>CM054158.1:52706705-52714205 GCA_028751875.1 Rapana venosa | reverse complement strand
CAATCTCGGTATACTGCTTGTCGTCTATTACCTAGAAAAGACGATATAAGTCCAACTGATTCAGAACATAAGCCATATATGTCTAAGCTTTTTTAATAGAAGAGCATGATCAATAGTGTCAAATGCCTTAGTAAAATCTACAAAAAATGGCTCCTGATAACATATTGTTATTAATGTTTCCATGCCATTGTTCTATGAGATTTGTGAGAAGAGTATGACAGGAGTGGTTCCTCCTGATCCACTCTGGTTTTGGTGAAATAAATCTTACTTGATAAGTGAGATTGAGGTTGCTCTTAAGGTGAGAGAGCGAGAGAGAGAGAGAGAGAGAGAGAGAGAGAGAGAGGAGAGAGAAGAAGAGAAGAGAGAGAGAGAGAGAGAGAGAGAGAGGGAGAGAGGAAACAGACGCAGCACGCACACAGAACATGTACGCACACAAGTACGCACACACACAGAGGTTTGAGAGACATACATATATATATATATACATACATACCACACATACCATAACATACATACATACATACATACATACATTACATTACACACAAATATATATATATACTATATATATTATATATATAATATATATAGATATATATATATATATATTTTATATAAATAATAAATTTATATATATATATACAGAGAAGAGAGAGAGAGAGAGAGAAGGGGAGAGAGAGAGAGAGAGAAGAGAGAGAGAGAGAGAGAGAGATAGACACACACACACACCACACACACACACACACACACACGAACACACACACAGACACACAGACACACAGACAGACACACTGACAGACAGAAACAGACAGAGAGGTGGAAGACCGTTGAAAGCTTCAGAGAAGTGGAAGGCCCAGACTGTAGGTTTGTCCCGTCATGGGCAGAACCAGACCTCCGACACTGCCCCAGCTGGCTTAGCCCAGGAGCCAGCGTGGACATCGTGATAGATAGCCTCTGCTGCTGCTGCTGCTGCTGCTGCTACTGCTACTGCTGCCGTTGCTGCTGTTGCTGCTGCTGCTGCTGCTGTTGCTACTGCTGTTGCTGCTGCCGTTGCTGCTGCTGCTGCTGCTGCTGTTGCTGCTGCTGCTGCTGCTGCTGTTGCTGCTGTTGCTGCTGCTGTTGCTGCTGCTGTTGCTGCTACTGCTGCTGCTGCTGTTGCTGGTGGTGGTGGTGGTGGTGGTGGTGGTGGTGGTGTGTTCGATTTCATTTTACGTCTCTTCAGAAAATGTGATATTAGAAACATTAGGAGAGAAAAAAGTGTGTGTGTGTGTGTGTGTGTGTGTGTTCGATTTAATTTACGTCTCTTCACAAAATGTGATATTAGACTCATTAAGAGAGAAAAAGAGAGAGAGAGAGGGGTGGTGTTTTTTATGTGTGTGTGTGTGTTGTGTGTGTGTGTTGTGCGTGTGTGTGTGCGTGTGTGCGTGTGTGTGCGTGTGTATGTGTTCTTGCTTGTTTGCTTAGCTGAACTGTATCTTGAATATTCAGATGATCGTGTGTGGACTTCATCCTAACATCCAGACTTTATTTCCCGTCACACAAATATTGCCAATTGGTTCCTCAGGGTGAGCTAATAGCACAGCCGCCAAGGAATACATTCTGACAGGAAGAGTGACGGCAAGCCAGTTTAGGTACATAGACTTGCCGCCATCATAGTGAAGGATATTAACATGGGAAACGATGAATTTGTGCCCCTTTCCCCTCTTCCATCCTGTTCCCTTCCTATCCTTCCTCCACCACTCCTTCCCCATGACCTATTCCCCTTCCTATGCCCCTTGTATCCCTATACCATCACCCTCCCTCCCTCACCAATCCCCCCTTCCTTTTCCACCCCTCCCTCCCTACCCCACCCACCCCTCTCTACCAACCCCATCCTCCTACCACCATCCACCCTCTCTCCCCCCATCCTCCCTACCACCATCCTCCCCCCTCCCTCCCCCATCCATCCCATCCACCCCTCCCTAATCCCCATCCCCCCTCCCTCCCTCCCCCCACCCCCCCTCCCCCCCCCCACCCACCCCTCCCCTCCCTAAATCCTTATCCCCATCCTTCCCCCCTCCTCCCTACCATTCCCCCCCCCCCTCCCCCATCCCCCCCTCCCTAATTCTTATCCCATCCCCCCTCCCAAATTTCCCCCCTACCCCCTATTCCTCTCCCCTCCCACCCCACTATCCCCCCTTGTCGCCTACACCCTCTTCTCTATCCTTTCCCCCCTCTGTTATTCCTCATCCCCCTAAAATAAAGAACACCCCAGCACGAACAATGGAAGACAGACAACACATCTCCTCCAAAGTTCGGAGGATTAGAAGTTAGGGGGTGATCCCTGTAGGATCACACTTTCCTAACTCACAGTTAAAGCTGTTGTCAGCACACTTTTATAACATCTTATTTAACTAACACTTCCACAATTTAAAGGTGTTTTTTCCTATGTCTCTTCAGAAATTGAAAAACCAGCTTATTTTACATCATTCAGTTTCATTATGTCCTTGTTTCAGACAGGTAAACAGTAGTCTGCAATTTTAGATAAAAATTGCTGCTTCATTTCCATTACATACACACTTTTATCTGAACTTTTGGGTGATTTCAAACACTAAAAAGGAATGTAACTGTGTGTGATAGCCTATGAAGGGGAGTTAATATCGCCATAAAATAAAATGAAAGTTTTATCACGCACATAGAATGTGTCAAAAACTGTAAATACAATTGAGCAACGTTCATATGCAACATGAATTAACAGCTTGAAGACAGTTGTCACTGGCAAATTTGATATTGGGGGGGGGGGGGGGGGGGGGGGGGGGGGGGGGGTCAGGGTTACGTGTATGACAGGCATGCCCCCTTTGTAAAGAAAAGAGTTATAAAATGAAACCTCTTTGGATAACAAAAGACATAGAATCTGAAATACACTTCAGAGACTGTTTGAAAACCCACAGTTCAAAAGTACAATTTAGAATGCAAAGACACCAAATAACTTCACTAAAACGCAAATGAAAACATGGATACTTTCACAAGTTGTTAATTACAAATACTGACTCATGCCAAGTATGGAAAGCCATCAATAGATTAGTTAATAAACCTATATCGAAAAGTCAACAGACAGTTAAAGACATATTGGCTGATGAATTGAACAACCTTTTCTCAAAGATGCTACTAAAGCAATATCATGTGACAAGTCAAGTGAACATTATCTCCATTACTTAGAACAATATATCGAATCAAAAGAAATAAAATTCCCATTTGAACTACACATCCAGTGACAATCATAAACCTGTTGAAAAGCCAATCTCCACAAACAAATTCCATAACACGTGATCTAGACAATCTGGATGGAAGAATAATGAAACTTTCTAGTCCAGTTATAGTTGATACACTGACATATCTATAAACTTGTGCATAGAGAAAAACAACTTTCCCCTCATGTTTAAAAGGGCAAAAATCATACCAGTCCGCAAATCAGGAGATTCTTCTTGTCCTTTAAATTACAGACCAGTTTTAATTTTGTCTGTTTTATCTAAACCCATTGAAAAGCATATAAAAAAATTCTGTATATTTCTATGTTATAAACAACAATCTAATAAAGAAGATCAGTCAGGTTTTCGTAGAAACTATTCCTGCCACACAACTCTTACTCAACTTATGGACAGTCTCCTGCACAATATCAATGAAAATAAAAAAACTATACAGATCTTCTTTTTGTTGACTTTTAAAAAGCATTTGATGTAATTAATCCCTCCCTGTGACTGCTAAAACTTCACTTGTATAAACTCATCCCAGAACTGATCAAGCTTCTAACAAGTTTTTTTGTCAGATTGGCAGAAGCTAGTAACTGCAAATAATCAAACAGCAGAACTGGTATCTATTAAACATGCATTATCACAAGGGTCAATATTAGGGCTACTTTTATTTTCAATCAATATAAATGGCTTACCCCAATTTCTAGAATGTTGATGTGAAATGTTTGCTGATGACACATCCCTCTATTGTAGTGATTCTGATCCTGACTAGCACTCAAACTTCAAAACAGTATTGATAGATTAGTTACTTGGACTCATTTAAATTATAGGTCTTTAAATGCACAAAAAAACCTTAGTGTGTGTACGTATTAGCAAGACAAAAGACACAAGAAATGAAAGATAAATTCCAACCTCTGTTGATAAGTAAAAGAGTAATTAAAGAAGTTGACTCGCACAGAATTCTGGGTGTAATTATTGACAAAAATCTTACTTGGACTGACCACGTGATGGCACTAGGAAAACGTCTCGCTTAAAAAATACTTCATTATAAAAAAAAAAACACTTTTTGATTAACCATTAAAAGCAAACTCTTTCTTTGTGGCCATATTTAGTATTATTGTATTACTATTAACATTATTATTGTTTTATTTCTGTGAGATTTTTCGTTTATTTGATTGTTATTGTATGGAGATATGTTTAAAAAGCGCTACTTCAAGAGTATGAGCGCATATGAGTACACGTTTGCATAGGTGGAGGGGGAGAGGAGGGATGTCATTGCGACAGTATTCTCAATGGTAACGACTATAAATGACTAGTATATTTTTGTTCCTGTTCCTTTTTAGCTTTCTTTCTTTCTTTTGTTTTGTTTTGTTTGTTTTTATCATTATTTTTTAGAAGTATGAACGTGAAAGAATGGGTGATATTGTAATCCGATATAATTGGTATGTTTGACATTTTATGACTTTTATAATTTCATTTTTTAAAAAATAACCTAAGCATGTGCACGTACGTGCATGTATGTATGTACGTGTGTGTGCATGTGTGTGTGTGTATGTGGGGGTTTTGTGTGTGTGTGTGTGTGCGTGCGTGTGTGTGTGTGTGGATGTCCTGGATTTATTACCCCCAGCTATCAAATTTGCCAGTGACAACTGACTTCAAAATGTTAAGTTACCCTACATATGAACGTTGCTCAACTGAATTTAGAGTTTATGATACGTTTTATGTGCCTGACAAAACTTTCATTTCGTTTTATGGCAATATTACCTCCCCTTCATAGCCTATCATAAACAGTTATATTCCTTTTTATTGTTTGAAATCGCCCATACGCCCAGATAAAAGTTTGTTTGTACTGGAAATGAAGCAGCATTTTTTAATCTAAAATTATAGACTCAACCATTTACCTGTCTGAAACAAGGACATGATGAAATTCGATGATTACAAATAAGCTGGGTTTTTTTTTTTAAATTTCTGAAGAGACATAGGAAAAAACACCTTTGAATTGTGGAACTGTTGGTTTAATAAGACGTTGTAAAAGTATGATGACAACAGCTTTAACTATGAGTTAGGAATGTGTGATCCCTACAGGGATCACCCCCCTAACTTCTAATCCTCCGAAGTTTGGAGGAGATGTGTTGTCTGTCTTCCATTGTTCGTGCTGGGTGGTTCTTTATTTTGGGGAGGGAGGAGGAAAGGATGGAGGAGGAGGAAATTGGGGAGAAGATGGGGGGGGAGTGTGGAGGGGGAGGAGGTAAGGAAGATGGGGGGGGAGGAAGTAAGGGGGGGTTAGAGGAAGATAGGGGGAGGGAGGGGGGGGGGGAGGAGGATGGAGGGGAGGAGATGGGGGAGGGGGGGGGTGGGAGTGGGGAGAGGAGAAGGGGGGGGGAGGGGGGGAGAAGGAGGAAGATGGGGGGGAGGAAGAGGGGGCGAAGGTAGAGGAGGTAGAGGGGGGGGGGAGGAAGATGGGGGGGGGGAAGATAGGGGGCATGGTAGAGGAGGTAGAGGGTGAGAGGAGGTAGGGGAAGATAGGGGGGGGGAGGTAGAGGAAGATAGGGGGGGAGGAGGTAGAGGGGATAGGTGAGGGTGAGGGATATATTGCAGAGGGGGGGGGGGGGGGGTAGACTAGGGGAAAGAAGGGGGGAGTGGGGTTGGTAGGGGAGGGGGTAGACTAGGGGAAAAAAAAGGTTAGGGGGGAAGGCTACAGTTGTCATCATGGGGCAGTATATCTTTAAGCGTCAAAATAATGGGGGAAACAGATGGCCACTGCGGTGTTTCCCATGCCAGTACTGTAGAGAAGGGGTCCACCAAAGCATGCGTGTATACAGAGAGGCACGCCGCTGCTGTCACTCTCATTTGCAGGTTTTGACCAAGATCCTGGCATTAACCGCTGCACTAAAAGGTTTTTTTTCCCCTCAGTAGTGAAATTTTCCGTACACCGTCGGTGTTGTGTGTGTGTCCACCATTAGGGTAGCCGCATTCCGACTTCGGGAAGATGCAAGAAATGTAAATGTGTGAATGCGTCCTGTAATCTGTCTGTGGATCATTAGAGATTTGATGTGGGAAAAGTTAATTTGATTTGAATTGATCTGATTTGACGCTGTGGGATTACTGACTTTTGGGAAAGGAGGCTTTTGATTGGGCAGTCTTGTCTCTCTTCTCTCTCTCTCTCTCTCTCTCTTCTCTCTCTCTCTACTGTGTCTGTGTCTTTGTTTCTGTCTCTCTCTGTCTGTTTCTGACTCTCTCTTCACTCTCTCTGTCTTCTGTCTCTCTCTCTGTATCTCTTTCTCTGTCTCTGTGTCTCTCTCTGACTCTCTCTCTCTGTCTCTCTCTGTCTCTGTGTCTCTTTTCTGACTCTCTCTCTCTGTTCTCTGTCTCTGTTTTCTGTCTCTGACTCTCTCTCTCTCTTTGATCTCTCTCTGACTCTCTCTCTCTCTCTTTGACTCTCTCTGACTCTCTCTCTGACCCCACCCCCCCTCTATCTCTCTCTGTCTCCGTCTCTATCTTCTCGCTCTCCATTACTTTTTTTTCTTCATTCACTTTTGAGAGAGCTGTCTTTTTTCTGGTCTTTCTTTTCTTTCGTCTTTCATTCTTTCTTCTTTCTTCCTTCCTTCCTTCCTTCCTCCCTCTCTCCCCTGTCCCTCCTTCACCCTTCCTTTTCTTCCTTTCTTTTCTTTTCTTTCTTATCTTTCTTTTTTCTTTCTTTCTTTCTTTCTTTTTTATCTTTCTTTTCTTTCTTTTCTTTCTTTCCTTTCTTCTTCCTTCTTTACTTCCTTCCTTCCTTCCTTCCTCCCTCTCTCCCATCCCTCCTTTCTCCTTCCTTCCTTCCTTTCTTTTCTTTCTTTCTTTTTCGTTTCTTTTCCTTTCCCTTTTCTTTCTTTCTTTCTATTTTCTTTTTCTATTTCTTCTTTCGTTCCCTTTCTTTCCTTCTTTCTTTCTGTTTCTATCATTAGCTTTGCATGCTTTGAGATATTCTTTGGAATGACATTGAGAGATTGGATAAGTTTTTTTATTTTTTTGTTTTTTTCTTCCTTTGTCGTTTCGTTTGTTTATTTCTTTCGTGTCGTTCATCCGTTACACTCAGGAACAATACAATGTGGAGTGACACTGACGTTGTACCACGTCTTTCTTTATTTTATTTCTTTCTTCTCATACCTTTGTATAACACACTGTCAATGACACTGATGGACTTGGATATTTGTTTTTTTTTTCTTCTTCTTCTTCTTGCTCCTGCTCCTGCTCTTGTTCATCATCTCATCATCCATCTTCTTTGTTG
>CM054158.1:52694205-52699205 GCA_028751875.1 Rapana venosa | reverse complement strand
ACACACACACACACCGACCGGTGAATGTAGTCAAACGTGTGCGCCAGCTATCTTAAAGTCGAGACATTGGCACTACCAACCCCCACCCCCCCCCCCCCCCCCCCTCCCCCCAACCCACCACCACCACCCTCACCACCCTCACCACCACCACCACCACCACCTCCACCACCACCACCACTAAGCGTAAAACAGCCGACGTGGTGCCAAAAACAGTAAGGACGGTAACAAAAAAACAACAATAACAATACAAAGGAGAAAAAAATAGAGCAACGCTATTCCTGACACTGCGTAGGCGCGCGCGCGCGCGCGCACACACACACAAACAGCACGCTACTTGCATGCTGCACCTGCGAGTACACGCGTGCATACACACAGACATAGACACACACGGGCACAAACACAAACACACGCTCGCATGCATACACACACAACTGGAAATACAAATGTGACTTTGACTTGATTTGACTTTGACACATAAAAACAAGACACACACAGACAGACAGACAGACAGACACACGAACGCACACACACACACACACACACACACACACACAACACACACACACACACACACAACACATCTTGAAATAAAATTTTGACTTGACTTGACTTGACCCCACACACACACACACACACACAACACACACACACACACACACACACACACACACACACACACACACACACACACACACACACACACAGAGAGAGACAGAGACAGACAGACACAGGCAGAAAGACACAGTCATACACAGACAGAGAAACAGATCAGACTGACCAACAGACAGACAGACACAGACACTCACACATAAAACACACACATACACACATTCCCCCCCTCTCTCTCGTCTATCTCTTCTCTCCAAATCTCTGTCTCTCCTACCTACGTCGTCCTCCCCCCCAAAGTCGCTCTCCTCTTCCCCTCTCCCATCTCCCCCCTCACTTCTCTCTCTCTCCTTCACTCTCTCTCCGTCTCCTCTCTCGCCTCTCTGTTTCTCTCTTTTTTATATGCTTTTCTCCACTCTTTCTTTATTTTTTCGGTCTCTCTCTCTCTCATCGCTCTCTCTCTTCTCTCCCCTCCTCTCATCCTCCTCTCAGGTGCTTCGTCCTCTCTCTTCGTCTCCCTCTCTCCTCCTCCTCTCTCCTCTGTCCTCCTCACCCGTGGTCTCTCCCCCCCCTCGTCTCTCCTCTCTCCCCACTACATCCTTCTCCCTCTCCTCTCTCTATCTCTCCTCCGGGCTCTCGTCCACTCATCTCTCTCTCAGTCGCTCGCTCTCGTCTAATCTCTCTCCCTCTCCCCTCTCGTCTCATGTGTCTGTCTCTTCTTGTTTCCTTTTTCTGTTCGTCTTCTTGTTCTTGTTCTTGTTCTTGTTCTTTTCTTGTTCTTCTTCTTCCTTACTACTTCTTCTTCTATCTCTATCCTTTTTCTTCCCTTCTCTATCTTCCTTCTTCTCACTTCTGTCTTCTCTTTCGTCTCTTCTTTGTCTTCTTTTTCCTTTACTTTCTTGTCTGCTTCTGTCTTCCTTCTTCTTTCTGTTCTTCTTCTCTTTCTTGTCTTTTTTCTTTCTTTCTTTTTCTTCTTCTTGCTCTTCTTCTTTCTTCTTTCTTCGTCTGTCTAAGCGATTCACTAGTTTTTGATGGTGTATCACCACAGGCCCATTAGCACAGTACGTTTTTGAATATACGGGGGGGGGGGAGGGGGGGGGGGGGGGGGGGGGGGGGGGGGGGGTGGTGGGGGGGGTGGGGGGGGGGGGGGGGGGGGGGGGGGGGGGGGTGGGGGGTGGGGGGGGGGGGGGGGGGGGGGGGGGGAGGGGGGGTGGGGGGGAGGGGGGGGGTCTTCCGTGACTTGTTCCTTTTTTCGTTATCAACTGGGGTTGTCTTCAAGCCTTCAAGCCTTTCCGGGCTCCGTGGCACTAAATGATGTTCTCTCTCCCCTCTCTCTCTCTCTCTCCCTCTCCAGCATACATACACAACGCACGCAGCACGCACGCACGCACGCACGCACGCAGACACACACACGCACGCAGGCGCACGCACTCACAACACACACACACACACACACAACACACTGGAGAGAGAACCGAGAGACAAGACGGACACCGCAGAAAGACACAGTCAGAACACAGGAGAAACTGAACAAACGCACAATACATACATATACATACATAACATACAATACATACATACACACATACAACAACAATACATACATACATACATACTGACAGACAACAGATAGACAGACAGAATCATACACATATTATTTCGTCTAATATCTCCTTTAAGAGAGTGAACAGACGTTAA
This sequence comes from Rapana venosa, assembly GCA_028751875.1. NCBI lineage: Eukaryota > Metazoa > Mollusca > Gastropoda > Neogastropoda > Muricidae > Rapana > Rapana venosa. The sequence goes on along the minus strand of CM054158.1, from coordinate 52,696,901 downwards.
ATGAACACACACACGACACACACACAGACACACACACACACAACAGACACACACACACACCACACCCACACACACAACACACCACACACGCACACAAAACACACACACACACAAACAACAAAACAAACCAAACACACTCAAAACACACCACAAACAGGCACAATTGGATGTTCCTTTTTGTTTATTGGTTTAATTTAAGTGTAAATGAACAATAATATAGTATCTTAGTAATAATCATTAAGAAATTTGTTCCTAGATAGATGGCTTATGAATTCAATGTACATTCTGGAAATAAAATTTTGACTGACTTGACCTTTGACTTGACTTGGACTACTCACTACACAGACACTCACACCACACGCACGCACAGCCACGGCACGCAACGCACGGCACGCACGCACGCACGAAGCACGCAAACAAGCACACCCGCACGCACACACACACACAACCTCACACACAGAGCACTGGAGAGACAGAGACAGAACGGACCACAGGCAGAAAGACACAGTCAGACATACAGAGAAACAGACACACACCATTCATACATACATACATATACATACATACATACATACACACATACATACATACTGACGATTAGTTCACTCAGACAGGACAGATAGAAGATAGACAGACAGACATACACATATTTGTCGTCTACTATCCCTTTAAGGTGAACAAACGTAAAGTTGAACACAATCGGACACACACGCACACGCACACAACACAAACACACGACACAACACACTACACGACACAAGACACACACCACACACACACCACGGCACACACACTCTCTCTCTCTATCTCTCTCTCTCCCGGTTCTCTCTCTCTCCTTAAAAGGCAGTAAGTACACAGAAAATCTGAAGAGCGACCAAAAAAGAAAATGAAACCCCTTTCTAATAACAACCGAATACTTAATGCCCCCAATAACAATCAAGAAGGTAAAAAGATGTATTACAGTCTCTTCTAATAAGAACCTTCTGTGTATTTAGATGCCATATCCAATGAATATGCTTAAAACATTTACCAGAGATACTGTCGTTTTTTTTTTTTCTATTACATTATAAACCTTTTCCCAAAGAGATGGAACAGAAAGTGTAATGCCAGTCAACTGGAAGCCAGTCCAGCATTGTGTTCCCATTTCATAAGCAGGAAGGCCAAAAAAATGACCAAACTAGTTACAGAACCCATAGCGCTTGACTCTAACACAGGTAGCTATGGAGCGAATCATTCAAGAAAGGATTGTGTATTATTTGTCAGAAAAATAAGGTAGTTCCATCAATACAAGCAAGCTTTCAAAAAGGCAGAATCTCTGCAGTTGATAATCTTGTAAACAAACGAAGTCAAACACCAGTTTGCAAGAAAAAAAAAATTATTGGCAACATTTTTTTATGGTCAGAAAAGCCTACTATCAAGTCTGGCATGCCTAAATATTACGGGCATAAGTGTGAAGACTGATATTGGATTATCTGTCTGGGCAGTAGTTTTATTATTATATCAAAGCTTTTTATGTAACAGGAAAGTATAACAATGAGAGTGAGGGAGATACATAATCACACTCAAGTCACTTCTCATAGGGGTTTTAACCAACAGGGTTCTGTTATAGCCCCTTTTGCTGTTTAATATACTGTTTTATATGATCTACCAACCAACAAAAATGTACCTAAAAATTCATGTCTAAGAACAAATCTGCTGATGATATATGTATGTTGGATGAATGTCACATATGAATCGCAGGTAACAACAAATAGGATGATTCATTATAGGCCAGAAAAAAAATCTATCACAAAGAGGTTAGTTTAATTTATATAAATAGTTTTTACAATGGTCTGACGATTTTTCAATCAGAAAAACGGCAAACATTATTCTTTTTTTAACACATGGCAGTGATCCAGATACACTACCACAGTTTAGGATTGGAGGGGGAGCTAAGTTCAGTTAACGACAAATATTATTGTCAAATTTATAGGAATTTTACTTACATCGAAAATTGATTGGAATGCTCATAAATAGGAATGCATTTTAAACAAAAGCTAGAAAAATGTATTAAATTTTTCTTTAAATGGTTACCAACAATCTTGGGGCCAGAGGATATGGTCACGTCTGAAAATGCTTAGCTAGTCAAGCTTCTACGGTCCATCAAGCTGTCTTAATGGACAAGAAGTCTTTTTATAGTGCTTCCTAATTTAATTTACTGGAAAAAGACTCCAAAGTAGTAGGACTGTAACAGCATATAAAACTATGCACTTGGTGTACCATTCCACACGCTCAACCATAGGAACTTAAACGAAATTGGGGAACTTATACCCTCCCTAGCTGAAAATGTACCGACAACTTTCATGTGCCAAATATGTTTTTTAACGCAGCACCACAAATGAAAACTTTGGTTTCTAGTGAAAAAAAATATACGAGAAACGAAGCAAAAACAAATTAATCCCTGAAAAGACTTACATATTTCTTTTAATTTAACGCCTATTGGTTACTTATGTATCTAGACTTTTTCTCTAAAGTCTGAACTTAATCCCTCATGAATAGAATGCAGAAAAAGAACTTTAGTGCCATGGCCCTTCATGGAAATAACAAAGCATATTTTGATATAGAATGTACTAATGAAAAAAAAGAACGAAAACCAAAAATATCCAAGGTTGCAGATATCCAATCACATATTGAAATGAAGTTATACTGACAACCTT
>CM054158.1:52681705-52684205 GCA_028751875.1 Rapana venosa | reverse complement strand
CTGAAGGGCGATGTCTTTCTTCCTTGGAGAAACAAACGTCAACGGAACGTCAGGAATGCTACGTAGCGGAAAGGAAAGGACAAGGCAGGGCGTGACAACCGATTTCGCAAAGTCAAGGCAGCACGACAAGACACAGATAAGGCCAAGCCGAAGGCGGGCAAGGGCAGGACAAGACAAGCAAGGCAGAGACAAGGCAAGGCAAGGCAGGCAAGGCAAGACAGAAGGACAAGAAAGGCAGGCAGGCAGGCAAGGCAAGGGGCAGGGCCAAGAGGCAAGACAAGACAGGACAAGACAAGGAGGCAAGGCAGGCAAGGCAAGGCAGGGCAGGGCAGGGCAAGGCAAGACAAGGCAAAGGACAGGCAAGGCAAGATGGCAAGGCAAGGCAGGCAAGACAGGACAAGACAAACAAGACAAGAAACAAGGACAAGCAAGGCAAGACAAGGCAAGGACAAGGCAAGACAAGACAGGACAAGACAAGGCAAGACAAGACAGGAAAGACAGGAAAAGACAATGACAATGACAAATTCTTTTATTTAGAAGATAATGAATAAGCACTCATGTGCTTTTTTACATCCAGTCCCCGAAGACACACAGAAAGAACATGTCCAGCTGACAGCAGTCAGCGTATAATGTAGGTGCCAAGGCGTGTGACGTGGCTCATGTTGGGGACTGGATGTAAAACATAAAAAGCACGTAAGTGCTTATTCCATTATCCTCGATATAAAAGAATAAAATATTTTTTTTAAAAAATCCACTGACATGCTGACATTCCCAACGCTCGCCATCGCGTGCACTCACACACACACACACACTAATTTATTTATTTATTTATTTATACCACTTTTAATCATGGCATATTTCTCTGCGTGAAATTCGGGTTGCTCTCCCCGGAGAGCGCGTCGCCACAAGAGCAGCGCCATCCTTTTTTTCCTGTCTGTATTTGTTTCCCTATCAGAGTGGGGCTTTTTTTTCTCTACAGAAGTTTACCAGGGACAAGGACTCTCTTGTTGCCGTGGGTTCTTTTACGGGCGTTAAATAATTTTGTGTCACACACGGACCTCGGTTTATCGTCTCATCCGAAAATCTAGCACCCAGACCACCACTCATGATCTAATGGATTGGGGGCAGGGGGGTGGGGGAGTTTCGGGCCCAAACGGGGATTAACCACCGCACTCTTCCGACCCGGACTTTTCGCTTTCTAGGCAGGCGCGTTACCTCTAGACCACCGCATGCATGCAAGCATACAGACGCACGCACGTACGCATGCATTGCACGCATGCACACTACTACTACTACTACTACTACTACTACTACTACTACTACTACTACTACTACTACTACTACTACTTTCTTCTTCTTCTTCTTCTTCTTCTTCTTCTTCTTCTCTCTTCTTTTCTTCTTCTTTCTTCTTCCTCCCTCTTCTTCTTTCTTCTTCTTCTTCCTTCTTCTTCTTCTTCTTCTTATTCTTCTTCTTCTTCTTCTTCTTCTTCTTCTTCTATTAAAAAAAAAAACTAGATGAAGAGAGAGAGTGAGAGAGAGAGAGAGAGAGAGAGAGAGATGAGAGAGAGAGAGAGAGAGAGAGAGAGAGAGAGGGGGGGGGGATAACGTTGATTCAAGCGAGGCACAGCCCCTTCTGAATGGGAAAGGAGGGGGATGGGGAGGATTACAGAGAATACACTCCCCACGAATATGGAAAGAAAAACAAAGATGCTAAATACAATGACTTCTTCTTACCGGAGTCAGAGACAGAAATCAAGGTACTAGTCAATCCAAAACTTGACTCCAAAACCTGAATATAATACCAAACAATAAGGAGTAAGTCACACCGAAGAACGTGAAGTTGACATTATAAAGTTTACTCCCCCCCAAAAACAAAACAAAACCAAACAACAAAAAAAACCACCCAAACAAACAAACAAAGAAAGAAAAAACCCAAACCAAACCATACCCAAACAAAAGCAAACAAACGAAAATCGAAACAAACCATTAACCTAACTAAAACACCCCCCCCCCCAAAAAAAAAAACCCACCCAAAAAACAAACAAACAAAAAAACACATACCAAAACCCTCAACAACCCCACCAACAGCACACCCTCACCCCAGAAAACCAACCAACCAACCAACCAACCAACCCACCAACCACCAACCAACCCACCAAATCCCCAACCAACCAACCAACCAACCACCAACCAACCAACCCCCCAAACCACCAACCAACCAACCAACCAACCAACCACCAACCAACCCCAACCAACCCACCAACCAACCAACCAACCAACCACCCAACCAACCCACCAACTAACCCACCCAACCCACCAACCCACACCAACCAAGCCACCAACCAATCAACCAACCCACCCACCACCCACCAACCAACCACCCCACAACCAACCAACCCACCAACCAAACTCACCGTTATTGGGGTCAGGTCAGGGGGCCAAAAGTGCCTAACTAAGGAAGTCAATTCCCGGGGGAAATCTTGAGCAGAGAATCTGAGGG
>CM054158.1:52674205-52676705 GCA_028751875.1 Rapana venosa | reverse complement strand
GGACTGGATGTAAAAAAAGCACCTTAGTGCTTATTTCATTATCCTCGATATAATTTAAAAAAAAGAAAGAACGTGTGTGTGTGTGAAAATGCAAGTACACACAGGTGCAATCCCCCCCCCCCCCCCCCCCCCTTCTCTCACTCTCTTTGTCTCTCTGTGTTTTCTGTTTTCTGTTCTCTCTTCTTCCCTTTCTTTTTTCTGTCTGTCTGTCTCTCTGTCTGTCTGTCTCCTCCTTTACTCTGTCTGCTTCTATCTCTGTCTCTCGCTCTCTCTCCCTGTCTGTCTCTCTGTCTCTCCCTCTCCCCCTGTCTTTTTTTGTGTCTGTCTGTCTCTCCCTCCCTCCCTTCCTCTGTCTGTTTCCCTTTCTGTCTGTCTGTCTGTCTGTCTGTCTCCCTGTCTGTCTGCCTCCCTGTCTGTCTTTGTCTCTCTCCCCCCCTCTCTCCCCCTGTTTGTTTGTCTGTCTGTCTGTCTGTCTGTCTCTCCCTCACCACACCTCCCTCTCTCTACCTCTCTCTTCCTTCCTCCCTCCCTTCCTCCCGTCTTTGTGTTCTTTCTTTCTCCAGTCAGCTCTCAGGAGAAGTGAAGTGAAGTGTCGTTAGTTATGTATAACAATAATAAATGTCCACATCGCTTTGTCCTGCCATAGATCTCAATGTCGTTCCACCCCCAGCAGCTCTGCACTCTCTCTCTCTCTCTCTCTTCTCTCTCTCTCTCTCTCTCTCTCTCTCTCTCTCTCTCTCTCTCTCTCTCTCTCTCTCTCTCTCTCTCTCTCTCTCCTGTCTCTCTCTCTCTCTCTCCTCTCTCTCTCTCTCTCTCTCTCCCTCCTCTCTCTCTCTCCTCTCTCCCTCTCTCCCTCTCCCTCTCTCTCTCTCTCTCTCTCTCTCCTCTCTCTCTCTCTCTCTCTCTCTCTCTCTCTCTCTTCGCACTTCTGACAGCGAGTGGAATTGACACTGCTTCGTGTACCAGTCTGCTTTTATTTGGAAGATTTGCAGGATCTTCTCGCCGTTTTCTTTGAGTGTGTGGTGTGTGTGTGTGTGTGTGTGTGTGTGTGTGTTTGGGTGTGTGTTGTGTGTTTGTGTGTGTGTGTGTATGTTTGTGCGTGTGTTGTGTGGATGTGGGTGTGTGTGTTTGGGTGTGGGTTTGTGTGTGTGCGTAGTGTGCGTGTTTGGGTTGGGGGATTTGTGTGTGTGTGTGTGTGTGTGTGTGTGTGTGCGTGTGTATGTGTTTGCGTTGGGGGGATTTGTGTGTGTGGTGTGTGTGTGTGTTGTGGTGTGTATGTGTGTGTGTAAGTGTGTGTGGGGGTGGGGGGTGGGGGTGCGTGTGTGTGTGTTTTTTGAGGATTTGTGTATGTGTGTGTGTGTGTACGTGTTTGCCTTAGGGGGGTTTGTGTGTGTGTGTGTGGTGTGTGTGTGTGTGTGTGTGCGTGTGTACGTGTTTGCGTTGGGGGGATTTGTGTGTGTGTGTGTGTGTGTGTGTGTGTGTGTGTGTGTGCGTGTGTGCGTGTGTGTGTATGTGTGTGTGTGTGCGTGAGTGTGTGTTTTAGGAGAGGAGAGAGGGGGGGGGGAGAAGGAGAGGGCTGATAGAGAGGGAGTGTTTAAGTTAAAAACAATTCTTTTATATGGAGATTAATGGAATAAGCCCGTATGTGCCTTTTTACATCCAGTCCCCGGTAGTATGTGGTTTCGTAAATTCTGTCATCTGTTCCCACCGGCACACAATGGCCTACTCTTACGAAAAGCGGAACAGGATTTAACGTGTGCGCAAGATGTTCTGCGTGCGTTCGCACACGGGGCCTCGGTTTATAGTCTCATCCGAAGGACTCTGTCCGAGAGGGGGAGAGAGAGAGGGAGGGAGAGACGGGGGTGAGGGGGAGGGAAGGGGAGGGGAGAGAGGAAGAGAGAGCGGAGAGGGGGAAGGGAGATAGAGGGAAGGAGAGAAAGGGATGGAGAGAGAGGGGGGAAGGGGGACAGAGTGTGGAGAGAGGGGGAGAGAGAGAAGAAGGAGAGACGGGGTGAGGGGGAGGGAAGGGGAGGGGAGAGAGGAAGAGAGAGCGAGAGAGGGAAGGGAGATAGAGGGAAGGAGAGAAAGGGATGGAGAGAGGGGGGAAGGGGACAGAGTGAGAGAGAGGGGGAGAGAGAGAGAGGGAGGGAGAGAGAAATGGGGAGGGAGAGAGAGAAGAGAGAGGGAGAGAGGGAGTGAGAGAGAAAGAGAGAGGAGAGAGAGGGAGGGAGAGGGAGAGAGGGAGAGAGAGAGAAATAGGGAGGGAGAGAGAAAAGGAGGGAGGGAGAGAGAAGGGGGAGAGAGAGAGAGGGGAGAGGGAGGGAGAGAGAAATAGGAGGGAGAGAGAGAAGGGGGGAGGGAGAGAGGGAGGTGAGAGAGAAGAGAGAGAGAGAGGAGGGAGGGAGAGAGAGAGAGAGAAATAGAGGAGGGAGAAAAGAGAAGGGGAGGGAGAGAGGGAGTGAGAGAGAGAGAGAGAGATGGAGAGAGAGAGAGAGAAAAG
>CM054158.1:52614205-52659205 GCA_028751875.1 Rapana venosa | reverse complement strand
AGTGCAGGTTGCTGGAACAATGACTGGCATTCACAGGGTCGAGTGGCGTCAGTTTGACTTCTTCTTTCACTTTGTGGACTATCTTCCATTCTTTCATTTTGAGGACATTGGAATAAACACTGACGTGCTTTTTACCTGCTCAAATGTCTCCACAAATCTGCACCCTCTTATCTTTGTAACTGTCTCCACCTGTACACTCCATCCCGTTCCCTTCGTTCAGCCGCAGATCCTTTGTGCTTTCGAACATCCAGATTCAAACAAACCGCTGTTGGCCGTCACTCTTTCTCTGTTTCTTGTCCATCCACCTGGAATGACCTCCCTCTTTCACTTCGCCAAAAGCCTTCATTTGATACTTTCAAATCCAGCCTCAAAACGCACTTATTTCCTACCTGAGACTTTCCCCTCATATGCGTCCCTACTTTTCAACAGCATCTTTCATCTCCTAAGTGTGTTCGCGCGCGCGCGCGCGCTCGTGTGTGTGTTTGTTTGTGTTTGTATTTGTGTGTGTAACAATAACAATAACAATAATTTTAATTCAGTTTTTGCAGGCCATATGGCCCATAGGAAAACATTAATCATATATTTTTATGAAAGGGTAAACATCCTTTTTTTCTGATATCTAAACATTTATAAGAAATAACCCAATTTTAAACTCAAATAGTTTAGTGTTCATTAAAGAAGCTCATTTTCGTTTCGATAAATCTGTGGTGTGTGTTTGTGTGTGTGTTGTGTGTTTTTTGGGTGTGTGGGGGGGTTGTGGTGTGTTGTGTGTGTGTGGTGTGTGTTGTGTTGTGCGCGCGTTTTGTGTGTGTGCGTTGTGTGGTGTGGTGTGTGTGTGTTGCTGTTTTTGGTGGTGTTGTGTGTGGTTTGTGGTGTGTTTTTGTGTGTGTGTGTGTGTGGTTTTGGTGTGTGTGTGGTGTGTGTTGTTTGTTTTTTGGGTGTTTGCACGTGCGCGTGCATGAATTTGAATATGTTAATTTTATTGAGGAAAGTTGCTTGCGTGAAATGATTTGAGTCAAGCGCTTCGATTGTTTGTTTTACAAGATTCACGCTATATAAATTCCATATATCATATTATTTTCCTTTCTTGTTTTCCCTTCAGTCCCTGTGGGGCAGCAGTTTTGTAAATTGTTGTAAACCCCCTTCCCTTCCGGCACTTAATGGCCTATTTTCCAAAGTTGGATTGGGTTGAAGAAATTCAAATTTATTTCAAAGTGGTATATTGAATAAGAGAAGGATCGGTAACAGTGCCAAGACATTGAAGAGAACATCAAAAAAGAAATTTGCAAGAAAGATTCACTGGTAAAGACCTAAACTAGCACGAAACAGAGAAAAGGTTTAACAATCCAGACAAAATGGGAAGTTTCTTCAGGGACGACAGGATTTCTGAAAGATGGACAGAATATGCTCCGACCTGTTTTACTATAGAACCGCAGGAGATCCAGAAGTCTTATGTACCCGAAAGCAAAGACACAGACAGTCACCCTATCTTCCGGAGGAAGTGGAAAAGCAGTCAGATCGCTGAAAAGGGGGGAAAGGGTCGCAGGGGCTGACAACATTCCAGCTGAGTTGGTCCAAGCTGGAGGGAAGCATGATCAGGCCTACTAAGAATCTGCAACAAGATTGGCAGCAGGAAAATGCCAAACACCATGGACGCAGTCGCTCATCATCACCCTCCCCAAGAAAGGAAATCTACAACAATGCCATATTACCGCACAATCGCCTCATAGTCACCCAAGAAAGGGTAAATGCTGCAGATAATATTGAATAGACTGAACCCAAAAGAGAGACCATCTTTGCTGGGAAAAAGCAGGTTTCCGACAGGGCGCAGCAACAACGAACAGATATTCAACTAGAATACTATGTGAGCGGTACTTCAACATCAAAAAGACCTATACCACGTATTTACGATTTTAAAAAGGCATTTGACAGGGTTTGGCAGCAGTTTTGTGGGCAAACATGACTTGTACAGCATCAATGCAAACCGATCAAAAGTCATCAAACAGCTTACCGAGGCCACCAGTGCAGTGTACTACAACAAAAACATTGGAAAAATGGTTTGGGAACAACATTGGAGTAAGCAGGGCTGTCTCCCCTCTCACCCCACCCTTTTCAACATTTTCTTGAGAGAACATGGCGATCACTGGAACATCATGAAGGAATCAGTCAGCATTGGTGGCAGAACGATCAAAAAACCTCCGTTCGCAAATGACATTGATGGAATGCAGATCAGAAAAAGAGCTTGCCAGCCTAACAAAACACTTGGAATAGGCCTCCAAAAACATAGGCATGGAACCAGGGGCCCAAAAGACCAAATTGATACAAAATAACACAACGGCATTAGCACTGATAACCAGGGTTAATGCCAGAAGCTGGAAACAGTTCAAGGTTTCAAGTACTGGGAGCCATTGTATCGCCCAGGACCCAACCCAAAGAAGTAGTATCAGGACTGACAGCAATAACGCTTGTCAAACTAAAAACCCATTTTGGAGAGAAAAGGGAATATCTCACTTATCTCCAAGATCAGACTAATGCGCCCCTTTTCATACCCCATATTTTCTGTATGCCTGTGAATCATGGACCCGCTGCAGTTTTTGGAGAAAGAGTACAGGCAGTGGAGATGAGTTTGATTCGGAGATCCTTGGCATCCATACGACCACTAACAACGAAAGCGTGCATAACAGAATCCAGCAAACATTGGAACCCTATGAAACCTTCTAACGATCTTTTGAAAAAGCGTAAACTTAAGTGGTTGGGCATGTACAAGATCCAAGGGAAATTTACAAAGACAGTTTTGCAAGGCACTGCCCAAGGGAAAGAAGAAGAGGCAACCAAGAAAAGAGCTGGGAGGATAACATCAGTGATGGACAGGCCTAAACTCAACAAAACCCTGAGAAAAGCAGAACAGAGAGAAGAATGAGGGAACTGGTTGCTGAGTCTTTGAGGGTGCCCCCACGGTCGTCAGACTACGGGACAGATAGATAGATAGATAGATATTGAATAAGCAATGCATTTGCTTTTTTTCCCATCAAGCCATCTATCTAAGAACAAAAAATACTTAATATATAACATTTATTAATATAATATTTAACGCGTGCGCAAGTGTTCTGCGTGCGTTAAGACACGGGGCCTCGGTTTATAGCCTCATCCGAACTGTTGTTGTCTGTCATATGAGCGAAAATGCGTTGCGCTGCCTTTAAAAAGGGCCTGGCAAGTCAGGCCGGCATCGAACTTCGGCGTGGGAGGGGAATTCCCTTTCTTGAAGTCTTTCTGGAAAAAAAAAGTCAGACAGGAGATGGACCAAAAGCAGAAAAATAGACAAAGAAGAAGGCGCAGGAAGAAAAAGGAAGAGTCAGAAAAATGAGAGGGAAAAAGAGGGAATTCCTAGCACAGAGTTTCCAGAAGTGGGATGCTGTTGATACTGAAAGGCCTCGGGGCATTCACGGATAGGACAACGTTTTAACGTGTGGCAAGATCTACTACTATAACACTACTTCTACATACTTCTACTATATATATACTACTATACTAAAATACTACACTACTACACTATATATACTAACACTCTATACTTTTACTATACTAAACAAATTACTAACTCTACTACAAATAACTTATACTACTACTACTATACTCACTATATTCTACTATATAACTTACATACTACTACTACTACTACTATCTTATACTTTACTATACTATACTACTATACTACTACTACTACTACTATACTACTGCTGCTGCTGCTGCTGCTGCTGCGCTGGCTCTGCTGCTGCTCTACTATACTATAATACTACTACAAACTACTACTACTACTACTACTACTACTATACTATTTTACTACTATACTTCTACTAAAACTACTACTACTATATCCCTACTACTTCTGCTATACTACTATACTACTACTACTACTACTACTGCTGCTGCTGCTGCTGCTCTGCTACTGCTCTACTACTACTATACTACTACTACTATACTACTCTACTACTACTACTAACTATTTACTTCTACTATACTACTACTACTACTACTACTATACTTCTTTTATACTACTACTACTACTACAAACTATACTTCTACTATACTACTACTACTACTACTACTACTACTTATATTTCTACTATACTACTACTACTACTACTACTACTGCTACTACTACTACACTACTACTACTACTACTACTACTATATTTCTATACTACTACTTACTATCTTTTACTATTACTACATACTACTATACTTTACTATACTAACTACTACTACTAACTATACTACTATACTTCTATACTATACTACTACTACTACTACAAACTATTTACTCTACTACTACTACTACTACTACTATTACTTCTATACTACTACTACTACTACAATACAGCTGCAGAAAAAAAAAAAAAAAAAAAAAAGGGTGAAAGGGTGCGCAGCGCGGGACGCGTTTTTCCGCTCTCCCGGGAGAGCAGCCCGAATTTCACGGAGGAAATCTCCATACTTAAAATGGTATGAAATAAAATCTGAGCGCTTTGATTGTTGCTTTACAAGATTAAAGCGCTATATAAATTCCATAACATTATTTTTAAATTATTATTCACTACTATACTTACTTCTCTTCCTCATATACTCTATATACTCTATATATTTCCTACTAAAACTATACTACTATACTACTACTACTATTTACTATTTATACTTCACTATACTACTACTAACTAAAATATTTACTATACACACTACTACTATACTACTATACTTACTACTACTATACTACTATATATTCTACTATACTAACTATACTATTTAACTAATATTTACTACACTAACATACTATACTATACTACTATACTACTATTACTTCAAATCAAATACTACTATACTATACTACTACTACTATACTCTAATACTTATACTATACTACAAATACTACTACTACACTACTACGACTAACTACTATACTTTTTACTAAAACTACTACTACTACTACTACTACTATACTACTTCTACTACTACTACTATACTACTACTACTGCTCTGCTGCTACTACTACTACTACTTACTACTACTACTTATACTTTACTATACTACTACTACTACTACTATTTAACTACTGCTATACTACTACTATATACTTCTCTAAAACTACTACTACTACTACTACTACTACTACTACTGCTATCTACTATACTACATACTTCTACTATATACTACTCTACTACTATACTACTACTAATACTTCTACTTACTACTACTAATACTACTAAATACTACTACTACAAACTACTACTACTACTACTACTACTATACTTCTACTAATACTACTACTATACTTCTACTAAAACTACTACTACTACTATTTAACCCTTCTACTATACTACTACTACTACTACTATTTAAATTTAACTGCATCCAATCCCGTGTGTATGCAGTTTTGTAAAGTTTTCACCGTTCCCACCGGCACACAAGGGCCCTACTCTTCCGAAAAGCGGAACGGGTTTAAACTGGTGCGCAAGAGTTTCTGCGAGCTTTTGGGAAACGCGGGACTCGGTTTATAGTCTCACGGGAAGGTGTTTGGTGTGTGTTTGTGTTGTGTGTGTGTGTGGGGTTTGTGAGGTGTATGCTCCACTTTTTGTCGGCTGCAGTAGGGGTCTTTTGTGTTGGAAGAGTTTGGCGAGGTTTCTGCACATTGGTAACAGTTGAGAGCGTCAGTCACTATGGTGTGTGTGGTGTGGTGTGTGGTGTTGGTGTGTGCGTGCGTGTGTGTGTGTGTCCGTGTGTGTTGTGTTGTCTGTGTGTCTGGGGCTGTGTGTCTGGGTGTGTATTTTGTGTGTGTCTGTGTGTTGTGTGTGTCGTGTTGTGTTGTGTGGTGTGTGTGGGGTGTGTGTGTGTGTGTGTGTGTTGTGTGTGTGTGTGTGTGTGCTTTGTCTTGGGGGTGTGTTGTGTGTGTGTGTTGTGTGTGTGTGTCTGGGGTCTGTGTCTGTATGTGTGTATGTATGTGTGTGTGTGTGTGTGTGTGGTGTTGTGTCTGTATGTGGGGTGGACATAACACCATGTATACATCTTCATGGACACAGGGTAGCTCAGTGGTCGGAGCACTCGCTTTCCCCCAGCCAAGGTTAAGCATCATCGAGCGTGGTTACCACTCGGATGTATGACCGTTTGCGCGCCTTGGCTTCAGTACAGTCCCCCCAGTTCAGCCAGTTGTAAATGGCTACCTGCCCTCTTTAAGGTCAGGGAATGTAAAGCAGCGAGGGAGAGGAGATGGGCGCCGCCCTCAATATGCTGGCCCCTGGAGAAGTGAGGTCTCTGACACCTCGCTCCCCTACGACCACATAGGTTATGGGACACTTTTTACTTTAAAAAAAATTGTATTCATGTTCATGGCAGTGCATCCGATCTGTGATCAACACCGCCTAACTTTGGAGTGTGGCTGTGGTGGATATTGATTCCAGAGTCGTAGTTGTTTTGGGTTTGTTGTTGTTGTTTTTTGATCCTTTTAATCTTTGCTCATTATCCAGGGAAGAGAGAGAGTCCCCAGTGGTTAAGGAGGTGATAGACGAGGTTTGCAGATTGGGTTTGACTGGTGTGTGTGGTGTGTGTGTGTGTGTGTGTGTGTGTGTGCGTGTGTCGCGCGCGGGGGGTGTGTGTGTGTGTGGGGTTTATTTATTAAACTTTTAAAAAAAAAAATTCTTTCATACGAGGATAATGGGGGAATAAGCTCTCAAAGTGCTTCTTTAATCCATTGCCTGTGTGTATGCGGTTTGTTAATTTTGTCATCTGTTCCACCGGCACACAATGGCGACGTGTGTGTGTGTTTTTGCATATTTTGTGTGTTGCATTGGGGTATGTGTTTTGGGGGTGTGTGGTGTGTGTGAAAAAATCAAACCCAAAAACAAAAACAACTGTGTGTGTGTGTGTTTGTTGTGTGCATGAGTACGTGTATGTGTATTTGGGTTTTTAAAAAGAGGGAAAAAAACAAACAAAAATGACAAATGAATAAATTTTCAAAAAATTGGAGGAACAAGTTAAACCCCACGGACAGCCTGCCAGACAGACAGACAGGAGACAGCAGGAAGAGAGAGAACAGACAGAGAGACAGACAGGAAGAGCAGACAGACAGACAGACAGAGAGACAGGAAGAGTAGACAGACAGAGAGACAGGGAAAAGTAGACAGACAAGAGAGACAGACAGACAGACAGGAAGAGCAGACAGACAGACAGGAAGAGCAGACAGACAGACAGGAGAGCAGACACAGACATAAAGATAGCTCAGGTGAACTGACCAATCAGCAGCCGCCACCAGTAAGCTAATAACGACCACTCTTATCGACAACTGCCATCGGCTGCTGGCAAAGTGGGAGAAATGCTGTTACTTACCTCCCTTACCGCTGCACGCAGCATTTACTAGCTAGGGGGGGGGGGGGGGGGTCTTCTATGAAAAACCTTCTGCTGGTCAGCTCTTGTTAACTCCCCTTTGCCGTTTACTTTTAGGCCGCACTCCAGTTTTATCTTCTGGGTGATGTAGTGTCTTTTTTTTTTTACAGAGATGAAGAAAACTGTGCCCTTTAACAAAAAAACAAAAAAAAAGAAGTGTTTTTCTTAAAGGTATGAACGATGCATAATGTGATCGAAATTTTGAGGATGGAGAACGTAGATTATTGCGGCAAGGTAGTCACGAGAAAGTGGGAACATCTGGAGTTTGCTGGTGTACCTACCTGCACTGACCACCCTCGCGCATGTACAGTACTTATTTAATTTTATTTATTTATTCTTTTATATCGAGGATAATGGAATAAGCACTCCTGTGCTTTTTTACATCCAGTCCCCGTGTGTATGCGGTTTTTGTAAATTTTGTCATATGTTTCCACCGGCACACAATGGCCTACTCTTCCGAAAAGCGGAACAGGATTTAACGTGTGCGCAAGATGTCCTGCATGTGTTCGAACACGGGGCCTCGGTTTATAGTCTCATCCGAAGGACTTAGAAAGCTCGCAGGTGAGACAGAATCGAAGGAGTACAGTGTTTGCAAAAACCCCCACAAAAATCAGACTTAACCAAATTTGAGTAGAATTTCAAACAAACTGTGGATTAGGAGCTAGGTCTGTCACTGATGGCAGTGGTTTTAAAAATCTTCTTTTTTGTTTTTGGTTATTTTTTTGTTTGTTTGAGGTTCAACCATGGTGAGATTTTGCGTATGCGACCATTTTTGCCCACAATTAAGGCAGCCGCATTTCGATTGCGGGGATGATGTCTTAACACGACACCAGTATGCATGCGGTTTTTTTTTTGGTCACCTGTTCCAACCAGCACACGATGACCTACTTTTTTGAAAGGTGGAGGTCCAAGAAGAGGGAGAATGTAGTAAAGAAGACGAAGAAGGAAAATGAATGGGAGGAGGAAAAAGAAAAGAAAAAGAAAAGGGGAAGAAGAAGAAGGCGAAAAACAGGAAAAGAAGAATAAGGAAGAGAGGAAAAGAAGAAGAAAGAATTAGAAGAAGAAGGAGACGAGGAAGTGATTAGAAGAAGAAGAAGAAGAATGAGTGCGTGAGATGTTCTGCATGCATTCGCACACGGGCCTCGGTTTATAGTTCATCTGAAGGAATTTCGGGAGAGCAGAGTCGGTACTGATGTTAACTCCGGGGAAAATATATCCCCTTGAACGGGCGTTTCTGTGGGGACTCGAACTGAGGTTGGTCAGATTTCTAGAGCGGACGGGATTTGCCTAGTGGTCAGAAAAATTTCGCTCGCAACCTGTCGACCCGGGTTTCGATTCCCGTTCAAGGGGAATTTTCCTCTGAGTTTTAAAATCAGTGCCGACTCCACTCTCCCCAAAAGTCCTTCGGATGAGACTATAAACCGAGGCCCCGTGTGCGAAGCACGCAAAAACAATCTTGCGCACACGTTAAATCCTGTTCCGCTTTTGTTTAAAAGGGAGGCCCTTGTGTGTCGGTGGGGAACAGATGAAGAATTTTACAAAACCGCATACACCCCGGGGACTGAATGTAAAAAAGCACATTAGTGCTTATTTTCCCCTATCCTTGATATACAAGAATAAGATAAATAAAAATAAAAAAGAGCAAGCTCTGACCACTAGCCATCCCAAACCCTCCCCCCCCCCCCCCCCCCCCCCCCCCTGCTTTCTTCCTTTTATTTATTTATTTATTATTTGTTGTTTTTTTTGCTGATTCTTTGGTACGTAGTGTATGTTTGCTTGAAAGTGATATGAATTTTTTTTTTAAACAGCAAGATAAAGCAAAAAACCTCCCCCCAACCCCGCTCGCTACCCACAACAAACTCACCACCAACAGCATAACATCCCCCCCCCCCCCCCCCCCCCCCACCAAAAACTCACACACACACCAAACCAAAAAAAAAAAAAAAGAAACCTTATAACATCATTAAGGCGGTGAGGGGGGTAGGGGTATGGGACATGGGACAAGATCAGATGGGCTCTCCAAGACCATACTGCAAGGAACAGTGCAGGGGAAGAGAAGGCGAGGTAGGCCGAAGAAGAAATGGGCAGACAGCATCACTGAATGGACCGGGAAGAGCTTCTTCTCCACAACCCAGGCACTTGCCCACAACCGCCACAAATGGAGCCAACTGGTGCAACGTTCATCACTGCAGTGCCCCTACGATCCTGGAGGGGGTTACGGGAGCAGATGAGATGAGACGATGAGATGATGTCAAGTTGTTGGGATGCACTCCCCCCTGCCTGCCCTGTTCAACGTGCCCACAACACTCTGCTACCGGAAAACTTCACTGCAGAGCCCCAGGGACTCCTGAAGGAGTTCAGGGAGAGAGAGGAAGAAGAAGAAGGAGGAAGAGGAGAAGAGGAAGGTAAGAAGAAAGGAGGAGAAGTAGAAGAAGAAGGTGGATAAGAAGAAGAAGGTAAAGGACAAGGAGGAGAAGTAGAAGAAGAAGGATGAGAAGGAGAAAAGGTAAAGAAGAAGGAGGAGAAGTAGAAGAAGAAGGATGAGAAGGAGAAGAAGGTAAAGGACAAGGAGGAGAAGTAGAAGAAGAAGGATGAGAAGAAGAAGAAGGTAAAGGACAAGTAGGAGAAGGAAATGGAAGAGAAGAAAAAGGAGGGAGAGAAAAGAAGTGGGAGAAGGTAGTAAAGAAGACGAAGAAGGAAAATGAGTGGGAGGAGGAAAAAGAGAAGAAACGATGGAGAAGAAGAAAGAAGACAAAGAAGGAGAAAAAGGAGGAGAAGAAGAAAGAATTAGAAGAAGAAGGAGACGAGGAAGTGATTAGAAGAAGAGGAAGAATGAGTGCGTGAGATGTTCTGCATGCATTCGCACACGGGACCTCGGTTTATAGTCTCATCTGAAGGAATTTCGGGAGAGCAGAGTCGGTACTGATGTTAACTCCAGGGGAAAATATCCCCTTGAACGGGCGTTTCTGTGGTGACTCGAACTGAGGTTGTCAGATTACGAGAGCGGACGGGATAGCCTAGTGGTCAGAACATTGCGCTCGCAATCTGTCGACCCGGGTTCGATTCCCGTTCAAGGGGATATTTTCCTCTGGAGTTAACATCAGTGCAGACTCCACTCTCCCCAAAAGTCCTTCGGATGAGACTATAAACCGAGGCCCCGTGTGCGAACGCACGCAGAACATCTTGCGCACACGTTAAATCCTGTTCCGCTTTTCGTAAGAGTAGGCCATTGTGTGTCGGTGGGAACAGATGACAGAATTTTACAAAACCGCATACACGCGGGGACTGAATGTAAAAAGCACATTAGTGCTTATTCCACTATCCTTGATATACAAGAATAAGATAAATAAAAATAAAAAAGAGCAACGCTCTGACCACTAGGCCATCCCAGCCCTCCCCCCCCCCCCCCCTCGGTGATGCTTTCTTTCTTTTGTTTATTTATTATTTGTTGTTGTTGTTTTGCTGATTCTTTGGTACGTAGTGTATGTTTGCTTGAAAGTGATATGAATTTTTGTTTTAAACAGCAAGATAAAGCAAACAACCTCCCCCCAACCCCCGCTCGCTACCCACAACAAACTCACCACCAACAACACGCAACCTCCCTCTCCCCCCTCCTCCCACCCCACACACTCACACCAAGCCAAAAACAACACAAAAAAAGAAACCTTATAACATCATTAAGGTGGTGAGGGGGGTAGGGGTATGGGACATGGGACAAGATCAGACGGGCTCTCCAAGACCACACTGCAAGGAACAGTGCAGGGGAAGAGAGAAGGCGAGGCAGGCCGAAGAAGAAGAAATGGGTAGCAGACAGCATCACTGAATAGACCGGGAAGAGCTTCTTCTCCACAACCCAGGCACTTGCCCACAACCGCCACAAATGGAGCCAACTGGTGCAACGTTGGTCACTGCAGTGCCCCTACAACCCTGGAGGGGGTTACTGGAGCAGATGGGATGAGATGAGAGATGATGTCAAGTTGTTGGGGTGCACTCCCCCCTGTCTGCCCTGTTCAACGTGCCCACAACACTCTGCTACCTGAATACTTCACTGCAGAGCCCCAGTGACTCCTTAAGGAGTTCCGGGGAGGAGAGAGAGAGTGAAGAGAGATGTTGAGCAGAGAGAGAAGAAGAGAGAGAAGAGAGAGAGAGAAGGACGAGGAAGAGAAAGAGAAGAGGTAAAGAACAAGGAGGAGAGGGAATGGAAAGGAAGAAAAAGAAGAGAAGAAGGAAAGAAGAATAAAAAAGAAGAGGGAAAGTAGTAAAAACGAAGAAGAAAATTAGTGGAGGAGAATAAAAAGATAACGAAAAATCGATTGGAGAGAAGAAGAAGACAAGTATGATAAAAAAGGAAAAAAGAAGTTTAGAGAAGAGATGAAATATTAGAAGAAGAAGGAGACGAGGAATTGATTAGAGAAGAGAATGAGAAGAAGGTAAAAAGAAGAATAAAAAGTAATAATAGACAAAGTAAAAAAGAGTTTTCCTAATCAATATTCATTTTGATGTTAAAATGTACCCCCCAAATTTATACAAAAATCATCCTTAAATTTCTTTTTTTTAAAAACTATCTTTCATTTTCAGCAGTGTAACTGATGTGCTGTTGTTGTGCATGATGAAGAACCGTCGAAGCGAACGAGATTCAATACGATGCGGAGGAAAACAGAAGAGACTGAGAGTATTCTTGTCTGTCTGTTTGTTTCATATGTGATTGTTTGTTTGTTTGTTTGTTTTTGTGTTGGCGCTGTTGTTGTTATTATTATTGTGTGTTTGTTGTGTAGTTGTTATTATTATTATTAGTGTTGTGTTATAGTTGTTATTATTATTAGTGTTGTTGTTATAGTTGTTATTATTATCATTGTTTTTGTTGTTCATGTTGCTGTTATTGTTATCATCATCATCATCGTCATCGTCGTCGTCGTCGTCATCGTCATCATCATCATCATCATCATCATCATCATCATCATCATCATCATCATCATCATCATCTATCATTCTTGTTGTTGTTGTTGTCGTTCTTCTTCTTCTTCTTCTTCTTCTTCTTCTGTTATTCTGTTATTATTATTATTGTTATTATTATTATTTTATTATACTATATTATTATTGTTGTTGGTAGGTGGTGCTGTTGTTGTTTTTGTATTATTGTTATTGTTATAATTTTAATATAATTTTGTTATTATTGTTATTATTGTTGGTGCTGTTGTTGTTGGTGGTGGTGGTGGTGAAGAAGCAGATTAAGAAGATGAGACTATAAACCGAGGTCCCGTGTGCGAACGCACGCAGAACATCTTGCGCACACGTTAAATCCTGTTCCACTTTTCGAAAGAGTAGGCCATTGTGTGTCAGTGGGAACAGATGAAAAAATTTACAAAACTGCATACACACGGGGATTGGATATAAAACAAAAGCACATGAGTGCTTATTCCATTATCCTCGATGTAAAAGAATAAATAAATAAATAATTTGTTTGTTTGTTTGCTTGTTTGTTTCTATGTTGGCCAACTGGTGTGTTGTTGTTGTGTTTTGTTGTTGTAGTTGTTGATGATGGTGGTGTATGGTGGTGGTGTGTGTGTTAGTTGTGTGTGTTGTGTTGTGTGTGAGTGTGTGTAGTGTGTGTGTGTGTGTGTGTGTGGTGTGAGTGTATGTGTGTGGTGTGTGTGTGTGTATGTTTGTGTGGTGTGTGGTGTGAGTGTGTAGTGTGCAAATTCATTTAATGTCTTTTCATGTATGTATGTATGTTATGTATGTATGTATGTATGTATGAATGTATGTATTGTATGTATGTATGAATGTATGTATGTATGTATGTATGTGTGTGTATGTTATGTATGTATGTATTGTATGCACGTACTATGTATGTATGTATGTATGTATGTATGTATGTATAGTATGTATGTATGCATGCATGTATGTATCTCCCTGCCGAAGCATATACTCTGTGTGTGTGTGGTGTGTGTGTGTGTGTGTGTGTGTGTATTTGAATTGTTAATCTGTTAGTCATTGTTGGATTGCACTGTGTAGGAGCGGATTGAATGCAAGCGCTTTGATTTTTTGTTGATATAGCGCTATATAAATTCCATTTGTATTATTATTGTTATTATGATGATTATGATGATGACTATAATGATGATGGTGATGATGATGACGACGATTTTTATTATTATTATTATTATTAATGTGCGTGTGCCTGTGTGTGTGTGCGCGCGCGCTTCCATGCACGCGCGCATGCGCACACACACACGTACGCACGCAGACATTGACGCACACAGACATGCACGCACGCACATAATAATAATAATAATAATGTATGGAATTATATAGCGCTGAATCTGTAAAGCAACACATCAAAGCGCACATACACAGCACAACATACACAATCACACACATACACACACAAACACACTCACACACCACACCACACGCACACACACACACACACACACACACACACACCACACACACACACACACACACACACCACACACACACTGGAAGGTCAGGAGAGGTTAACAAAACGCTAGAACCGCTAGGAAAGGGGTTGGGGGAGGGGGGCGGGAATGGGGGGGGGGGGGGGGGGGGGGAGGGGGGGGGGGGGGGGAAGAGAGTGGTGGTGGTGGAAATTTGGAACTGTGTTTGAGGGCAAAGAGAAGGGTTCTATAAGTTGGTTGTTATTTTCATTTTATTTTGTTATTTTATTTTATTTACGGGTTGGTGGCTTATGTTTTGGTAGTATTTTCTTATTGGTGATGTTTTCTGGAAACTAATATATATATATATATATATATATATATATATATAGATATATAGATTATATATATATACATAATGTTTTTCTTTCTTTTTTCTTTCACTGTCAAAAAGACTCAAGAAATACAGATCTGTGTCTGTCTGCCCGTCTGTCTATCTGCCTGTTTGTCTGTCTCTCTGCCTGTCTGTCTGCCTGTCTCTGTCTCTATGTCACTCTCTCTTTCGTCTGTCTGTCTGTCTGCTTCTGTCTGTCTCTCTCCTCTCTCTCTCTCTCTCTCTCTACTCTCCTTTCCATCCTTTCTCTCTCTTGTCTCTCCTTCCCATCCTTTTTCTCTCTCTCTGGTGTCTGTCTGTCTGTCTGTCTGTCTGTACGTCTGTCTGTCTCTCTCTCTCTCTCTCTCTCTTCTCTCTCTCTCTCTCTCTCTTTCTCACTCTCTCTCTTTCTTTCTTTCTGGATTTCACTTACGTATCACTCGGAACTTGTTTGTTTATTTTGCTGTTTGGTTTTTTCCTTTCTCTAACTCTAAAACTGAGAAATACAGATCTGTTGTCTGTTGTCGGCTGTTGTCTTCTCTGGTCTGTCTGCCTATCTGTCTGGCTGTTTGTCCGTCTGTTTGCGGTTCTCCATTTGTCTGTCTGCCTGCCTGCTTGCCTTTTCAATCTGCCTTTCCCTCTCTTCCTACTCCCCTCCTCTTCCTCCTCCCCTCCTCCCCCCCCCTCCCCTCCTCCTCCCCTTCATCCTCCCCACTTCAACCCTCGATCCACTCCACTCCTCCTCCTCCTCTCCTCTTTCCTCACCTGTCATCCTCCTCCTCCACCTTCCCTCTCCTCCTCTCCTACTCCCCTTCCTCCCTCCTCCCCCTTCCCTCCCTCCTCCTCCCCTTCCTCCTCTCCTCCCCCCTCCTCCTCCCTCCTCCTCCCTCCCTCCTCCTCCTCCCTTCCTCCCCTCCTCCTCCCTTCCTCCTCCTCCCCTCTCCCCTCTCCTCCCTCCTCCTTCCCCTCTCCTCTCCTCTCCTCCCTCCTTCCCCTTCCTCCTCCCTCTCCTCCTCTCCTCCCCTCCTCCTTCCCCCCTCTCCCCCCTCCTCCCCCTCCCTTTCTTTGTGAATTTATTTGGGCAGTACTTGTTTATTTTGGAAGTGGTCTGTGTTTTTTTGCTTGTTGTTTGTTTATTTTTCGCTCTCTCACTCCGCACGCAAGGAAGCAATGTTTCTGCTTGCCCAGCAATGGAATTCATTAGGTGTGGTGGAAGGGGGGGGGGGGGGATGGGGGGTGGGGGGGGGTGGGGGGTGGAGGACAGATAACTTGGCGACGTTGCCAACATTGTCTCAGACCTTAAGGAATGCGAGTACTCCTCAAATATTTAATCTTATGAATTTCTCGGTCCTCCCCACACCTATCTCAAAAAGAAAGAAGGAAATAGCATAGAGAGCCGCACGCACGCAGAGAGAGATGGAGAGAGAGAGAGGGAGAGAGTGGAGAGTGGAGGGAGGAGAGAGGGAGAGGGAGAGTGGAGAGAGGGAGAGAGAGAGAGAGGAGTGAGAGGAGGAGGAAGAGAGTGAGAGAGTGAGAGTGAGGAGTGGGAGGTGAGAGAGGAGAGAGGGGAGTGAGAGGAGAGTGAGAGAGAGTGAGAGAGAGAGGTGAGGGGTGGAGGGGTGAGGGAGTTTGTGAGGGAGAGTGGGTGAGGAGTGGGGGAGGAGGAGGAGTGAGAGAGAGAGAGAGAAGGAGAGTGGAGAGAGAGAGTGTAGAGAGAGTGTGAGAGGAGTGAGAGAGAGGAGTTTAGAGAGAGAGTGAGAGAGAGAGTGAAGAGAGAGAGGAGGAGGGAGAGAGAGAGTGGGAGAGAGGAGGATGGAGGAGGGGGAGGTGAGAGAGGGATGAGAGGAGTAGGAGGAGGGGGGGGAGGTGAGAGAGAGGAGGAGAGAGGAGGAGAGGAGAGGAGAGAGGAGAGGGAGAGGTGAGAGAGGAGGAGTGTGAGAGAGAGAGAGGAGAGTATGCGAGAGAGGAGGAGAGAGAGGTGGAGAGAGTGAGAGGAGAGAGGGAGAGAGAGAGAATGACGTAGAGAGGTGAGGAGAGGAAGAGAGTGAGAGAGAGAGTGAGAAAAGAGATGAGAGAGTGAAGAGAGAGAGAGTGAGGAGGAGAGAGAGTGAGAGGAGGAGAGACGAGAGTGAGAGAGGGGAGAGAGGAGGCTGAGAGAAGAGGAGATGAGAGAGAGGAGAGGAGGGAGAAGAGAGAGAGTGAGAGGTGAGAGACGAGGAGGGGAGGAGAGTGAGAGAGAGAGAGAGAGAGAGAGGAGAGAGTGAGAGTAGAGAGGGGAGAGAGAGAGGGAGAGTGAGAGAGAGAGAGGAGAGAGGAGGAGAGAGAGAAGAGAGAGAGAGAGAGAAGTGAGAGAATGAGAGAGAGAGGGAGATGAGAGAGAGATGAAGAGAGCAGTAGTGTGCAGATTAGAAGTGATAGGATAAATCGAATATGATGATCCGAATGACAACTCTAATGAGAGAGAACGCAGAGAGTAGAGACAGAGAGGTGAGAGAGATAGAGAGACGAATGAAACAAGACAAAGAGGACAGACGAGGAGCAGAGAGACAGAGGAGAAGAGAGTAGCGAAGTACAGAACCACAGGACACAGACAGACAGAAGAGACAGAACTTAGGAAGAAAAGAGAGGAGACTTTTGACCGTCTCTACCACTTTATTGTCATTCCCAACGTGGCCATTACACGGGTATACACTGACTTCTTCGTAAATACATACATACAAAAAATAACATGATCATTAACTAATGAAACACACAAACACCCAAAAAATGAGTCTTATGACACGCGAACGAGCTTTAAAAGCTGACGAAACTCAGCAAAAAACAAGACAAATAAAACAGGATAAAACCCAAGAACAAAAACAAATACAAACTCAGAAAAACAGAGAGAGAGAGAAGCAAGAGAGAGAAGAACACAAGTCAGACAGACAAACACAAGACAAACAAGACAAACAGACATACAGACACAGCAAAAAAGAAGGCACACACATACACCGGCACACACACACACACACACATCTGCGCACACATTAAAAGACCGTCCGCTTTACGAAGAGTAGTAGGCCATGTGTCCGGTGGAACGGCGTGACACACAAAAATTGACAAAGCTGCATGCATACAAACGGGGACTGGATGGAAACAAAGCACGCGCAGTGCTTATTCCATTATCTCCGAAATAGTAAGAATGACTTGCACGAACGTTTGACAAACATGTATTTCCTGCGCCAAAGAAATATGACGCGTACTCACTCCCAATATTTAATCTTTATGCATTTTCTCTTTGTCTCCCCCCACCCCCCATCCCTCCTCTCAAAAGAAGAAGAAACAAAAATAGAAATAGAGCAACACACACACGAGAAGAAGAAGAAGAGAGTGAGAGATAAAAGAGAGAAGATGAGAGAGAAAGAGAAGAGAAAAGACGGACAGCGCGGACAGGACAGATAGCAAAATCCAGACAGACAAACAGAGAATGACAGGAGGAGAAATGAAAAAACGAAATAGATGGAGAGAGAGAGGAGGAGACGAAGAGAGACAGACAGAACAGACAGACAGACAGACAGACAGACAGACACAGACAGCAGACCGACAGACAGACAGCAGACAGACAACAGACAGGCGGACGGCAAGGCAGACAGACAGATAGAAGACACAGATCAACGAGAGAGAACGAGAGACGAGAGAAGAGAGAGAAAGACAGAAAGAACCGACAGAGAGAGACAGAACAGACAGACAGCAGACAGGGCAGACAGACAGACAGACACAACAACACACAACACCACACACACCACAACACAGCAGCACACACACACACACACAACACAGGTAGCTGAGCCTACACAATGCACGCCACACCACTACTATACTATACTACTGCTTACTCTAGCTACTACTGCTGCTGTCTAGTACTATACTACTGCTACTACTGCTACTAATCTATCCTACTCCTTTTACTATACTACTACTCTTGCTGCTGCTCTGCTACATGCTACTACTACTACTACTACTACTACTACTACTACTACACAATACTACTAACTACACTCTACAACTATTACTATATAATATAATGGAATTTATTATAGCGCTGAATCTTGTAAAAAACAAATACAATCGAATGCTACCTTCTACTACTAACTACATACTACTACTACATACTACTACTACTACTTACTACTCCTACACCTCCTCCTCTATCTCCTCACTACCTACTAACTACTGTACTGCTACTGCTGCTGCTCTGTTCTATGCACTCGTTCTCCATCTATTGGCCCTAGCTGTAGTAACAACACCCACACAGCTCCTTTCGAACACAACACACACACAACACAACCACACACACACACACACACACACACACACAACTACAAACAAGATGGAAGGAGGAGAGGGATGGAGAGACGAGAGATGGGAATGAATGTAATATTTAAATATATAAAGAGAGAGAGAAGAGAAGAGAGAGAGGAGAAAACAGAAATACTAAATATATATAAAATAAATATATTAGAAAAGAGAATGAAAGAAGAGAGGGAGAGGAGAGAGAGAGGAGGACCAAAAAGGACACCCCCCCCCCCCCCCCCCCCAGAAGGCAGGAGGGCAGGAGGGAGGAAGGAGGGCAGAGATATAGTAGAACCTTGCACTAAGAGTATAGAATAGTAAGTAGTAAGGGATAGAAACAAGCAAACACAGACGGACAGACAGACACCACGACAGACAAGCGAACAGACACCACACACATACACACAGACGACATCACAGACAAATATCCAGAACTCCCACACAGACAAGCGAACACACAGAAGACAGACAAACATAAAAAATGCACACAGACAGACACTCATAGACACACAGACAACCAAACAGACGCATAGACTGACAGACATACAGAGAGACAGACAGACAAGCAAAACAGACAGACAGACAGACAGACTGACAGAAGGAGCCAAAATGCTGCTGATCTCTGTCATGTCGGACACGGGTTAATCGCACTGGTTGTTGAATGATTGTGCGCGGTGGCTGTGTCTGTGTATGTGTGTGGAGTCTTTTTTTCTCTTCTTTCTCTCTCTTTCTCTCTCTCTCTTCTCTCTCTCTCTCTCATCTCTTCTCACTCTCTCTCTCTCTCTTTCTCTCTCTCTCTCTCTTCTCTCTCTCTCTCTCTCTCTCTCTCTCTCTCTCTCTCTCTCTCTCTCTCTCTCTCTCTCTCTCTCTCTCCCCCCCCTGTCTGTCTGTCTGTCTTGTCTCTATCTGTCTGTCTTTCTCTCCTTCTGTCTCTGTCTGTCTCTCTGTCTCAGTCTCTGTGTCTGTCTCTGTATGTCTTGTCCGGCTCGGTCTGTCTTTCTGCTTGCCTGCCTGCCCGCCTGCCTGTCTGTCTGTCTGTCTGTCTTCTCTCCTCTCTCTCTCTTCTCTCTCTCTCTCTCTCTCTCTCTCTCTCTCTCTCTCTCCTCCCCATTGTCAGTCAGTCAGTCAGTCAGTCTGTCTATCTGTCTCTCTCTCTCTCTTTGTCTCTCTCTCTCATCTGTCTCTGTCTGTCTGTCTGTCTGTCTCTCTCTCTCTCTCTCTCTCTCTCTCTCTCTCTCTCCTCTCTCTCTCTCTTCTCTCTCTCTCTCTTCTCTCTCTCTGTTGTTGGCTGCATTTGCTGAATTTGCAGGAGAGGCTGGAAGGGAAAAACAAGGATAGTTTACGAGCAACACTCTGTGTGTGTGAGTGTATGTGTGACTGTGTGTGTGTGTGTGTGTGTGTGTGTGTGTGTGTGTGTGTAGTGTGTGTAGTGTGTGTGAGTGTGTGTGCGATGTGTGTGTGTGTGTGTGTAGTGTGTGTGTGACTGTGTGTGTGTGTGACTGTGTGTGTGACTGTGTGTGTGTGTAGTGTGTGTGTGAGTGTGTGTGAGTGTGTGTTTGTGTGTATTGTTGTTGACTTCAATTTTACGTCTTCACTTCTAGTGTATGTGTGTGTGAGTGTGTGTATGTGTATGTGTGCACGTGTGTGTTTGATTTTGAGCCACTGTCTGTATGTGTATGTGTGTGTACGCGTGCGTGCGTGTGTGTTTAAGAGTTTTTGTGTGTATGTGTTAGTGTGTGCGCGCGCGTGTGTAAAATAGATGGATAGCTAAATAGATAGAGAGAGAGAGAGAGAGAGAGAGAGAGGGGAGAGAGAGAGAGAGAGAGAGAGAGAGAGAGAGAGAGAGAGAGCGTGTAAGTGGATGGGTAGGGGGGGGGGGGGGGAGGGAATGAGGTAAAGGGGAGAGGAGGGGTGTGGATGGAGGAGGTGGGGGGGGGGGTATACTGGTGATAGCAGGAACCGGATTTTGTGTTTCCTGCAATTGTGTGTTGTCAGACCTCTACCCTCACCCACCACAACACACACACACACACACACACACACACACACACGTGCCCGCGCGCGCACGTACGCACACGCACACAAACGCACACGCACGCAGGCACATACACATACATACAAACACGCTCTCAAACTCACAAAACACACCCATTTCTCTCTCTCTCTCTCACAGACACAGACACACATATAACACACAGACAACACCAGACACACACCAACGCACGCGCGCGCGCAGGCTACACACATACAAACACGCGCTCAAACTCACAAAACACGCACCCTTTCTCTCTCTCTCACCTCATCATGCTCCACTCTCATTCTACAGACCTACATAGACACACATCACTGACACAGACTAATAGCACACCAGTACCACCACACCCTCTCGCCCGCACTACACACATACAAACACGCCTCATACTCACAAAACACACCTTTCCTCTCCTCACAACATAACACACACACAACACAACCACCACACACGCACACACACACACACACACACACACCCACACTCACAAAACACACACCTCTACACTCACACTACACACAACACACACACACAACACACACCACTCTATCTCTGCCACACAGACACAGACACACACAGACACACACACAGGCACACTCACACACACACACTCACAACACACACAACACACACAGCACACACATCACACCACGCACACACAGAACACACACAGACACACTCAATCACACACAGACACAACACAACACACACAAACGACATACGCACAGACACACACCATTTTTTTTATCACATCTTTTTTTTCTTCTAACCTTTCTGTCCTGATATTTCAGAGTACAGAACTAAAGGTCAGATGTCAAAGAGTACTTTAGTTCCCTATCACTCCAATTTTTCGCACGCGCGCGCGCGCGCGCTTGGCGTGTGGTGTTTGTGTGGTGTGTTTGGTGTGTGTGTGGTGTGTGCGTGCGTGTTCTTTATTATCTTATTTATTTATTTATTATTCTTTTATTTCGAGAATAATGAAATAAGCACTCGTGTGCTTTTTTCATCTAGTCCCCGTGAGTATGCAGTTTTGTTCAATTTTGTCACCGCTCCCACCGGCACACAATGGCCTACTCTTCCGAAAAGCGGAACGGGTTTTAACGTGTGCGCAAGATGTTCTGCGTGTGTTCGCACACGGGGCCTCGGTTTATAGTCTCATCCGAAGGACTTTTGGGGAGAGTGGAGTCAGCACTGATGTTAACTCCAGAGTAAAAATCCTCTTGGACGAGAATGGGTCAGCAGATCACGAATACATCACTGTAACCACCAGGCTATCCTGTCCCCTGTGTGTGTGTGTGTGTGTGTGTGTGTGTGTGTGTGTGTGTGTGTGTGTGTGAGAGAGGTTGTTGCTGTTGTTGTTATTGGTGGTGATGGTGGAAGTGCTGGTGTTGATGTTGTTCAATGTGAAGTATATCCACTCTTGGCGGTATTGAAGTGTGTGTTCGATTTCATTTTACGTCTCTTCACAAAATGTGATATTAGACACATTAAGAAAAAAAGTGTAGGGGGGAGGGGGGGGGGGGAGGAATTCTGGGAGTGGGGCAGGGGATTAATGTATTAATTAAATCTACACAGAACTGTAAGAAAATGTAAATACAAATAATTCTTGAGTACAGGATAATAAAAATTCCAATTTCTAACAAAATCTAACGAATGAACAATAAAACTATTTGTAACCGTAACCAACGAGAGAAAATCTAAACCGCAGAAGGATAATGTCTGTAAAGTCCATAATAATCACAATAATGAACCAGCTGGACATTGCAATAATGATTTGAAAAAAAATATACTTCAGTAAAAGATCACTGAATATAGCTGATGACGATGCTGAGGTAGGAACAGGTATGTAACTTTTCAGCATACTGCATATCAATATAGGATCAAAAGTTATACTATGGCCACATATGCATGAAACATGTTCAACATATTTTGTCTTAAAACAGTTGTGTGTGTGTGTGTGTGTGTGTGTGTGTGTGTTGTGTGTGTGTGCGCATGCATGGGTGTACAAGCGCGTCTGTGTGTATGTACATATATATATATACATGTGTGCGGGTTGGGAAACTATTTTGTTAATGTGTGTTGCGTGTGCGTGGTGTGTGTGTGTGTGTGTGTGTTTGTGTGTGCACCGCGTGTGTGATGTGTGTTTACATATTGTGTGTGTGCGAGTGCATAGGCATGGGTGTGGTTTTGCGTGCGTGCATATGTGCAAGTATGTGTTGAACAGAGAAAGCAATACTGAAACATTTCTTTTTCCTTCCTTCTTTCTTTCCTCCCTTCCTTTACTTTTTTCCTTCCTTCCTTCACTTCATCCTTCTTTCCTTCCTTCCTCCCTCCCTCCCTCCCTCCCTCCCTACCGTCCTTCCTTCCTTCCTTCCTTTCCTCCTTCCTTCCTTCCTTCCTTCCTCTGTCTCGCTCTGTCTCTGTCTATCTGTCTCTCTCTCTCCCCCTCTCTCTTCCCCATCCCCCTCTCTCCCCCTCCCTCTCTCCCCTCCCCTCTCTCTCTCCCCTCTCCCCCCCATCCCCCTCTCGCCCCTCTCTCACCCCCCTCTCTCTCCCCCCCTCTCCCTTTTCCCACCCCCTCTTTCTTCCCTCTCTCCCTCCCCCCTCTCTCTCTGTCTCTCTCTCTCCCTCTATCTCTCTCTGTCTCTCCCTCTCTCTCCCTCTCTCTCTCTCCTCTCTCTCCTCTCTCCTCCCCCTCTCTCTCTCCCCCTCTCTCTCTCCCTCTCTGTCTCTCTCTCTCCTCTCTCTCTTCTCTCTCTCTCTCTCTTCTCTCTCTCTCTCTCTCTCTCTCTCTCCCCCTCTCTCCCTCTCTGTCTCTGTGTCTGTATTTGCAGCTAAAGAAATCGACCCAGTGTACAGTTTACTGAAGTGTGCCGCCGACTTGCCCAAAATAGCCCGCTCCCAGAACAAGGAGGGGCAGCAACTCTCCTGCCAGGGGGCCCTCTGTCTGGCCAAGGCCTCTGCCGCTGCTGCCTCCTCTTCTCAAGGTAAACCACCGCGCTAACGTTGAACGTGTCTCTTTGTTGGTTGGTGGGTTGGATGGTTGGTTGGTTTGTGGGTTGGTTGGTTGTGGGTTGGTTGGTGGGTTTGTTGGTTGGTTTGTGGGTTGGTTGGTTGGTTGGTTGGTGGGCTGGTTGGTTTGTGGGTTGGTTTGTTGGTTTGTGGGTTTGTTGGTTGGTTTGTGGGTTGGTTTGTTGGTTGGTTGGTTTGTGGGGGGTTGGTTGGTTGGTTTTGTGGGTTGGTTGGTTGGTTTGTGGGTTGGTTGGTTGGTTTGTGGGTGCTTAACATGTTTTGTTTGGTTTGTTGTTTTGCATAGAATGAAAAGTCCCACAAAAGGGATTTTTTTCTTTCTATATTCGTTCTCTCTCTCTGTTTCTGTCGGTCCGTCTGTCTGTCTGTCCTGTTTGTATCTGTGTGTGTGTGTGTATGTGTGTGTGTTTTCTGTCTCTCTGTCTCTGTCTGTCTGTCTCTCTCTGTCTCTGTCTCTGTCTCTCACACACAAACACACACTCTCACACACATACACACACTACACACACACACACACACACACACTCACTCACACACACACTGACACACACACACAAACACACACACACAAAACACGCACACACACTACCAATTAAAAAAAATCACAATAATAGTAGTAGTAGTAGTAGCAGTGAAACAAACAAGCGCAGCAGCAGCTGGTTTGGTCATGAAAGTAATCCCTCATTTGCATAAACAGACATCTATTTACACAGACCAACCCACCTCACTCAGTGAAGTCAAGGCCGTTGGTATTATCACCACAGTTCAGGGTGTCATGGTGTGGTGTTCAGTAAACCTGTCACGGTCAGGTAAAGGAGTCCCATAACCTATAAGGTCGTAGGGGAGCGAGGCGTCAGAGACCTCACTTCTCTAGGAGCCAGCATATTGAGGGTGGCGCCCATCTCCTCTCCCTCGCGGCTTTACCTTCCCTGACCCTAAAGAAGGCAGGTACCCATTTACAGCTGGGGGAACTGGGGGAACTGTACTGAAGCCAAGGCGCGCAAACGGTCACCCATTAAAGTGGTAACCACGCTCGACGCTGCTTAACTTGGCTGGGGGAAAGCGAGTGCTCTGACCACTGAGCTATTCTTCCTCCTATCACTGTGCTAATACAATTATGAAGCTCCTCATTTACATAATGATTAGGGGAATCATTCCTATTAGACCTTCACTTCACCTTCATCTATTCCCTAGCCCGGTCGATCCGTTGGGGCACCACTGAAGATTTTACGACCAGCTTCCTCCACTCCTCAGCTTTCTATAGCAAATCGTTCCACTCAAGGCTACCAGTCCACTCTCTGACGTTGTCTTCCCATCGTTTTCTCTGTCTGCCTCTTCGTCTCCCTCCTTGTACTGTTCCCTGTAGTAGGACAGTCTTGGCCAGTCCAGATGTTCGTGTGACGTGCCCGTACCACTTTAGTTTGCGTTTTTCCCCCACTGAAGTCAGGAGCTCTTCATATGGTCCGATGGCGTTTTCAATAAATATTCTGGTTTTCACTTCCTCATTAGTAATGCGATCTCTGTATGAAATGCCAAGAAGTTTTCAAAAGCACCTCATCCCCATTCCCTGTATCCTTCTTTCAGTGTTTGCTGTTATGGTTCACGTTTCACATGCTGTACAAAAATACGGACATGATCAGGGAACGCATCAGTCTGATCTTGAAGCTGATGGCGATGTTCTTGTTGTTTCAGAGGACTTTCAGTTTGGTCATTGCAGCTGTGGTCTGGGCTGTCCCGGAGAGAATTTCACGTTTTGATCCTTCATCCGATACTATAGCTGCCATATATTTGAAGCTGTGGACGGTCTTATGATAATGTCAGTGCTGATGCCATTGGCACTGTTTGTCATCAGCTGGGTTTTCTCTGCACTGACCTGCATGCCACATGCCGAAGAGGCTTCATCAAGGTGATTGACCAGGCTGACCAGCTCTTGCTCTTCTCCAGCTAGGCTGTCGATGTCGTTGGCAAAACGTAAATTTGTAATTGTCCTGCCTCTAATGCTGACCAGCAGGTTGTTAACAATGGTTATTGTGTATGATATTGTATTGCGTTGTGTTGTATTCTTTTCGATGTATTGTACTGTGCTATATTGTATTCAATTGTTTTCATTGTTGTACAGTGCTATATTGTATTGTATCGTTTTCGTTGTTGTACTGTGCTGTATTGTATTGTATTCTATTGTATTGTATTGTATACGTTTTTCAGTCACAGAAGATTTCTCTGCTTGAAATTCAAGCTGCTGTCGCCACAAGACCAGCGCCACCCGTTTCTATCATTTTTCTCTCTGTATAATTATTTCTTTCCTAACGAAAGTGACTTTTTCTACAGAATTTGCAAAGGAACAACTATCCTGCTGCTGTGGGTTCTTTTACGTGCGATGAATGCACGGGAACCTCAGTTGATCGTCTCATCCGAAATGCTAGCGGTCAGACTGAAAGTGTGGTGGAAGGGGGAGAAAGTTTGGGATTAGACGGCACTGTGTGTTCGATTTCGCTTTACGTCTCTTCACTCAATGTGATACTAGACACAACAAGGCCAGGGGTGAGGGGATGGGGATACTTGGGAGTTGGTTAGAGGGGGGAGGAGGGGTGGCAATTTACTAAATGTACAATAAAAAAGTAAGAAAATGCAAATGTAAAGTAACTCTTAAGTACAGAACAGTAATATCACAATTTCTAACAGAATCTAACCAGTAAACAATAAAACGACATGTACTCTGAGTGCGTGTGTGTGTGTGTGTGTGTGTGTGTGTGTGTGTTGTGTGTGTGTGTGTGTGTGTGTGTGGTGCGTGCGTGCGTGTACGTGTCGTGTGGGCGTGCGTGTATGTGTTACTGCGTG
The DNA here is from genome assembly GCA_028751875.1 of Rapana venosa. Taxonomy (NCBI): domain Eukaryota; kingdom Metazoa; phylum Mollusca; class Gastropoda; order Neogastropoda; family Muricidae; genus Rapana; species Rapana venosa. The sequence continues at coordinate 52,632,772 of CM054158.1, read as the reverse complement.
CATGTGCGCGTGCGTGAGTGCGTGTGTTTGTGCGTGCGTGCGCATGTGTGTGAGTGTGTGTGTATGTGTGCGTGCGCGCCTGTGTATGTATGTATATAACATATGACGAACATATGGGGCAAAACAACAGACCCACATGACTCAAACTGCATTTCCGTGAGGCATACTTCACTCTGTACCAGCGGGAAACGACAGAGACAACAAGGTTCTTCTGCTCCTTCCAAAAAACCAACAACAAAACAACAACAACCCCACAAAAACAACCCCCACAAAAACAACCACAACCTTTACATCTGTCAATAACCTTGCCACGGCAATTATCTTTTGGTTGTAACAATTCCTCCCCCCTCCCCCCCCCCCCCCCCCCCACACCACACACACACATCCCATCCTCCCATCTACTTCCTCTTTAAAAAAAAAACCCCAGCTGAGATAAAAACAAACACCCCCCCCCCCCCCCCCCTGCTCTCTCCCTCCCACTCCGCCCCTCCTTCCCTCCGTCGCAGAAAACCACCCCCATCACCATCGCCAACATTAACAAACTAAACAACGATGCAATAAAATGCCACAGAAACAAAAAAAATAACAACCAACAACCACCCCGCCTCTCCACCCCACGAAATAAAGACAGGCAAAAAACCTAAACAACAACAACAAAACCACCTTTTTCAAGCAAGCACGCACGCACGCACGTACACACACACGCGCGCGCGCGCACATATACACGCACACAATACATTGGTGAAAACCCCAAATGCATTGCTTTTCAGTGTACCATCTGGAATAAAAAATGTGACTGACCTTTACCACACACACACACACACACACACACACACACACACACACACACACACAACACACACACGTGCGCACGCACACAACACACCACACACACACACACGCACGCACGCACGCACGCACACGCACGCAACGCACGCACACTAAGTTTATGCCATCTTGTTTTGTGTTGTTGTGTGTCCGTGCGTGCGTGCGTGTGTGTGTGTGTGTAGTTGTGTGTGTGTGGGTGTGTGTGCGCTGCGCGCGCGGCGTGCGTGCGTGCATGCATGTGTGCGTGTGTGTTTAAGTCAAAGTTTTATTCCCAGATAGTACATTGAATAAGCAATGCTTTTACTTCCCCCCCCCCCCCCCCGTCAGTATGTGTGTGTGTGCGCTTGCGTGCTTGCTTGTGTGCGTGTGTGTATGTGTGTGCGCTTGCTTGCTTGTGTGCGTGCGTGCGTGTGTGGTATTGTGTGTGTGTGTGTGTGTGTGCGTGTGTGTGTGTTCCCGTTTTTTCCCTGTCCAAGGTAACTAGTTTACAAAGGGCGTCTGGTTAAGTTCAAGAGTTAAAAGGCATTGCTTGGAACAGCTCTTCTTGGCGTAGGGGTGGTGGTGGGGGGGGGGGGGGGGGGGGGGGGGGGTGAGGGGGGGGGGGAGGGGGTGAGGGGCTTTTACATAATATATAGTGCTCTTGTCTTTTGGTAGAAATGGTCTGTGTGTGTTGTGTGTGTGTCTGTGTGTGTGTTTGTGTGTATGTGTGTGTTGTGTGTGTCTGTGTGTGTACAGACATATGGTGCTCTTGTTTATGGTACAATGATGTGGTGTGTGTGTGTGTTGGGGGGGGGTGAGGGGGGAGGACGGGGATGTATAATTGGGGAGGGAGGTGTGGTGTGGTGTGTGGGGTTGTTGTGTGTGGGTGGGTGTGTGTGAGGTGCTGGCGGGGTGGGGGGTGGGGTGGGTGGAGGGGAGTGGTGGTGGGTGGTTGGTGGGGTTGAGGTGGTGTGGGGTGGGTGGGTGGTGTGGTGCCATCCCCCTTCTCCTTCTTTTGTCTTCTCTTACACACCCACAACCCACTCATAAAAACTAAACCCAACAGAAACACCGAACGGGAAGTACAATCTATAAAAAACCCGTCATTTTTGTAAAATTTGGATGCGTGAGGGTGGAAGACAGTAAGGGATTGAGCGTAGTGACTTTATAGCCCCACCTGATTTGGTTTGTGTTTGGTTTGCAGGCAGGGGGGGGTTGTTTGGGGGTGGGCGGCTGCTGTGGCTGTTTTTGCCCTAAGCCCGCTGTGTCTGGTTCCTTTGGGTCGGTGGTTTATCTTTGCCCTTTCGGGGCCCGGCGGAGGAGGCGGAGGAGGAGGGCGGGGGAGCGCCGACTTAGAGAAAAGGGGGCGCGGGGGGCGCTGCCGGGCGCGGGGCCGGCGGGGCGGCCCGGCCCGAGGCGGAGCGTCGAGGGCCCAGAGAAAAGGGGGCAACGACCAGGCATGGAAAAAAGTGGGGGAGTCCCCTCCCGATCTGGGGCGGCACGCGCCCCCTAATAGGGTTTGTAAATCAACGAGAAGAAGGAAAAAAAACCCAAAAGGGGTTTGGGGAAAGGAGGGGCCCCTTTGGGGTTTTTCCCCCCCCCCCCCAAAAAAAAAAAAGGGGGGGGGGGGGCCCCCCCCCCCCCCCCCCAAAAAAAAAAAAAAAAAAAAAAAAAAAAAACCCCCCCCGGGGCCCCCCCCCCCCGGGGGGGCCCCCGGGGGAAAACCAAAACAAAAAGGGGGCCCCCCCCCCCGGGGGGGCAAAAAAAACCCCCCCCCCCCCGGGGGGGGGAGGGGGGAGGAAAAAGGGGGAAGAAAAGAAGAAAGAAGCCGGGGGAGAAACAAGGGGAAGGACGGGGCGGAGGGGGGGGAGGCGGAGGGGGGGGGGGGGGCGGAGGCGGGGGAGGGGGACAAAGAAGGGAAAGAAGGAAGGGGGGGAAGACGCAGACCAGGAAAAAAAAGGGAAGGCGGGGGGGGGGGAGGGGGAGGAGGAGGGGGGAGGGTCGGGGGGGCGGGGCGGAGGCCGGGAATGAGGAAAGGGAAAGCAAAAAAAAAAGGGGGGAGAAAAAAAGAGTGGGGTTTGGGGGATGGGTAGGGGTGGGAAAATGTGGGGGTGTGGGGTTGGTGAGGAAGGGGGAAGAGAGAGAAGGAGAGCGAGAGAGAGACGGGAGAGAGAGAGGGAGGGGGGGCGCAGAGGAGGGGAGGAGCAGAGGCGAGAGGAGAGACCCCAGAGAAAGAGAAAAGAAAGAAAAAAGAGAGAGCCGAAAGCAAAAGGCGGGAAAAAAGGGAAAAAGGGGCCCAAAGGGGGAAAGCAGGCAAGAAAGGAAAAAGGAAAAGGCGCGGGAAAGACGAAAAGAGGGGGAGCGAGAGAAAAAAGAGAGCGAACAGCGGACAAGGAAGAGAGGAAAAAAAAGAGCGAAAAAGGCGAAAGAAGGAGCAAGGGCCGGGGAAACGGGGGAGAGACGGCGGGCCCCGGCCCACCGGAGAGGGCGCAAAAAGCCAAAAACCCCATCCCCCACCCCCCCCCCCCCCCCCCCCCCCCCCCCCCCCCCCCCCCCCCCCCCCCCCCCCCGGCCCCCCCCCCCCCCCCCCCTCCCCCAAAAGCCCCCCCCCTCCCCCCCCTCCCCCCCCCCCCCCTCCCCCCCCCCAAACCCCCCCCCTCCCCCCCCCCCCCCCCCCGCGCCCCCCCCCCCCCCCCCCCCCCCCCCCCCCCCCCCCCCCCCCTTCCCCCCCCCCCCCCCCCCCCCCCCCCCCCCCCCCCCCTTTCCCCCATCTTCCCTCCTCCCCCTTTTCTCTCCTCTCTCCTCTCTCCCTTTTCTCTCTCTCTTCTCTCTCTCCTCTTTTCTCCCCCCTTCTCTCTCTTCCCCTCTCTCTCCTCCTTTTCCTCTTTTCTCTCCCCTCTCTTTCTTCTCCTCCCTTCTCTCTTCCTCTCCCTCCTTTTCTCTCTCTCTCCCCCTCTCCCCCTTCTTCTTTTCTTTTCCCCTTTCCCTTTCTCCCTCTCTCTTCTCTTCCCTCTCCTCTTCTCTCTCTCTCTTTCTTCTCTTCTCTCCTCTTCTCTCTCCCTCTCTCTCCCTCCCTTCCTCTCTCTCCCCCCCTTCTCCCCTCTCTCTCCCCCCCTTTTCCCTCCTCTCTCTCTCTCTCTCCCCCTCTCTCCCTCCCTTCTCCTTCTCTCTTCTCTCTCTCTCTCTCTCTTCTCTCTCTTCTCTCTTTTCCCCTCCCTTCTTCTCTCTCTCTCTCCCCTTCTCTTCTCTCTCTCTCTCTCTTCTCTCCCCCCCTTCTCTCCTCTCTCCTCTCTTCTCTCTCTCTCTCCCCTCTCCTCCCTCCCTTCTCCTCTCTCTCTCTCTCTCTCTCTCTCTCTCTCTTTCTTCTCTTTCTCTCTCTCTCTCTCTCTCCTCTCTTCTTTTTCTCTTCTTTTTCCCTCTCTCTTTCCTCTCTCTCTTCTCTCTCTCTCTCTCTCTCCTCTCCTCTTTTCTCTCTCTCTCTCTCCCCTCTCTTTCTCTCTCTCTCTCTGTTGATGCTTAAGGTTTTTAAAGGGAGGGGGCCCTACTTCCATTTCAGATTGTTTCCAATAAATAAAACAGGTCATTTCAAAATGCAGTGCCTCCCCCAAGAGTTGATATTTTTTAAAACAGTTTTATCACAGTGGGGGTTTCCCTTGGGGAAAACAGCTTCCTTTTCCTTTTAAAAGGGGTTTTGCCTTTAACCCCTTTTTAGAAGCTCTTTGAAAAATACCTTTTTGATGTTTTGAGGTTTTTATGACAAAACATTGAAAATAAAAAAGAAAAAGTTATTGTGAAAGTTTTCAGGCTTTGTTTTTTTAATAATTTTCTTTTACAATTGAAATTTTACTCTGTGTGTGTTGTGTGTGTGTGGTTGTGTGTGTGGGGTTGTGTGTGTGTGTGGTGTGTGTTGTGTGTGTGTGAGTTTTGGGGGTGGGTGTGTTGGCAAGCAGGCAAGCGGGGGAGCGTGCACGGGGCGAAGGTAATGATATGTGTTAGAGTTTGTATGGTATGAATGTATTTGTACGGTATGTTTATAATTATATTGTTTGTATCCCGTTTGGGTTCGCGGCACGTTTCTCTGCGGTGTTTCGGGCTGCTTTTCCCGGGGGAGAGCCGTCGCCCAGGAGCAACGCGCCATTATCAAATTTTTTTTTTCATATAAACATGTGAGTTTTGCGGGGGGGTGGGGGGGGGAAATACCCCCCCCTGTTGGTGCGAGCTTTATGTGTCCATGGGGAGAAAAATGAATGAAGTGGATGCAAGCGGCTCTCTCTTCTCTCTCTCCTTTTCCTCTCCTCCTCTCTCTTCTCCTTCTTCTTCTCTCTCTCTTCTCTTTCTTACATTTATTGTCATGATTTTTCCCCCCCTTTGAAATTGGTTGTGATTTGTGTTTTTCCGTTTTGATTTGTTTTTTGAGCAAGTATTTTCCATTTGGTTTTTTGGAAACTGTGAGGTGTATTTGAAAGGGGAATTTTTTTTTTTTTTTTTTCCCCCCCCCCCCCCCCCCCCCCCACTCCAAAGGGGGGTGGAAAGCAGGATTCCAAGATTTCATTTCCCATGTCCTAAGAAAAAAAATTGTGTGCCTTTTGCTGCCTTTTTTTCTTCCATCCATTTTCTCCTCTCACTTTCTGTCTTGTCATCTTTTGTCTGTCTGTTGTCTGTTTGTTTTGTCTGCCGGGGTCTGTCTATCTATATCTTTTACTATTACATTTTTTATCTGTCCCCCCTTCTTGTTTCTCTCTCTCTCTGTCGTCTCTGTTCTGTGTGTCTGTCTCTCCCCAAGTCTCTGTTCTGTTTCTCTCTCCCCGTTGTCTGCTGTCTGTTTTGTCTGTCTCTTTTTCTCACTCTCTCTCTCTCTTTTTTCTTCTCTTTCTTTTCATTCCCTTTTTTCTATTTTCCATTTTAAAATTGAAATAACTTTTCTTGAAATTCATCATTTGTCTTTATATTTGTTGTGTATGTTTATGTATGTGTTTTGTGTGTATTAATTAATATTGGTGGTGTTGTATTATATATGTTTTTGTGATGTTTATTTGTATATACTTGTGTGTTATGTGTTGTGGCTGTTTATGTGTATGTGATGTGTGATGTATATGTGTGTGTATGTATTGTATGGTTTGTGGATGTATTGTGGTTATTATAGTTGTTGGGATATGTTGGGGGTGTATGTGTGTATGTTTGGTATGTGTTATGTGTATTATTTTTATATATAGTGTATTTATAATATTTATAATATTATATTTATTATATTATAAGTTATATGTGTGTGTGTTTTGTATTGTAATTTTATTTAAAAATTTTGTGTAGTTTTTAGTATGTGTGTTAGTATTATATATATATATATTTATTTATATTATATATTTATATATGTTATATATATATTATATATATATTTATTGTGTGGGGGGGGGGGGGCATTATGAAATTAATTGCAGTGCCTTCCTGTTTGGGTTATTCCCGTTTATGTTTACTTTTTAAAAAAAATTATGTTTTTCATGTATGAAATTAGATTGGGATGAATTTGCATGGAAAGTCCATCATCAATGTATGTATTTTTTCTTTCTTTTATATCATTCTTCATGCTATGTATTGCACATTAATTACTTTCGATTTTTTTTTTTTTTTCAGAGGGCTGGATGTAAAAAAGCTATTGTTATGCTTATTCTATAACCCTCTATAAATAAAATTTGTTCATTTGTTGTTCATTTGTTCCCTCTCTCTCTCTCTCTCTCTCTCTCTCTCTCTCTCTCTCTCTCTCTCCCCTCTCTCTCCTCCCTTCTCTCTCTCTCTTCTCTCTCTCTCTCTCTCTCTCTCTCTCTCTCTCTCCTCCCTTCTCTCTCTCTCTCTCTCTCTCTCTCTCTCTCTCTCTCTCTCTCTCTCTCTCTCTCTCTCTCTCTCTCCCTCCTTCTCTCTCTCTCTCTTCTCTCTCTCTCTCTCTCTCTCTCTCTCTCTCTCTCTCTTTCTCTCTCTCTCTCTCTCTCTCTCTCTCTCTCTCTCTCTCTCTCTCTCTCCCTCTCTCTCTCTCTCTCTCTCTCTCTCTCTCTCTCTCTCTCCCTCTCTCTCTCTCTCTCTCTCTCTCTCTCCAGAAAAGTCCTACGTACCTGTCTGTCAGACCCTCTGTCAAAATGTCAGAGAAAAGTTTGGAGTTTTTTTTTGTGTTTTTTTTGAGGTTGTTCGTTAATTGTTTACATCTGTCAGTTAGACAGTGGCAACAACAAGTAATGAGATACCAGAAACCTCCCTCTCCCTTCCCTCCCTTCCCCTCCTACTCCCCCCCTCTTCCCCCCCTGTCCCCAAATCTCACAAACAATTCTCCGAAACCAACAACCCCCCCCCCTCCCCCCCTTACACTCACCTTCCTCCTCCCCAGGAAAAAAAAAAGAATTTTGTGGTCTTGTAATTTTTGTTGTGCTGTTTGTAGGCGGGTTTTTTTGTTATGTATTTATTATTTTTTTAAAATACTTTTTGTTTGTTTGTGCTGTTGTTTTTTTGGGGAGGTGTCAGGGAAGGTTTATTTATGAACAGTGTCTGACTGTGTTCTGCTAGTTGGAGGCAATTTCTCTTGAGTTTTGCTGCTAAAGTTATGGTGATGGGTTTTTTTTGGGTTTTGTTTTGTTTTGTTTTGGTTTTGTTTTGGTTTTGCTTTGTTCTTCGTTTTTCGGGTTTTGTTTAGCTGTGGTGTTTGCTGGTGTGTGGTTTTGTCTCTGTCCGTGTCTTGTCTGTTTGTCTGTCTGTCTGTCTCTGTCTGTATGTATGTATGTATGTATGTCTCTCTCTCTCTCTCTCTCTCTCTCTCTCTCTCTCTCTCTCTCTCTCTCTCTCTCTGTGTGTCTCTCTTTCTATGTCTCTGTCTGTCTGCCTTTTGGTCGTCGTGTGTGTGTGTTGTGTGTGTGTGTGTGTGTGTGCGCGTGCGTGCGTGCGCGTTTCTGTCTATCTATCTATCTATCTATCTATCTATCTATCTATCTATCTATCTATCTATCTATCTATCTATCTATCTATCTATCTCCCTCCCTCCTAACCTTTAGGTATTTCCTCATCACAATGTAGCGAAGAATGACAAAAATGCGAACCACTTCCTAACCTAACACGCAGACCTGACAGTGCAGCAACACCGCAGTAATTGACGGTAAAGGAACGCACTATGTGTATTAAAGCCCACTCTCTTTCTTGACAGCCTTGGTTGGTGTGTGTGTGTTGTTTGTATGTGGCTTTTTTTTTTAGTCCTTCACCTATAGTTCCGAAGTTCGCCAACATTGATATTTTCCCTTAGTGACCATTTTTGCCCACCATTAAGGTAGCCACCATTCCAACTTCGGAGCATGTGTATTGGTATGACATTTCCTTCCTCCCCCCTTCCTTGGCTAGAGCTCCTAGGTTCACCAATGGTGAAATTTTGCGTATGCGACCGGTTTTTTTTTAATCCAACATAAAGGCAGCCGCATTTTGACTTCCGAGAACTGCTTTCAACTCCTTCAGAAGTCGTCAGGCTTTGTCTCTAACTTTTGCTTGAGGAGTCGTTGGGGCCCTGAAGTGAATTTTTCCACGCAGTGCGCTGTAGGCGAACTGAACAGGGCGGAGTCCATCCAGAGTGCATGCTGGGCATATATATATATATGTACATGAAAGGAATGAAGACACTGGCAGGTGGACGGTTAAAAGACTCACAGGTGTTGGTGGCGGTGCAAGGAGGTTTTGTTTTGTTTATTGTGTGTGGTGGAGAGAGGCCTGAGTTTTGTTCCCTTTTATTTGTCTGAAAACAGATTGCAGGTGCCTCTGCCAGGAATCTGCCCGGATAATGTCCAGACAGATTGTAAAACTTCGCGTGCGCGTCGTGTGTTTGTGTGTGTGTGTGTGTGTGTGTGTGTGTGTGTGTGTGTGTGTGTGTGTGTGTGTGTGTGTGTGTGTGTGTTGTGTTATGTGTGTGTTGTGTGTATGTGTGTGCGTGTTATTGTGTGTGTTTATGTGTGTGTGTGTTATGTGTGTGTGTTATGTGTGTGTGTGTGTGTGTTATGTTTGTGTGTGTGTGTGTGTGTTGTTGTGTGTGTTATGTGTGTGCGCGGTGCGTGCGTGTGTGTGTGTGTTATGTGTGTGTATGTGTGTGTGTTATGTGTGTGTGTGTGTGCGCGCGCGCGTGCATGTGTGTATGTGTGTGTGTGTGTGGAGAGAGAGGAGAGAGAGAGATAGAGAGAGAGAGAGAGAGAGAGAGAGAGAGAGAGAGAGAGAGAGAGAGAGAGAGAGAGCGCTTACCTCTACAAAAACAGTTTTATGTGCTGCACTAAATCGTGGTTCGGGTTGTTAAAGTGTTTACATTTCTTTCTAAAACGATTAAACCCCATGAACCCGCGCATTTTTCTTCAAGCGTGCAGCGTGAATTTATGGCTCGTTAAAGAACCCAGGACACGCATCCTGTCTCCGACAAAGTCCTGTGTCAAGTTGTATAACACACTGGATCAGTGCAGATTTTTTTTATATTCTGTGTGAAATTCGGGCTGCTCTCCCTGTGAAGACCATTCTTACACAAGAGCATCGCCACCCATTAACAGAACTGTCCTGTATGCCTGTGAGTTTGTTTCACCAGGGCAGTAGCCTTCGTTGGGCAGAATTTTGCTAGGGATAGTTCTCTTTGTTGCTGTGGGTTCTTTGGTATGTAAGCCATATATATATATATATATATATATATATATATATATATATATATATATATATATAGTATATATATAGTATATCACTCACAAGACTTGTCGTTTCACCCAAAAGACTAGCACCCAGACCACCACTCATGGTATAGTAGGTGGGGACAAAGTTTGGGTTCAGACATCATCATCATCATCATCATCATCATCATCATCATCATCATCATCATGTCCCCCACCACCATAACCACCATCCATCACCACTGCCTCCACTATCAACACTTGTTATTAAAAAGTAGACCCCCTTCCCCCCACTTCCCAAGCAACTTATGAAATATAAAAAGAACGTTACAAACCGTAAAAACCAAACCAAACTAAGAAAACAACAACAGCAACAACAAACAAATACACAAACCTGAAGCACACCAGAATTTTCAAGTTCGTCGCTGTTTCAGATCTGAGAGGTATTCTGTCTCATGAAAGTCATCAGAAATGAATGTTTAAAACACACCACAGTAAACACCCCCCCCCCCAAAAAAAAAAAAAAAAAAAAAAAAAAAAGAAGAAAAAAAAAAAAAAACCCCCAGCAACAACCCCAGAGCTAGTGCCGACTTCTTTTTTCACAATTTTAGGGCTTTTTAAATTTTTGCCTTGTTTACATAAGCTCGTAAATAACACAAGCAAGAAAACCCCCACACCAATGAATAGTATTGGACCATTGGCATACTTCGATTTTCACGTATCTGTCATCAATCAATTAAATATTCATTATCCATACGGTTCAAAGTAAAAACCACATAATTATATATGTTTCCCACTGATTGACCTGTCTACATACAATACCATTTCCAATCATTCATTCTCAATAAGATTTACATATAGGAGCCAATTTTTTGTGGAGTTCTGTTCATTGCATCTCCAACTGATATTAGTGTTTGTTAAATATCTATAGTTTATCTCTGTGAGAAAAAAAAAGAGATTGGGTCTTGATTTGTCGATTCGACATTTATATACACAAAAAGTTACCAAGCAGCAAAATCAAGTATTTCATCAGTTTTCGTTTTCCCCATCAAACCCAAACAAACCCAGTTCAGCATTAAAAGACACATACCCAAAACAAACCCATTTCAGCATTCAAAGACACATACCCAAAAAAACCCAGTTCAGCATTAGAAGACACATACCCAAAACAAACCCATTTCAGCATTAAAAGACACGTACCCAAAACAAACCCATTTCAGCATTAAAAGACACATACCCAAACAAACCCAGTTCAGCATTAAATTAAAAGACACATACCCAAACAAACCCAGTTCAGCATTGAATTAAAAGACACATACCCAACAAACCCATTTCAGCATTAAAAGACACATACCCAAAAAAACCCAGTTCAGCATTAATTAAAAGACACATACCCAAAACAAACCCAGTTCAGCATTTAAAAAGAAACACAAACCCAAAACAAAACCAGTTCAGCATTTAAAAAAGACACAAACCCAAACAAACCCAGTTCAGCATTTAAAAAGACACATACCCAAACAAACGCAGTTCAGCATTTTGAAAAGACACAAACCCAAACAAACCCAGTTCAGCATTAAAAGAGACACATACTCAAACAAACCCAGTTCAGCATTGAAAAAAAGACACATACCCAAACAAACCCAGTTCAGCATTGAAAAAAAGACACATACCCAAACAAACCCAGTTCAGCATTAAAAGACACAAACCCAAACAAACCCAGTTCAGCATTTTAAAAAAGCCACATACCCAAAACAAACCCAGTTCAGCATTTAAAAAAGACACATACCCAAACAAACCCAGTTCAGCATTTAGAAGGAGACAGACTTTCTCCTAGTGACTGTGGCTAACGACAACTCCTTGCTGTGATCACAGGTGGGCCCCTGCACAGAACGTCCTCCTCCTCGTTTTCTTCAGGCAGCATGTGTGTCAGCTGCCGGGGTCTGCAGAACGAGGGGTCCAGCAGCGGCCCCACCGCCCACAGCCTGGGCCACGACTTCAAGCAGTTCTACAAGCAGACCAGCCCCGTCAAACGCCTCTCCTCCTCCTCCACCGAGCTGGGAATTTGATGGCGGGGTGTGGCTGTTGAGCTGGTGTTAGAGTTCTTCCGGGCATTTGATAGTGTGACAGGACTGTGGAGCTGAGGGCATTGGACAGCCTGGCCGGAGTTTTGAGCTGGTGTTAGAGTTCTTCAAGGCATTGGACAGCCTGGCCAGTTAGAGTTCTCCCAGGCATTTGATAGAGTGGCAGGAATGTTGAGCTGGTGTTAGAGTTCATGCAGGCATTTGATAGCCTGTTCGGAATGTTGAGCTGGTGTTAGAGTTCTTGCAGGCATTTGACGAGGTGTCGGTCTGTGAGACAACGAGGTCTGCTCCACACCCCAGGCCTGTGTTGCACGGTGCCTGCCTCAGGGTACTCGCACGAGGCTGCCGCAAGTTTTGAGCAGTCTGGCTGCTTGTCTGCCGTCAGCGGTCAAACAGGAATTCAAGCCTCAATCCGTGTGATGTAGACGACAAAGTTTCTGGAAGGTGTGTGCAAGATACCTATGAAGGAGGCCTTGTTCTACAACACACACCAGCTCTGTTGTCGTTTTTTGAGCACGTAGCTGGTGTGGAACCTGCATCTGTGTTGTGGTTTTCATTTCAACGTCTCTTCACACACACACACACACACACACACAAAGTGATACTAGACTGTCAGCATTTGTGGTGTTCTTCTTTTGTAAAGTGAGGTTTTGACATCATCAACCCGGTTCGTCACAGCACACGCCGGGACGGGATTGTTCGCTCTGCATACTGCCAGGAACAGAAGAATACTTACTACTCCCAGGAGCGGGGACAAGTTTGGTTGTCACTTCCCTGCAAAACCTCTGCTACCTAAACAGCCTTGCCTGCTTGATGACTAGCGGAGAAGGTAGCAGCCATGGGCTGGTGACAGAAAAAAATGTGGATCCAGTTGCCAACGCGCAATGGTCTTAGTTCTTGTTTGTTGTCGGCTGCAGAGAAAGAGAGAATGCAAGGTCTGGGCGCCTGGATGGTAGGAAAAGAATGATGAAAGAAGACCAGCGGACGTTTCAGGTCGTAAACCTTTCTGACACTGTATATACAGTGGGTGTGAAGGGGGGAGGGGGAGGGAGGAGGGAGGACACACCCGCTGTACAGACCACGACCCCGTATTGTCCCCCGTACGTCCCCCACAGCGTCCCTTTATGTCCCCCATAGAATCCCCTTATCCCCCCTCCCCACAGTGTCCCCTGTTCCCACCACCCACCCCCGTGTCCCCTGTACGTTCCCTACAGTGTCCCCTGTACGTTCCCCAACAGTGTCCCCAGTACCTCCCCCACAGTGTCCCCTGTACGTTCCACAGTGTCCCCTGTACGTTCCCCACAGTGTCCCCTGTACGTTCCCCACAGTGTCCCCTGTACGTTCCTCATAGTGTCCCCTGTACGTCCCCTGTACGTTCCTCATAGTGTCCCCTGTACCTCCCCCACAGTGTCCCCTGTACGTCCCTCCCCATAGTGTCCCCTGTACGTCCCCATAGTGTCCCCTGTACCCCCCCCCCCCCCCCCCCCCCCCCCCCCCCCCCCCCCCATAGTGTCCCCTGTACGTCCCCCACAGTGACCTCTGTACGTCCCCCCCATAGTGTCCCCTGTACGTCCCCCACAGTGACCTCTGTACGTCCCCCCCATAGTGTCCCCTGTACGTCCCCCACAGTGACCTCTGTACGTCCCCCCCCATAGTGTCCCCTGTACGTCCCCCATAGTGTCCCTGTACCCCCCCCCCCCCCCACAGTGTCCCTGTACGTCCTCCATAGTGTCCCCTATGTCCACCACAGTGTCCCCTGTACGTCCCCATAGTGTCCCTGTACGCCCCCCAGCCCACCCCAAATGTTGATTCCCTGTACGTCCTCCATAGTGTCCCTATGTCCACCACAGTGTCCCCTGTACGTCCTCCATAGTGTCCCCTATGTCCACCACAGTGTCCCCTGTACGTCCTCCATAGTGTCCCCTATGTCCACCACAGTGTCCCCTGTACGTCCCCCATAGTGTCCCATGTACGTCCCCCACAGTGTCCCCTCTACGTCCCCCACAGTGACCTCTGTACGTCCCCCCCATAGTGTCCCCTGTACGTCCCCCCCACAGTGTCCCCTGTACGCCCCCACAGTGTCCCCTGTACGTTTCCCATAGTGTCCCATGTACGTCCCCCACAGTGTCCCCTTACGTCCCCCACAGTATATCCCCTGTACGTTCCCCATAGTGTCCCCTGTACGTCCCCCCACAGTGTCCCCTTTGTCCTCGCAATGTCCCTGTACATTCCCACAGTGTCCCCTGTACGTCACCCCCACAGTGTCCCCTGTACGCCCCCCCCCCCCCAGCCTGTCCCCTCCCCCCCCCCACAGTGTCCCCTCTACGTCCTCCCCCCCCCCCCCCCCCCCCGCAGTGTCCCCTCTACGTCCTCCCCCCTATCAGTGCCCCTGTACGTTCCCCATAGTGTCCCCTGTACGTCCCCCCACAGTGTCCCCTCTACGTCCCCCGTCCTCCCATAGTGTCCCCAACAGTGTCCCTCTATGTCCCCCACGGTGTCCCCTGTACGTTCCCCATAGTGTCCCCTCTACGTTCTCCACAGTGTCCCCTGTACGTTCCTTATAGTGTCCCCTGTACGTTCCCCATAGTGTCCCCTGTACGTTCCCCACAGTGTCCCCTTATGTCCTCCACAGTGTCCCCTGTACGTCCTCCATAGTGTCCCTGTACCTCCCCCCTCCCACACAGTGTCCCCTTATGTCCCCCATAGTGTCCCCCATAGTGTCCCCGGTGCATCTCCCACAGTGTCCCCTGCACCTCCCCCCATACACAGTCAGAGCGATCTGTGCCCGGGAACATGGTTTGGCCCTCAGCCCTCTGGTCTTCTCTTCTCTTCTCTTCTCTTCTCCTCTCTTCTCTTCTCTTCTCTTCTCTTCTCACCATCGCGATGTTCGGACCTGTAGTAGTTCTCCTTTCTTCCTGCAGAGACTGCAGCAGTCATGGAGCTCGCTGACTGCCTCTGCCAGGTGGATGTTTGGGCGGGGAGCTAAGAATGGTGTGTTCCAGGGTTGTGTTTTGTTGGTTTTGTTTGTTTTCTTTTGGAAACTGGGATTTGGATTGTGGACACACGTTGTGGTTTGTCGGTTTTGTCATATTCCATTTTTCTCTGTGTGTGTGTGTGTGTGTGTTGTGTGTTTTGATTTTTTTTTTAAATGTAGATTTTTCTGGATATAGCAGTTAGAGTCCCCTTTATGGTCCCCCTAGATGGAGATTTGTTTTTGGACGTTTTTACTGATTTGTTTGGTGAATTTAATTGGGGTTCTTTTTTCCTTCTCATGTTCACCATTTTTTGCTGATATGTTTGTCTGGATGATAATGATGATGATTATTATTAGAATTATTATTATTATTGTTATCATCATCATCATCGTCATCGTCATTGTTATCGTCATCATCATTGTTATTACTACTACTACTACTATTATTATTATTATTATTATCGTCGTCATTGTCGTCGTCATCGTCGTCGTCGTCGTCGTCATCATCATCATCGTCGTCATCATCGTCGTCGTCATCATCATCATCATCACCATCATCATCGTCGTCGTCGTCGTCGTCATCATCATCATCATCGTCGTCATCGTCATCGTCGTCGTCGTCATCATCATCATCACCATAATCATCGTTGTTGTCGTCGTCGTCGTCGTTGCTATTACCAATTATTATTATTACAATGATTACTATTATTATTATCATCATTATTATCATGGTCAAAGTATCATAAGAATGGTACAGCGTATTTCTGGTAACTCCTGCTCAGTAACGGAAACACAAAAAAGCCAGCCGTTTGTCAAGTCCTTTTGAATGTGTTGTGTAAATAGACAAACACGAATCCCCGCTTCTCTCACCGGGTCCCTCATCAGTATCGCTGTCATTCCTCATCTGGGCCTCATCACAGTGACCACGTGCACAACACAGCCCCCAGCCTTGGACGCCATGCCAAAACATTCTGCAGACAAGACAATGATTATCTCATGAGGAAGTCGGATGGGCTGGGTCTGACTTGTCAGGAGCTTAACGGCAGCGCGACGCATTTCCGCTCCTATGGCAGA
The DNA here is from genome assembly GCA_028751875.1 of Rapana venosa. NCBI lineage: Eukaryota > Metazoa > Mollusca > Gastropoda > Neogastropoda > Muricidae > Rapana > Rapana venosa. Next base: position 52,617,179 of record CM054158.1, on the reverse strand, counting down.
CAACAATAGTTGCTTTCTGAGAATTCGTTGAAGAAGATACAATATTCCATAGACTTTGACACCATGACAGAATATTCTGCAAACAGAGGGACAAAATATTCCATAGACTTTGACACCATGACAGAATATTCTGCAGACAGGGACAAAATATTCCATAGACTTTGACACCATGACAAAATATTCTGCAGACAGGGACAAAATATTCAATAGCCTTTCAACACTAGAAATTTTTGTCTGTGTTGATACTAGGACAAAATATGACATGGGTATGAGGACGTGACGAAATAATCATAGAGATTAGTACAACAACAAAATATTCTGTGGAGATCAGGACAAGGAATTTTGTATATTTTAGGGCAAAGTATTCTGCAGATAGTAGAACAAAAGATTTCATATTTTACACCACATCATAATATTCCATAACTGCTTAGAAAGAGAATTCAGTAAAATTATACACAAGAGACAATTTTCGTTTATTACAAGATGACCAATGACGAAGAGGATGATGCAACAACAACAACAATAATAATAATAATAATGTATGGAATTTATATAGCGCTGAATCTTGTAAAGCAACAAATCAATGCTGCTGTTATGGAAGTGCATCTGCTTTGAGACCAAGTGACAGGGTTGTACTCTACGCTTCCTATCATAGTATATCCCGGCATCAACCAGGCCCGAGAGATACAGACACATGTAGTGTTGGTCAGGTAATTTGAGCAACACTCTACGAACTCGCATCCGTCAAGTGGATGAAGCTCGACTGTAAGGTTCCAGTCTTCCCACTGAGCCCATAGCAAACTCGCTGTAGGTAGGAGCCGGCCTGAGTCCGATAAAATCCCTATGGATCTTATGGGATTCGAACCCGCGACCTTCCAGTCCGTCATAACCCGAGGTGCTAACTACTACGCCATGGCGGCTGGTTCATTGTTACACTTTTCCACATACCAAGGTCGTGAATCATCGTATTGGACAAGAACAACATTGTCAGATACAGACTTAGGGAGATCGTAAGATAAATTGTTAAATAAATAGGGCGCAGTCACTGAGCCCTGTGGTATACTCATCTATGGAAACCTACGTGATGAATAAGTGTTCTCAACTTTTGCTTGAATGCTTCTTCCTATTTTAAGGTAGGAGTAGATAGAACTTGACAATCCAATACATTTTAATGTGTATAACAGTCTAGCCTGCCAAACCTGGTCATAAGCTTTATCTTTATCAAAGAAAGTGGCAAGTATGTTTTTATTTTCGGCGTACAAATCGATGTTTTATCTGGGTAGTCAGCTTTACTGAATGGTCTATAGTTGATCATCCTCTTCGAAATCTTGTTAATTTTGGTAGTCATCTTTACTCAATGGTCTATAATTGAGCATCCTCTTCGAAATCTTGTTAATTTGCTGTAAGCATTTTATTATTTATCACAGTAACACACCAGTCTGTGTAAAATAATATCCCCAACAAGTTTTTCCAGTACGTGATGTAAGTGTCACAGGTATATAACTCTTTGTATCACTTTTTAATTGTCCTTGTTTTAGTGTGGTAATAATAATATTAATAGTAATAATATAATAATAATAATAATAATAATAGAATGCTTCCAGGTTAAAGTGAGTGGTGTAAATACCTTTGTGACGTATTCACATAGTTCTGTGACGAATTCACTGGTTTATGTGACGTATTCACATAGTTCTGTGACGTATTCACAGGTTTCTGTGACGTGTTCACGTAGTTCTGTGACGTATTCACAGGTTTTTGTGACGTCTTTTCCCGATCTGTCTGATGTATTTACAGTTCTCTGACATACTTGACTGGCGTCTGTGAGTACTTGCAGATAATTTTGTTCAATCGTTAAAAGCTGTGGCTTTGATTTGAAGCCATGAGAACCGTTCTGAATTTGTAGATCTATGTGAGCGTCAGTGCAGACTGTAGCCAGAGTTTGAAGTATGCTTGTAAACTCTACATATGCACATGCATTCACATACACACTTCCTCCTCTCCCCCCACCCATAATACACACACGGCAAAGTATCTTTTCTTCTTTAATGTCATAATAAGTAGGACAATCAATTTTTTGTATTGGGTATTATTTTACTTACATTTTTTCACACATTGATAATCATAACGTACGTTGTGTGTGTGTGTGTGTGTGTGTGTGTGTGTGTGTGTGTCTGCGTGCATGCGTATGCAGCACGCACATAAGCATGCTTACGTGCGAATACGTACCTGGTTCAAGCAACTGATTGACATCTTTTTATTACGTAATTCACATAACTTTTTTTATGTGTGTGTGTGTTTTAACTTTAAATGTTTTTGTATATCACTTTCAATATACAAAACCTGATATTTTTTTGGACTATCAAATTCAAGTAGTGACTGCATTTCATTATACTTCATACTATTTTTGTGTGTGTGCGTGGACTATTTTTTTTGTAAAATTATAAAACGTCAACTGGCCATTTTTATTGGCCAGGGTGAGTGTTATATGTGTATATATAGTGACGGATAAATCCGGACTGTGTGAGTGCGATGGTGTTAACGGTTTTTTGTTTTGGGGGGGGGGGGGGGGGGGGGGGGGGGGTTGGGGGTGGGGGTTGGTGGTGGTGTGATGGTGACACTGACCCTGACAGAGCTAGCAGAAGCAGTGTCTGTGATATTCCTTGTGGCCAGAACGCGGGGCCAGGATAACGGGCACGTCTGTGGATGGTGGCACACGCAACGTTTCTCCCTTCACTTTTACACGGAAAAGATCCCTGGGCGGCACGAAAACACGTCAAGCTTTCAGTGGTGATTGTAACTTTTTTTTAAAGTTTTTTTTTTTTTTAGTCGAGTCTGATCTTTTATCAAATTCCAAACACTTTCGTGCTCTACTTTACACTAAACTACAGTGCGCTACACTGCGCTACACTACTCTTCACTACACTACACTACACTACACTACACTACACTACACTACACTACACCACACCACACC
>CM054158.1:52586705-52604205 GCA_028751875.1 Rapana venosa | reverse complement strand
GTCAGTCAGTCTGTCAGGTCAGTCAGTCAGTCAGTCAGTCAGTCAGTCAGTCGTCTTCTCGATTTCGGTTTTTGTCTGTACTGCAATTGTCAGTCAGTCAGGCCAGCCAGCAGCCAGCTTGCCTATGCCTGCTGCTTGTCTGTTCTGTTGTCTGTTGTCATCTGTCTCTCTCTCTCTCTCTCGTTCTCTTCTATCTCTCTCTCTCTCTCTCTCTCTCTCTACTCTCTTCTTCTCTCTCTCTCTTATTCTAACTCTATTTCTCTCTCTCGTTCTATCTCTCCAGGTCAGTCTGGTTTTAAAATATAGCATACAGTTTACGTAAGGTGCTTTCTCTTTTACATAAACATAGTCGATGAATTATTCAAACAATAAATAAAGTCTCCCCCACCCTCTCTCTTCTCCTCTATATATCTCTCTCTCTCTCTTTCTCGTCTGTCTCTGTTTTATTCTCTGACATATCATAGCTGTACCTACAATTTAAGGTTCTTTCATGTGATGATGAACCCTTATACCCCCCCCCCCCCCCCCCTCTCTCTCTCTCTTCTCCCATTCCCCACCCTTCCATCTCTTCTTTTCTACTATCCTTCCCTTTGCAAATGAAAAGACAATTCTTCATTTTTTCGCAAAAGAAGCTTGTTGTCTCAACAACAAGAAGACCCCCCCCACCCCCAAAAAAAAAAAAAAAAAAAACTAAAAAAGGCCCAGTAAATCACGGTCTTGCAAAGTGTCTGTGAAGATAGACAGGACGCTTGGCATAGCGACAAAAGACGCGACCGATTTACACCTGGGTTTTGCCTACACTCAGACGGGATAGCTCAGTGGTTCAGAGCACTCGCTTTCCCCAGCCAGTTTAAGCATGCATCGAGCGTGGTTACCACTTTGAATGGGTGACCGTTTGCGCGCCTTGGCTTCTGATTAAAGTTCCCCAGCTGTAAATAGGTACTGCCTCTTTTAGGGTCAGGGAAGGTAAAGCAGAGAGGTGAGCAGGAGCATCGGGCGACGCTGCCCCTCAATTTGCTGGACTCTAGAGAAGTGAAGTCTCTGACGCCTCGATCCCTACGACCACAATAGGTTATGGGACACCTTTTACCTTTGCAGTACATTGCTATCACTGAACTTTTTCAATGTTGGTATCACCTTTAAGTCACAGCAGAATCTTCCCTTATCGTGAAAGATTGAACTCGTTTCTACTCCCCCCTCCCCCCCCCAACCTCCTCTCCCCGAGGGAAGTGCTCGTCGCCACATGAGTAGCGCCTCACAGGTTTTTTTTCTTTTCTTTTTCTGTCTCCATGGCTATATGTTTCCTTATCAGAGTGGCTTTCACTTCTACAGAGTTTTGCCAGAGAGAACAACTCCTTTGATGTGGGTTATTTGGGGGATGTGGGGGACGGCATAGCCTAGTGGTTAGAACATCGCGCTCGCAATCTGACGACCCGGGTTCGATTCCCATTCAAGAGGATGTTTTCCTCTGGAGTTAACGTCAGCGCAGACCTCACTCTCCCCAAAAGTCCTTCGGATGAGGCTGTAAACCGAGGCCCCGGGTGCGAACGCACGCAAAACATCTTGCGCACACGTTAAATCCTGTTCCATTGTGTGCCGATGGGAACAGATGACAGAATTTACAAAACCGCATACACACGGGGACTGGTTGTAAAAAAGCGCATGAGTGCTTATTCCATTATTCTCGATATAAAACAAAATTACATACGTTGATAATGTATTTCGGTTTATCGCCTTATTTAAAAAAGACTCGCACTCAGACCAACACTCAAGGTCTAGCGGATGAGGGGAAAGTTGGGACTGTAATGTGGGATCCGAACCCCCTTTCCTCCCCCCCCCCCCCCCCCCCCCCCCCCACACACACACAACACTTGTCGATGTCTGGGTAGGAGCGTTACCTCTTTTCTTTTTAAAAAAAATATTTTTTTCTTTTATATCGAAGATAAAGGAATAAGCATACATGTGCTTACCTCTTACATCATTTAAATTAAAAAAAAATTCTTTTATTTCGAGGATCAATGGAATAAACACTCATGCGCTTTTTTTTTACATCCAGTCCCCGTGTGTATGCAGTTTTGGAAATTCTAGACCTGCAGACCCCCGAACCAAAGGGGAAAGGAGGATGTATCGGCACACAGCAACACGCTGATGTGGCAGGCGAAGGGTGACACCGCTGAGAGAATGGAACCGTCCGACCTCTAGCCCGTGAAGTCCTGGGTTCAAATCTCTGCAGTGGCGCTCTGATGACTCAAGGGTGCGTGTTTCTGTTTTTTTTTAATTTTCACGATCTCTTTGTCACAGGTCAAAAGGGCAGACCTTACTTCTGTTCCTGGGTTAGACACCGTGCGCGGGTCACGTTGTGTGTTTAGTGTTTCCCCTGTACTGGTCCTTTCACAGAGAGAGAGAGAGAGAGAGGGGGGGGGGGGGAGGGGGAGAGAGAGAGAGATGGGGAGGGAGGGAGAGAGATATATGGAGAGGGAGAGAGGGGGAGAGAGAAAAAGACAGAGAGAGAGAGAGATGGGGAGGAAGAGAGAGAGAAAGAGATAGAACGAGAGGGAGAGAGAGAGAGGGAGAGAGAGGGAGATAGAGAGAACAAGAGAGAGAGAGGGAGAGAGAGAACGAGAGAGAGAGAGAACGAGAGAGAGAGAGAGAGAGGGAGGGAGGGAGAGAGAGAGGGAGCGAGAGAGGGAGGGAGAGAGAGGGAGATAAAACGAGAAAGGGAGAGAGAGAGGGAGGGAGAGAGAGAGGGAGGGAGAGGAAGAAAGAAAGAGGAAGAGAGAGGGGAGAGAGGGGGAGGAGAGAACGAGAGAGGGAGAGAGAGGGATGGGGGGAGAGGGAGGAGAGAGAGAGGGATGGAGAGAAAGGAGAGGAAGAGAGAGAGTGAGAGAGGGGGGGGAGGAGAGAATGAGAGAGGGAGAGAGTGCGAGCGAGCGAGAGAGAAAGAGAGAGAGAGAGAGAGAGAGAGAGACTTCAGACTTCAGACTTTTACTGTACATCGGCCTTAGGCCACAATACAAAGGAATGATGGGCGTATGGAGCGGACATATGACATGAGTGTTATAAGCACATTACTATCAATGTATATAAATATGAAATGATATATCAGCAATAATAATGAAATTACATCACCTATTTCTTGAATATTCATCACAAATCAATTCACGTTCGTCATAATCGACAATGTTTTGAATGTAGTATTCATCAATATAAGGATCCATTTCTGTAAAGTTATCTTACTTCTTCTGTTGGTTGCATGAAAATTAAATCGTGATAAATTATGTCTATCAGTAGATATTGTAGCTTTGAGTAGCACGGAGAGTGTGTGTGCTTATACGTCAAGATAGCTTTGCTAAAGACAAAGTCATGTATTGCCTTTTACTCGTTTAGCCGTATCACAATGTAGTCATTGGCTACAACAGAAAAACATAAAGAGAGGGAAAGAGAGAGAGAGAGGGAGAGAGAGAGAGAGAGAGAGAGAGAGGGAGAGAGAGATGAGGAGGGAGAGAGAGAGAGGGAGAGAGAGATTAGGAGGGAGAGAGAGATGAGGAGGGAGAGAGAGATGAGGAGGGAGAGAGAGATGGGGAGGGAGAGAGAGAGATGGGGAGGGAGAGAGAGGGAGAGAGGAGGGAGAGAGATGGGGAGGGAGAGAGAGATGAGGAGGGAGAGAGAGATGAGGAGGGAGAGAGAGATGAGGAGGGAGAGAGAGATGAGGAGGGAGAGAGAGAGAGAGAGAGGAAGAGAGAGAGGGAGGAGGGGGGGAGGAGAGAACGGAGAGAGGGAGAGAGAGCGAGAGAGAGGGAGAGAGAGAGGGAGGGATGGAGAGAGAGGGAGAGAGAGAGGGAGGGAGAGAGAGAACGAGAGAGAGACAGAGAGAGAGAATGAGAGAGCGACAGTGTGCGCGTATATGTGTGTGTGTATGTGTGTGTGTGTGCGCGTGTGTATATGTGTGTGTGTGTGTGTGCTCAGACGTCAAGGTAGCTTTGCTGAAGACAAAGTCATCTATTGCCTTTTACTCGTTTAGCCGTTATCACAATGTAGTCATTGGCCACAACAGGAAAACATAAAGAGAGGGAGAGAGAGAGAGAGAGGGAGAGAGAGAGAGAGAGTGTTCATACGTCAAGGTAGCTTTGCTGAAGACAAAGTCATCTATTGCCTTTTGCTCGTTTAGTCGTATCACAATGAAGTCATTGGCCACAACAGGAAAACATAAAGACAGGCCCCGAAACATTCCAAGCAAAACATTGGCAGACATATTCACAGCAACATGCTTTTTCTTTTGGTCGTAGCTCGATTTTTAAGAAAAAATTTATTTTCAAATAGTTCACTGTAAAAGTAGTCAACTGAATCAGCACCACAGAATGATAATAAACACATACATGATTATACTGGGTATGTATATATACGCCAAATGAAAACACTGTGACTGAAGGAAGAAACAAACACACGTAAAGTCCAATATCTGCACAATAGATCGTTTTTTTCATCAGTGTTCTGCTTCCCTCTTCAAACATCCATACTATGAACTAATCACACACCCGGAATTCAAACCCGCGACCTCTCCCCAATTTTATCCAACACTGATGCAGCAGAGATATTCGCCATCTTGTTTCGTTTTGTATCTCCGTCACAGCAGAGTTCTCTGCCGCGTCACAGTCGGGCTGCTCTCCCCTGGTAGAAGAGCATGTCGCCACAAAGGCTGCACACCGGTGTTAATTCGGGGGTCATGTAGTATCTTCTATAGAGCGCGAGTCGAAAAAAAATGCTGGTGATTTTCACATATTTTTTAAAGTATGAATAAAAGCACTGTGCACTTGTTTTGGGGATTGAGGACATAGAACAATACCAGGTAGTCACGAAAAAGTTGGAAATAATCATCAAATGAGGATTGCTTGTATTCCTACAGCGTTGACCCCGCGCATGCATATTGGGGTAAGGAAGCTAGCAGACGACAAAAGACTAAGGGGGTACAGTGTTTGCTGAAAAATTTAAAACATTCAAACTTCCAAATTTGTTCAAAATCACACGAGGTTTGAGTCAGAGGCTAGTCTTTCACAAAAAGTGGTTTTTATTTCCGTGGATGCCTTAGTACGTGCGGTATGAGTATGAGTCACATAGAAAAACAGAAGAAAAAGAGCGATTTTAAAAATTCCGGTGTGTGGCCAAAGAACAGCGCCACCCGCCATCAAACCGAAACCTGAAGGTAAAGAAAGGTTTTGTGTTGTAAAGAAGGTGGTCAGAAAAAAAACACTAGCGACAGAGGCCACTACCTCCACCAGGAATGAGCGTTGACTGTTCGGTCTGTCATGCTAAAGCTCTAACAGGAGATGGTAGGAAGTAGAAGGTGCAGGGAGAGAAGGACAGCAGAAGGTCCTCAGAGAAGAAGAAGAAGAAGGCCCCTTCTAGCCAGTGTTCCTGCCTGCAGCTTCTTACAAAATGGGGGGGGGGGGGGGGGGGCTCACATTCAGATCATGACTGCCAGATTCCTTTCTTTTGCGGGGTTGTTTCTTTTTTTCCTCGAGGATCGAACCCGTGCCCCCGGAGATATTCAGGTCCACACTACGAGTCGCTTTAGTGATGATGACTTGACCACCCAGCCAGAGAGGTACCTGGTGTTGAATTGCCAGGGAAAGTCTTCCCCTTCTTCTTCCTCCTCCTCCCTATGCTTCTTCTTTGTTTCTTTGTTTCTTTCTTCTTCTCCTCCTCCTTCTCCTCCTCTTCCCCTCGTCCACTTTTACACTGTCAGATGTGTCTGGGAGAAATAATAGTATGTCTTTTCCAGCTCCTCTCGTGGGCCGTACAGTTGTTAGTTTATGAAGATATCGCTGTGTGCAGAACGCTCCATATTCGCTTCACTATAATTATTTCCCCATGACATGCATCACAAGCACAAGAGCAAAGGCAGTGTCCAGAATGGTGACGGAGGCAGACTCATGTGTATGTTTAGTATGGTTTCTGTAACGCACTGAATAATGTTAACGTCCATAACTGGTTTCCTATACACGCACGCAAGCATGCATGCACGCGCACGCATACACACAACACACACAGTCCTTCGGATGAGACTATAAACTGAGATCCCGTGTGCGAACGCACGCAGAACATCTTGCGCACACGTTAAAACCTGTTCTGCTTTTCGGAAGAGTAGGCCATTGTGTGCGGGTGGGAACGGATGACAAAATTTATTTAACCCCCATGAGTGCTTACTCCATCATCCTCGATATAAAAGAATAAAATAGAAATAAAAGAATAACACACACATACATATACACACACTACAGAGGAATAACGTTGACAAACAGTATTGGAAAACTTTTTTTGTCAAATACGGAATCATAGAATTTCTGAATATTTAGAAAATAACAATAGTATTGTCAGAGAACAAGCTGGGTTCAGAAAAGCATGCAGAACAACGGACCATATCTTCCTACTTAACAATTTAATAGATAGTGCACTAAAAGTAAAAACTAAAAGACTTTATTGCTGCTTTGTAGATTTTCAGAAAGCGTTTGATAATGTGTGGCACGAGGGTCTTCTTACAAAGTTAAACGAAATAGGAATAACAGGCACAACTTTTGATGTCATTAAAACATGTATTCCAATGCAACAATATTTACAAAAATACGAGGCAAACACACAGATGAAATCATAGTAAAAAGGGGGGTACATCAGGGAAATACATTTTCTATATTATTTAATGTATCATGTCAATGATATAGTTTAATATATTGATGAGAAAGACTCGCCATATATAACCGCAAAAGACAGAATTCCTTGTTTACTCTATGCTGATGACCTAGCATTACTATCAACAACCAAAATAGGTCTTCAAACTAAACTGAATAAACTGCAAGAATACTGTTCTAATTGGGGTTTAAAGATAAACAAAACAAAAACAAAGGTAATAGTCTTTACGAGATCACCTCCTAAAATTCCAATTCATTTTAAATGTGGAGAGCATGTAATTGAAACAGTAGAAACCTATAAATCTAGGTGTCGTTCTTTATCAGAACGGGGAATTTCAAGCAACACAAGAACATTTGGTAAAACAAGGCAACAAAGCAATATATGCCTTTAAAAGAGCAATTCATGGACAACATTTAAAGACTACTATAATAATGCGTTTATTCGACTCCTTGATAACCCCTGTTTTAACCTATGGAGCAGAAGTTTGGTTTCCTTTTTGTTTTAATGGGGAGACAGAATTTCATATTGATAAACTGTTCGAGGCATGCTTATCAAAGTTTTTGTATGAGAATTTTCATGTAAAATGTTGTAAATAAATACTAGGAGTTCATAAAAAAGCATTAGTACTACCCACTTTGGGTGAATTAGGAAGATTTCCACTGACCCTTAAAATCATATGCCAGATAACATCCTTTTAGATTCATTTGACAGAATCAAAACCAGACTCTTATATTAGAATAGTATACGATCATTTGTATCAGAAGAATACATACAATAAATGGATCAACACAGTAAAAAATATGCTTTACACAATTGGATTCAAACATGTCTGGACGAACCAAAGTACTCTTGATGTTCCTCGGTTGAGTTATGCTGTTCAAAGAAAGCTTGAGGACATGTAAAAAAACATTTTGGATCTACCAGAAGAAAGAGTTTGCAAAACTAACATTTTGTGATTATGCTACCAAAGAATACAGACTGGAACCATATTTAATAAACTATGAGAACAAAACTCATAAGAGGACATATTGTAAATTTCGCACAAGCTGTCACAATTTAATGATAGAGAAAGGGAGACACCAAAATATATCCAGAGAGGACAGAAAATGTAGATACTGTAACAAAATAGAAGATGAATTTCATTTACTCGATGAATGTATCTTATATGATGAACTCAGAAACAATTTGTTATAAAAATCAAAACCAAAGAACGCAAAAACTGTGTTCATAAATTAAGTGACATAATCACAGTTGATATCTATCAAACAGATATCATCAGATATATGTATGAGTGTTTTGAAAAAAGAGAAAAAGAGAAGTAGAATGCAACATATTTTTTAGTGTACATCATTTATATAAAAAAAATCCCAAATAGATAATTATAATTGATGTTTTTGTTGTGTCAAATAAGTCTACATGGCTTAAATGGCAATACAATATTCTGAATCTGAACCCACCCACCACACGTAGGTTCCCCCCCCCCCCCCCCCTAAAACCCCCCCACACACACATACGCTGATGACCCCACGCATGTATATTGTAGTTGGGAGGCTGGCAGACGACAAGGAAATGAAGGGATACAGTGTTTGCTGACAACTGTTTTACAAACTCAAACCTTCAACATTTGTTCCAACTTGTAAATCAGAAGCTGGTCTTTAAAAAAAGTTGTTTTTTCAAAAGCTTTTTTATTTTTGGGAATGCAAGGATTAGTGTTGTTGTTGTGTGTTTGTGTCAGTCCTTGTTGTCTCTTTAATATCTTTTATTTGAATGCTTGATATCTAGCTGTGTTGCTTGGATTTCATCCTCATTTACCAAAAAAAGGTAAGGGTGTCCCACAACCTATGTGGTCGTAGGGGAGCGAGGCATCAGAGACCTCAACTTCTCTAGGGGCCAGCATATTGAGGGCGGCGCCCATCTCCTCTCCCTCGCTGCTCTACCTTCCCTGACCCTAAAGAGGGCAGGTACCCATTTACAGCTGGGTGAACTGGGGGACTGTACTGAAGCCATGGCGCGCAAACAATCACCCATCCAAGTGGAAACCACGCTCGACGCTTAGGCTTGGCTGGGGGAAAGCGAGGACTCCACTGAACTATCCCGTCCCCTTCCTTATTTACGTTTTTGTTTTCTCTAACGTAATATGTTCCATCCGGGTTTTCGTCTATTCACTTCGCTGGGGGATTTTTTTTGGGTCTTAAATGCGTACACTCTGCCAACGCTAACTTTTGATAATAATATGTCAATGTCCGTCTTCAGATTTGCTCCCGTACAAAATATCACCTTTGTTTATCATGAACTTCCGTCAGTGCATGTGTTTGATATATATATATATATATATATATATATATATATATATATATATATATATATATATATATATATATATATATATATATAAACACCAAACAACAAAACGATTTCATCTGACGCGTCCATGCTGGTCTCTCTGGTGGCACACAGTCTTGTACAGTACAGCCCTGCAGACTTTCGCAGAAACACACACGAGCTTCCATCTGACGAAGAAACGAAAACGGAAAGGAACACACACAACCCAAACTATGAACGTTGGAGTGCGGCCTGAGGCGGGGGGTTCAGTTCCGGGGCAGGGCACGCACCAGGAAAGGCTTGGGGTCGTGCACCAGGCCCACATCCCCCTGCAAAGATGGCAGCTGACCGTCTTCCGGTGGCAGGAAGCGGAAGTGCGTCACCATGGCGGAGAGGTAGAGGAACATTTCCATCCGAGCCAGCGATTCTCCCAGACACACACGTCGGCCTGAAAACAGAGACAGAGAGAGAGAGAGAGAGAGATGAGAGAGAGAGAGAGAGAGAGAGAGGAGAGAGAGAGAGAGAGGAGAGAGAGAGAGAGATAGAGAGAGAGGGAGAGACAGAGAGAGGAAGGGTGTTGGAAGATGATGATGGTTCATATAACACTGCTGTTGGGACCGCTGCCGATGATGTGGAGAATGTCTGATGTGTGTTTGAGTGAGAGAGAGAGAGAGAGAGAGGGGGGAGGGACAGACAGACAGACAGACAGAAAAGCAGAGAGAGAGAGAGACAATGACAAAGACAAATTCTTTTATTTTGAGGATAATGAATAAGCACTCATGTGCTTTTTTACATCCAGTCCCCGCCCGTAGGGATACATCTTAATAATAAACCCAATACTCATAGAGAGAGAAAGACATAGAGAATGAGAGAGAATGACAGAGACAAAGATACAGAGACAGGCAGACAAACAGAAAGACAGACAGACAAATAGACAGACAGACAGAGAATACTAAATATTATTGTTGAAGGCTAACAGCCCCACACAACAGGGGTGACAATTCAGTTCCAAACTTGTTTGAAGAGAAAAACAACAGCAGCTGGTTTCAGAACTTAACATGCTGTTTGTTTTCAATGCTTATACTCATTTCTGAATAAAAACTATTTAAACCAACATGCGAGTGAACACAGGCATAAAAGCATTAATTCTCTCTCTCTCTCCTCTCTCTCTCTCTCTCTCTCTCTCTCTCTCTCTCTCTCTCTCTCTCTTTTATCCCCATCCCTCTCTTCCCCCTTTTTTCTATTTCTCCCTCCTTTTCTCTCCCTATTCACTGTCCTTGCAATATGAAGATTTGATTTGATTTGATCCCTCCCCCTCTTTTTTGTCTCATACTTTCCACTTCTCTCTCCCCAATTTCTCTCTCTCTCTCTCTCCCTCTCCCCTCCCCCCCTCTCTCTTCTCTCCCCCCCTCTCTCTCCCTCCTTCTCTCTTTCTTCTCACTGCACCCTCTCCCTCCCCCCACCCTCTTTTTCTCTTCACCCACTACCCCAATTCATTATCTCTCTCCCTCTCTCTCTGCTTTTATTTCTGTATGTCTGTCCCTCCTCCCTCCCTCTCTCTCCCTCCCCCCCTCTCTCTCTGCTTTTCTGTCTGTCTGTATGTCTGTCCCCCCCCCTCTCTCTCTTCTCTCTCCCTCCCTCCCCCTCTCTCTGCTTTTCTGTCTGTATGTCTGTCCCCCCTCCCTCCCTCTCTCTCCATCCCTCTCTCTCTGCTTTTCTTTCTGTCTGTATGTCTGTCCCCCCCCCTCTCTCTTCTCTCTCCCTCCCTCCCTCCCCCCTCTCTCTGCTTTTCTTTCTGTCTGTATGTCTGTCCCTCCCCCCTCTCTCTTCTCTCTCTCCCTCCCTCCCTCCCTCCATCTCTCTCCGCTTTTCTGTCTGTCTGTCTTCCCCTCCTCCCTCCCCCTCCTCTCTCTCCCTCCCTCCCTCCATCTCTCTCTGCCTTTCTGTCTGTCTGTCTGTCCCCCTCTCTCTCTTCTCTCTCTCCCCCCCCTCCCCCTCTCTCTCTCTCTGCTTTTCTTTCTTTCTGTATGTTTGTCCCCCCCCCCCTCTCTCTCTCTTCTCTCTCTCTCCATCTCTCTCTGCTTTTCTGTCTGTCTGTCTCCCCCCCCCTCCCTCCCTCTCTCTCTCCTCTCTCTCTCTCTCTGCTTTTCTTTCTGTCTGTATGTTTGTCCCCCCCCCCCCTCTCTCTTCTCTCTCTCTCCCTCCCTCCCTCTCTCTCCGCTTTTCTGTCTGCCCGTCTGTCCCCCCCCCCACCCACCCCCCCTCCCCTCCCCTCCTCTCTCTCTCCCTCCCTTTCTCTCTCTCTGCTTTTCTCTCTGTCTACCCCCCCCCTCCCCCCCCTCCACTCCCCCCTCTCTCTCTCTCTATTACCAAACTCACCCAGAGAAAAGGGCAGAAACTCGTCCACCCGCACCAGCTCGCCCTCCTCGCCGAGAAAGCGTTCCGGGCGGAACACCTCGGGGTCGCGCCACACCTGGGGGTCGTGCAGCACCGAGTCCAGGTTGGGCAGGACGTAGGCGTCCTTGGGGATGACCCAGCCCAGGAACTCCGCGTCCCCCGCCGGCGCATGCGCGATGCCCAGGGGGACCACTTCCGCTATGCGCAGCACCTCGTCTATGGTGGCCTGCAGGTAAGGCAAGCGAGCTCGGTCAGCCAGGGTGGGGAAGGTGGAGGAGCAGGAGGTGATGGGGGAGGGCCCCCCCAGGGCCTGGAGGAGGTCCTGGTAGCACCTCTCTTGCACCTCGGGGTAGTGCAGGAAGTAGATGATGCTCCAGCGCAGCGCGGTGGCGGAGGTGTCGGTGCCTCCCGCGAAGAGGTCCATCAGCACCTTCTGCAGGTTGACCTCTGCACGGGACAGAGGAGGGCAAGGTTGGTTGGAGTGGTGTGAGGGGTGAGAGGGTGAGAGGTGATGGGGTGAGAGGTGAGGGTTAGAGGAGGGGGAGGGGTGAGGGTGAGAGGAGGGATGGTGAGGGTGGGTTAGGGGGAGGGTGAGGGGAGGGGATGGTGAGGTGAGGGTTAGGTGAGGGGAGGGTTAGGGTGAGGGGGGGGGAGGGGAGGGTGAGGTGAGGGTGAGGGTGAGAGGAGGGGTGAGGGTGAGAGGAGGGGTGAGGGTTAGGGTGAGGGTGAGAGGAGGGGGAGGGGTGGGGTGAGGGTGAGAGGAGGGGGAGGGGTGAGGGTTAGGGTGAGGGGAAGGGGTGGTGAGGTGAGGGGATGTTGAGGGGATGGTGAGGGGATGTTGAGGTGAGGGTGAGGGGATGGTGAGGTGAGGGTGAGGGGATGGTGAGGTGAGGGTGAGGTGAGGGATGGTGAGGTGAGGGGATGTTGAGGTGAGGGTGAGGGGATGGTGAGGTGAGGGTGGGGGATGTTGAGGTGAGGGTGAGGGGATGGTGAGGTGAGGGTGAGGGGATGGTGAGGTGAGGGGATGGTGAGGTGAGGGTGAGGGGATGGTGAGGTGAGGGTGAGGGGATGGTGGGTGAGGGGATGGTGAGGTGAGGGGATGGTGAGGTGAGGGGATGGTGAGGTGAGGGGATGGTGAGGTGAGGGGATGGTGGGTTGGGGTGATTACGGGTAGCAGAGATGTTGAGTCATGACGGTTAATGATATGAGATTTGGTACGTCAGACAAACGAGCACAAAAGTGCTTGTGTTATAGACTTCAATCAACGTAGATGGAACGACTACCTGTTAATGATCAATTGATTGAAGGTGAATGGGGGGTTAGTGGGGGGGGGGGGGGGGGGGGGGGGGGGGGGGGGTTGAGGGGTGTGTGTGTGTGTGGGATTATGCCATATTTTCGCCAGCCTCTAAGAACGATAACTCGTAATTCACACATGCAGAAGTCTTTTCAATCGTACACGGGTTCTTTTATGAGGCGCGTACATAAGAAGCTGTTGTCTGTAGGCTTTCATCAAAAGTGACCTCGAAATACAGGGAATGGACCCCCCCCCTTCCCTGACCAGGTGAGAAAGGGACAGAGGAGGAAAGCTGCGACATGTCTGCTGCCTCTTTTACCCTAAGTAAAGGTCATTGTGACTTGACTTCATTTCATACATACACATAAACACATTTACTCCTACACACACACGAGCACACAAACACATAACCACCCCCTCTCACCCACCCCCTCCCGGCCCCACACACAAACAACCGACCACCCTACACACACATGCCCCCCCCACCCTACATTCCCACACCACCCTCACCCCATCACCCCACACACCACATCTTTCACACAACACACACCCTCCTACAACACAACCACCCCCCATACACTACACACACGAACGCACACACACACAGTGTAATAATAATAATAATAATAATATAATATTCTGAACTGATTGAAAACACACACACCCACCCACACCCACCCAACCCATACTCGCCACCCCACACCCTCCCTACCCCACACCCCACCCATCACAATTACCACCACCTCTACAGCCCCCCCCCCCCCCACACACACACAACCACCCCCTCACCCCCACACACACCCACACTTCCCTACACACACCCACACCCCACACCACACCCACCCACACAGCAACCCCACCCACCCACAAACCACCCCTCCACGCCCCTCCACTCTCACACACCCACACACACCTACACCCCCCCCCCACCTAACACACCCACACAACAACCCCTACCCACCACACAACCACCCCTACACCCCCCTCCACCTCACACCCACATACACACAACTACACACACCCCTACACCCCCCCCCACACACACACCCACCCAACAAACCCCACCCTACACACCCCCCCACCCAACAACCCCAACCCTACAGACACAACCCCCCCCCCCCAACCCAACAACCCCTACCCACCCCTACCCCCACCACCCCACCCCTAACACACACACCCACCACACCACCAACCCCACCACACCCACCCAACAACCCCCACCCCTACCCCCACACCACCCACCCCTACAACCACCACCCCCCCCATCCCCCCACCACAACCCCACCCCTACACACACCAACCCCCTTCCCCCCCCACACCCCCCACACCACCCCACACCCCACCCACCCCCACACACACCCCCACACACCACACCACACCATACCATTGACGAACTCGGCAGTGCCTTTCTCAGGGGCCATCCTGGCCTCGCGCAGGTAGGCGCTGATGAAGTCCTCCTCCTGCTGCCGACCCTGCTCCTGCTGTTGCTCCTGCTGACCCTGCTCCTGCTGCCTCTGCTCCTGTTCCTCCTCCTCCTGTTCCTCCTCCTCCTGCTCCTTCTCCTGCTCCTGCTGTTGCTCCTGTTGCTGGAAGCGCTGCAGATGTTGCTGCACGATGGGCTGCAGGAAGGTGTCGGTGATGTAGTGGTACAGCGCCATGGCCTTCTGGATCTGGAACACGTCTCCAGGCAGGTACCTGGAAAGGAGGAAGGAAGGAAGGAAGGAAGGACGGAAGGAAGGAAGGAAGGAAGGAAGGACGGAAGGAAGGAAGGAAGGAAGGAAGGACGGAAGGAAGGAAGGAAGGAAGGACGGAAGGGAGGACGGAAGGAAGGAAGGAAGGTAGAAGGACGAAGGGAAAGGAAAGAAGGAAGGAAGGAAGGAGGAAGGAAGGAAGGAAGGAGGAAGGAAGGAAGGACGGAGAAAAAGGAAGAGGAAACGAAGGAGGAAGGAAGGCGGAAAAAGGGAAAGAAGGGAAAAGGAAAGGACGGAGGAAAGGGAAAGGAAGGAAAGGAAGGACGGAAGGAAGGACGGAAGGAAGGAAGGACGGAAGGAAAGGAAGGAAGGACGAAGAAGAAGGACGGAAGGAAGGAAGGGGGAAGGACGGAAGGAAGGAAGACGGAGGAAGAAGAAAAAGGGAAAGGGAGGGGAGGGAAAGGGAAAGGGAAGGAAGGACGGAAGGAGGAAGGAAGAAGGAAGGAAGGGGGAGGGGACGGAAGGAGGGGGAAAGAGGAAGGAAAGGGGAAGGACGGAGGAAGGAAGGAAGGAAGGAAGGAGGGAAAGGGAAGGGGAAAAGGGAGGAGGAAGGAAGGAAAGAAGGAAGGGGGGAGGGGGGGAGGACGAGGAAGGAGGGGGAAGGGGGGAGGAAAAGGAAAGGGAAGGGAGGGGAAGGAAGGAAGGAAGGAGGGAAAGGAAAGGGAAAGGGAAAGGAAAGGGAAACGGAAGGAAGGAAGGACGGGAGAGGAAGGAAGGAAGGAGGGAAGGGAAGGACGGAAGGAAGGAAGAAGGACGGAAGGGAAGGAAGGAAAGGAAGGAAGGACGGAAGGAAGGAGGAAGGAAGGAAGGACGAAGGAAGGACGGAAGGAGGAAGGACGAAGGAGAAGGAACGGAGGAAGAAGAAGGACGGAAGGAAGACGGAAGGAAGGAAGGAGGAGGTAGAAGGGAAGGAGGAAGGACGGAGGAAGGAGGCAGGTGGAGGCCTTTCAGAAGTGTTGCCCGCCTGCGCACACTGCTACCCTGGTTCTGTGTTCCATTCCCAGCCTCGCCTTCTTCCTCCATTTGACCAAAAAAAGATTGTGGAACGTTAAGAGTAACAATGGATCTTCACGATGTTCGCTGAGAAGGTTACGTGAGATGATTGGTACAGACCCTTGGGTTCTGGATCGGAGACACGTTCGGCAGGTACTGGAAGGATAGGAAGGAAGGTAGAAGGAAGTCGAATTGGAAGGAGGTCATGGAGGAAGGGAAGGAAGGAAGGAAAAAGGAAGGAAAGGACGGGAAGAGAAGGAAGGACGGACGGATGAAGGAAGGAAGGAAGGTAAAGAGATGACGAAGGAAAGGAAGGACGGGGTAGGGAAGAGAACGGAAGGAAAGAAGGACGGGAAGGAAGGAAGGAAGGACGGAAGGAAGGAAGGACGGACGGAAGGAAGGAAGAACCCGGAAGGACAAGGAAGGAAGGACGAAGGAGAGGAAGGACAGGAAGGGCGAGTCTGGAAGGAAGGACGGAAGGAAGGAGCACGGAAGGACGAATGATGGCAGGAAGGAAGCAGGAACGAAGGACGGGGGCAGGACGGTTTTAAAAACGTCGCCCGCCTGCCAACAAGCTCAACCTGAGGTTCTGGGTTCAATACCACAGCCTCGCCCCTTTCTTTCTCCCTGTTGACCCCAAAAAGATTGTGGGTATAATATAAAAAACGCATGGATCCCAATTCTAGGATATTCATTCCTCTGGAGTTAACATCAGTGCAGACTCCACTCTCCCACAAAAACCCTTCGGATGAGGCTATAAACCGAGGCCCCTTGTGCGAACGCACGCAGAACATCTTGCGCACCCGTTTAATCCTGTTCCGCGGTTCGAAAGAGTAGGCCATTGCGTGCCGGTGGGAACGGACGACAAAATTGACAAAACCGCATACACACGGGGACTGGATGTAAAAAAACACAGGAGTGCTTATTCCATTATCCTCGCTATAAAAGAATAAATAAATAAATAAATAAATAAATAAATACCTGGTGGCAGGGTGGTGGTGACAGAAACCCATTATTTTTTTTTCCTGTCAAAGAAATGTCCGAAGTCGGAGCGCGGATGCCTTAATGGTGGTTAAAAAGAAAAGAAAAAAAAAGGTTGCATACGCCAAAATCGCGACATTGGTGAACTGGAGCACTGACTGAGGAACGAAATAAATACACGTAGGTGATCTTGTCTCCAGTCTCTACCTCAGAGAGCGAGAGAGAGAGAGACAGAGAAACACAGAGACAGAGACAGAGACAGAGAGAACACACACACACACACAGAGAAAGAGAGAGACAGAGAGGGATGCACGTACGCACATACACACAGTGCGCGCGCGCGCACGCACGCATACAGACATAGACACAGACACACACCCACACACACGACACACACACACACACACCACACACACACACCACACACACACACACCACACACACACACGCATGCACGCACGCACACACAGACACAGAGAGAGAGACACACACAGACACATACACACAGACACGCACCACACACTCACACACACACACTACACACACACACACAAAAAACACGCACGCACGCACATGCAGACACACACAGACTCACAAACACACACACACACACACACACACCCTCCACTCTCTCTCTCTCTCTCTCTCTCTCCTCTCTCTCTCTCTCTCTCTCTCTCTCTCAATAAACGACAGTTGCCGTGGTACAAACAGATTAACTGGAAACCAGGAAACGAATCACTTTCAAGGGAAGCAACCCGCATTCTTCCCCACATAGACTGAACGCAGTTGCACCCCTTAACCTGGGGCTGTTGTGAGTAGGGATTGTCGTTGCTTCCTGGCTTTGAAAATTCTTAGGTTCAAATCCATTTAGATGCAGGTTTCAATGTTTAATGTGTGTGTGTGTGTGTGTGTGTGTGTGTGTGTGTGTGTGTGCATGTGTGTGTGTACAAAACTGTACAACACAGCACAGAACCGTACAGTATATATAGCCATACAGTACAAAGCCGCACAATGCAATACAGAATCATAGTATACATTACACGTCAGTACAGAATCGTCTCACAAACAGAAACGCAAC
>CM054158.1:52583803-52586205 GCA_028751875.1 Rapana venosa | reverse complement strand
TTGAAATGAGACACTGAATGCGAAGTTTGCGTGTAGTACTGGGGGTTTTTTTTTAAGTACCTCGCCGTATAGGCAGCCATACTCCGACTTCAAGCTGTACCCAGTTCTTGAAAGAATAAATATAGTGTTGGGCGTTCCCTGCTTTAACGCCCAGACCTAGAATATAAGCTCTGCCTCATTAATCTTCTTCTTTGTCGAACGCTTCTACAGCAAGAATTGTCTGTTATATGCGCAAAAATGCGTCACGCTGCCGTTAAGCGCCTGACAAGTCAGGCCCAGCGCATCCGACTTCGGCATAAGAGATAATTGTTATCTTTTAAAGTCTTTCTGAAGAAGAAAAAAAAAGGCAGGAGGATGGACCCAAGAGGGCAGAAAATAGACAAGAAGGAGGTGACAGGGAGAAAAAGGACCAAGGCAGAAACAAAGAGAGGGATAGAAAAGAGGAATTTCTAGCACAGAATTTCCAGAAGTTGGGGATGCTGTTTATACTGACAGGTCTCCAGAATTCCCACAGGGAATTCGCAGATCGTGAGATTCCCTTGTGAGACTGTTACAGGCCACACGTGGGGAGAAATAATTGGCCTGTGTGGCCGGTTTCTTACGCACCTTGCCTTATATAGGTAGGCACACTCTGGCTTCAGAGAGATGTTTCTTCTTTTAATGTACAGGGTTAGGTTTTTATAATTATACGCTAGACGTTTGTCCTGGCTGAATAATCATAATCTCAGCATAACATTTTTAATATAACAACATAACAACAACATAAATACATACATAGATACATACATCATACACGCACGCACGCACGCGCGCACACACACACACACACACACACACACACACACACACACACACACACACACACACACACACTAACATAACGAAAGAGAGAGAGAATGACAATGACAAACTCCTTTATTTAGAGGATAATGACTAAGCACCCATGTGCTTTTTTACATCCAGTCCCCGAGAGAGACAGAGAGAGACAGACAGACAGAAACAGACAGACAGAGACAGAGAATCAGAGACAAGCAGAAACACAGAGAGAGACAGAGACAGACAGACAGACAAACAGAGAGAGTCAGAGTCACACAGAGTAGAGAGAAGAGAGAGAAGAGAAAGAAGAGAGAAAGAGGAGAGAGAGAGAGAGATGAGAGAGGAAGAGAGGAGAGAGAGAGAGAGAGAGAGAATCAGACTGAGGCAGAGACAGAGACAGAGAGAGAGGGGAGATTAACCTTTCAGTTCATGCAGCATACGGATCAAGCGAGCAACACCAAAGTTGACTTACATAAGTCAAACAATAGCTGCCTTTAGCATTATATAACTCACACTCTTTCACACAACGACGTCACACAAAACACACACACACACACACACACACACACACACACACACACACACACACACATTTCACCAGTGTTGAAACTCAATGTCGAAAATGGAATATAAACTTACACAAACACCTCGGTAAAAAGTTTCCTTCAAACAACGTTATGTCAAAACTGAAAACCGATTTAAAACTCTCTCCTCTTTTTTCTTTTTTGTAACAAAAACTACACACACACACACACACACACACACACACACACACACACACACACACACACACACACAACACACACACACAACAACCAGACCACCAAAAAATACTTTAGTGCATGACTTAACGAAAAGAAAACTTGTATACAAGACTTGCTGAGGTTATAAAAAGTACGATTGCAATACAAAACCTTCACACTCATATAAAAAATATAAAAAAACCCAACCCCAAACCCACAATATACCAAACCAAAATACTCTTACAAAACTTTTCTCAAACAAGTAAACCACGGACCCAAGACAGACGAGTTTTTAAAAATATAATTTTTTTAAAAACCAGCCGAAATTCTGTTCTTTTTCTCTCCCTACCTTGCAAAGACGATGCTGATCTTCAAGCGTCTGCTAACCCCAAGCAAATTGTCTCGGACTGGTTATCACCAAATGCGCGCTGCACTGCAGTTCTAACCGGGTCGCCCACACAATTGTCTGCGGCAGCGATCGCCCAGCTTGTCGTCTGCGCGAATCGAGGAAAGTCCTTCGCAACGTTGTTGACATAGAGATCGCCTTGACAACCACTCACTTTGCGCACGCGCAAACTCTCACTCCGCTTCCGGTAGGTGGTGTGGAGAACCCAAAATGGCGCAGCGACGAACTGTCTGCTCGGGCGAGATAAAGCGATTTAGTTATTAACCTGCCTTGGGGGGATTTATTGGGCGGGTGTAGTCTGAGACATAAAGTACCGATTCGGGGTTGGGTGTTTTTTTTTCTTTTTTCTTTTTTTAAACAGTGCGGTGGATCTTGCCATGGACAAAGTCGTTTGTACGTGGCGTGAAAATGGCTTCGGTAATTATGTTCTTGTGACA
>CM054158.1:52576303-52578803 GCA_028751875.1 Rapana venosa | reverse complement strand
TACATCCAGTCCCCGCCTGTAGAGATACATCTTAATAATAAACCTAATACTCATACTCTTACACAGTAGAAACAAAGGGAAATAACCCTTTAAAAAACAAATAAAAGACCCCCCACAAAAAAAAAAAAAAGAAGAAGAAAGAAACAAACAAATAATATAAAAGAACCCCCCAAAAAAAAAGAAAAGGACAAAAAAGGGGAAAAAACTATTAAAAAAGCAAAAAAAGAGAAAAGAAACCCCCAGAAAACCAGACTTATAAAGTCATGAAAATGAACATCTACACATTGTAAAATAGTACACATAGTTGTTACACGTAACAATAAGATATTGAAATAGGGCATTCATTAGAACTTAAGTGCAGTCAACAAGCCCAATAAAATATTGAAAATATAAAGTATGAATATACATATTTCATCAGGATACACAACAACTATAACTATAAGCAAAAACAATACAAGAGAGAGAGGAGAGAGAGAGAGAGAGGGAGAGAGAGAGAGAGAGAGAGAGAGAGAGAGAGAGTGCATTTCAGAGATAATACTAAATATATTATTCTCAAAACAGTACTCAGAGGGAGAGAGACACAGAGAGAACTGTCGGGTTGTCAAATTTTAGGACACCCATTATAAGATCTACTATCATTACATTATGTACTTGACTGAACTTAGGAAGCCACTCTATAACTATGTCTGTCTATCTATCTGTCAGGAAACCATGTCATAACTCTGTCTGTCTGTATGTCTGTCTGTCTGTCTGTCTCTCTCTCTCTCTCTCTCTCTCTCTCTCACACACACACCATCACACACACCACACACACATACACACACAAACACACACACTCACACTCACACACACACACACAACCAACCAAAATAATGGTTATGTAGACAGCCGTCAAACATATGTGCGGGATGAAACGCGTGTATAATTAAATTATATCTGTGAGTCCCAAGCTCAAATAACTGATCACAGGTGTTAAAAGCCATTTTTCTTCTCGTCACAAACATTTACTAGCGTGAAATATGCATCCTGTAAAAAGCTACCTACAACTCAATACAAAGACCACACACACAACTCCAACACCCCCCCCCCCCCACTCCACCACCCTCTCCCCCACCCCCCCCCCCCCCCCCCCCCCCCCTCTAAAAGCGAGCAATGGAGCATAAGAGTAACGAACAAAAGAAACGCCTCCGCCATTTTGTTTCTTTGTTTTGAAAGCGCTGTTTTGTTAAGTATCGATTCGTGTCTTTGGTCCTTTGGCTTTTGTTTTGTTTTGTTTGAAACGTAACAAAAGAGTTCTGTTAGGGAACTGTAGTTTTATTGTCAAGCGAGTTATGGTTCTTGAATATTTGAAGCACTCCCAAGTTTTGCTAGGGAAGCTAAAAATGTTTTTTTAATTTTATTTTATTCTTTTATATCGAGGATTATGGAATAAGCACTTATGTGCTTTTTTTTACATCCAGTCCCCGTGTGTATGTAGTTATGCACACAATGGCCTACTCTTACAAAAAGCGCAACATGATTTAACGTGAGTGCAAGATGTTTCGTGCATTCGCACACGGGACCTCGGCTTATAGTCTCATCTGAAGGACTTTTGGGGAGAGTGGAGTCTGCACTGATGTTAACTCCAGGGGAAAATATCCCCTTGAATGGGAATCGAACCCGGGTTGTCAGATTGTGAGTGCAATGTTCTAACCACTAGGCTATCCCGTCCCCCACTACATCAGAGAGAGAGAGAGAGGGGGGGGGGGGGGTGACAGAGAGAGACAGAGACAGAGAGACAGAGGGGGAGACACAGAGAAAGACAGATAGAGACAGACAGAGGGAGACAGAGACAGACCGACAGACATAAAGAAATACGAATTTTTAATGTTTATGTTATATTATGTTATGTTATGTTATGTTATGTTATGTTAGAGAGGGATAGACAGACAGACAGACAGAGACAGACAGAGAAGAGAGACACAGAGACACAGAGAGAGGCAGACACAGAGACAGAGAGAGACAGAGAGAAAGACAGAGAGACAGAGGAAGAGAGCAAAAACTCCACACACACAAAACAAGAAAATCCCACACACACTGAACTCAACCACCACCACCACCCCCTCCTCCCCCCACCCCTCTAAAAGCGAGCAATTGAGGGTAAGAGTAACGAACAAAAGCAACGCCTCCGCCATTTTGTTTCTTTGATTTTAAAAGCGCTGTTTTGTTATGTATCGATTTGTGTCTTTGTTCCTTTGGCTTTTGTTTTGTTTTGTTTTGTTTTGTTGTGTTTTTGTTTGAAAGGGAAGGAAAGAGTTCTGTTAGGGAACTGACTGTAGTTTTATTGTCAAGAGAGTTATGGTTCTTGAATATTTGAAGCACTCCAAATTTTGCTAGCGAAGCTATAAATGTTTTTTTTAATTTTTATTTTATTCTTTTATTTTGAGGATAATGGAATAAGCACTTATGTGCTTTTTCACATCCAGTCCCCGTGTGTATGCGGTTTTGTAAATTCTGTCAT
>CM054158.1:52526303-52571303 GCA_028751875.1 Rapana venosa | reverse complement strand
GCATGTACACAGAGAGACAATGACAATTTCTTTTATTTCGAGGATAATGAATAAGCACTCATGTGCTTTTTTACATCCAGTCCCTGCCCGTAGGGATACATCTTAATAATAACCCCAATACTTATACTCTCACGCAGTAGAAACAAAGGGAAATAACCCTTTCAAATTTAGAGAGAGGAGAGAGAGAGAGAGAGAGAGGAGAGAGAGAGAGAGAGAGAGAGAGAGGAGAGAGAGAGAAGCAGTTGTTATCACAGAGGAGAGAGAGAGAGAGAGAGAGAGAGAGAGAGAGAGAGAGAGAGAGAGAGAGAGAGAGAGAGAGAGAAGCAGTTGTAATCACACACACACACACACACACACCAATCCGGGACTCAAAAAAAACCCGTTGGGAAACCACTGAAGATTTTGCAACCAGCTTCCTCCATCCAACACGGCTTTGAGCTTCCTGTAGCAAATCGTTCCACTCCAGGCTACCAGTCCACTCTCTGACGTTGTCTTCCCATCGTTTTCTCTGTCTGCCTCTTCGTCTCCCTCCTTGTACTGTTCCCTGTAGGACAGTCTTGGCCAGTCCACGATGTTCGTGTGACGTGCCCGTACCACTTCAGTTTGCGGTTGTTGTTTTTTTAACTGAAGTCAGGAGCTCTTCATATGGTCCGATGGTGTTTTCAATTCTGGTTTTCACTTCCTAGTTAGTGATGTGATCTCTCTGTATGAGATACCAAGAAGTTTGCGAAAGAATCTCATCTCCATTGCCTGCAGCCTTCTTTCCCTGTCTGCTGGTGGTGGTGGTGGTGGTGGGTAGAGGGTTTGTATGCATGCGAAACGTGAACCTTAATACACACACACAGAGACAGACAGATAAACAGACATGCAAACAAGCCAACAGACAATGCACTCACTGTTCTCTGCACAATCTGTTTGAAGGGTGTCCGGCAGAATCGTCCAACGCATGAATTTCGTCTGCTCTGGGTGCCACTGTAGGATTTTGGGAAGCCATTTTTGAAGCTATTTACAAAACAGATGCCTTGGCCGCTGCGAGAAGACAAAAAAGTGTATCTTTCCTAAGTACTTGCCTGTAGTTGCCTGCCTGTCTTCTGGTAGTTTTTATGTTGACGTTGCTCTTGGGTAGAGAAACGCAGCTGTCTTCAAACAGGCACCATTTCCCATGACAGCTGCAGAAGTCTCTGACGTCATAAGTGTCTGTGATGTCATTTTTTTCTGTCTATGACGTAAAATGTGGCGGCTCTGGTTGTAAAACAAAAAAAAAGCAAAAAACAATTAGGTGGGGGAGAGTGTGTGTAAATAGCATTACTTTGATTATGGATGGGGGTTGTTTTTTGTTTGTTTGTTTGGTGGTTTTTTTGTGGGTGGTTTGGGTTGTTTGTTTGGTTGGGTTTTTTTTTTGGTTTTTTTTTTTGGGGGGGGGGTAGTTTTGTTGGGTTTTGTTGCTGTTTTGCAGCAAGATGTGTTTGAAGAACTGGAGAAAATGAATACTCTTTAGAATTGTGCCTGCCAGTCTGTCTGTTTGTCTAACTGTCTGTCAATTTGGTTTTCCGAGCTCAATATTTGAATACACCAATTACAAACAACCATCTAAAATCTTGCTTATACATCTACCAGGAGAAAAATAGGGACCAAGGGTATTGGTTCGGTTGTTGTTGTTTTTTCTTTTTCTTGTTTTAATATTTGTTCCCGAAATGGCCTACTCTTCCGAAAAGCGAGACGGGTTTTAACGTGTGTGCAAGATGTTCTACATGCATCCACACACAAAGTCTGAGTTTATAGTCTCATCGGAAGGACTTTTGGGGGAGTGGAGTCAGTACTGATGTTAACTCCAGGGTAAAATCCCCTAAAACGGGCATTGCCTCCGTGGTGGCTCGATCCCGGGCCGTCAGATCCCGAGTGTAAGGCTCTAACCGCTAGACTTTCCCCGCATCAAAATTCAAAAATTATAAAAACTATCCTTTTTTGACTCAGTCGGTTTACCATAGTCGTTGTTTCTGCCCTGTAGCAATTATTAACTCACTCAAGCCCAATGTATGCACGATTTTGCAATATAGGCCTGCACTCTTCCGTAGCTTACCACCTTGATGTATTTGCACTACGTGTATGATTACACCTTAGCAGAGGGCATTGTGAGCATTTCGTGCCCCCAAGGACCTGAAGTATGTACTGAAAAGATTCGTAGCACAGGGCAATTTATGGCATGTCTGCCTGCTTTTTGTGCTTGCAGAGTTTTAGGTATTACTGGTTATACACCTTGCTGACAGGGATTTAAGCTCAGGGGGGTGTGTGTGTGTGTGTGTGTGTGTGTGTGCGCGCGCGCGCGTGTGTCTGTGTCTGTGTGTGTGTCTGTGTCTGTGTGTTTGAGACAGAGAAAGAGACGGAGAGTGAGACAGAGACACAAAGAGAGACAGAGACAGACAGACAGAGACAGAGAAATAAAGCAGCTAAAAAAGCAGCAAATCACTCTAACTGTTCAACTGTCTTACAGGTTCCTGTTTCTCTTTATGAGGGTTATGCTTTGCTTCAAAATGTTTGCTGGAAACATGTGGAAAAAAGAATTGTTCACTTCTGGATATTGAGAATATTCTTTGTACTCAGTAGGGCTTTCAGAAATATTGTACTAAAAAAAGTGTTTCTCTGATTCACAGACTGAAATTAAATAATAATAATAATAATGTATGGAATTTATATAGCCTGAATCTTGTAAAGCAACAAATCAAAGCGCTCAGATGACCTTTTTTTCATCGAGGATAATGGAATAAGCACTCATGTGCCTTTTTTTGCATCCAGTCCCGGTGTGTATGCGGTTTTGTAAATTTTGTCATCTGTTCCCACCTGCACACAATGGCCTACTATTTCGAAAAGCGGTACAGGATTTAACGTGAGCGCAAGATGTTCTGCATGCGTTCGCACACGGGACCTCGGTTTATAGTCTCATCCGAAGGACTTTACATACAGGGGCCTCTGTGGTGGCCTTTCGAGCAAAATTTGCACACACAAAATATACAATGTATATGCGGTGAAAAACTTTCAAATATTCATTTTTGTACCAATGTAAGGGCTTAAAAAAGTTCCTACTTGCCTTTCAAGATAAATCTCTGAACAAGGTTCTAACCAATCCAAACTTGTTATGCCAGATAGCACTGTTGCTGATGCGGTCTCCAATCATTTCATTTTTGTAAAGTACGACCATGAGACTGTAAATAGTTTTACTTTCCATTGATTTGCCAATTGTACAGGTTCCACTTTTAGCAGTAGTGTTCATTTGTTCTGTGTTCTTGTTCTATTTGTGTTTCTTTGCCAAGTTTTTGCAACATATTGTTTAAATTGTTTGGAATCAGAATTTAGACAAACAAAATCTTGAATTACCAACACTGATCTCTTTGCTTTCAAGCCCTCTCTTCATCACTCCTCCTCCACCTCTCGCCTAAGAAATCGAACGGGAAGAGAACAGACAGATGTACAAAATCGAAGACAATTTTTACAGAAAAACAACTGGACAGCCAGGGAGACAGAGACAGAGAGTGACAGAGAGAAGAGAAAGAGAGAGAAGAGAGAGAGAGAGAGAGTGTGTGTGTGTGTGTGTGGTGTGTGTGTGTGTGTGTGTGTGTGTGTGTGTGTGTGTGTGTGTGTGTGTGTGTGTGTGAGTGTGTGTGTGTGTGTGTGTGTGTGTGTGTGTAGTGTGTGTGTGTGTGTGCGCGTGCGCTCGCGCATGTGCGCGCTCTTGTGTGTATGAGTGTGCGAGCATTTCTCCCCATCTGCCTGCATGCATGCTTGCATGATTCCACCCTCGTGCGTACACGCGTTCTCGTTTGCGCCTGACAAGTGCGTTGTAATCATCGTTTCTTTAACAGACAGACAAAACCAACCAAACAAACACATACTTTTTACCCTTTAAACACACCATACCTCACCACCACCACCACCACCACCACTGAGGAAAAATGACAGACATAATATTGATTTTCTTTCCCTTTTGACGCGAATGGCGCCTTACGACAGCTGTGCGCAACCAGGTAATGAAGCATGCAGAGAAGTGGGGGAGGAGGTGAGGTGGTGGTGGTGGTGGTGGGTGGGGGGGGGGGGGGGGGGGGAGGATTAAGGAGGGATTAGCGATGAAGTGTGGACCCTGCTTACCCTCTTGGTCACCCCTTTGGGGTCCAACTTGCATGGTGCCATTATTGAAAATGGAAAATGTCTGTTGTTTCCTTTGTCCTTTGTGTGGTGGTGGTGGTTGTGTGATAGTGGTGGTGGTGGTTGTGGTTGTGGAAGTATAATACCCAGAGAAAATGCATACAGTAATATATATATATATATATATATATATATATATATATATATATATATATATATATATATACCACACAAAGTGAAAGCATAACAACCAGTATGATAAATGTTCCTCAATATTTCGGCTTTCGCCTTCCTCAGGTTTTTTTTTATTATGACGTTTATTATATAATATATATATATATATATATATATATATATATATATATATATATATTATATATATATATATATATATATATATGTGTGTGTTGGTGTGTGTGTGTGTGTGTGTGTGTGTGTGTGAAGAGGAAATACATTAAAAACACACACAAATTATCTTCCTTTCCCGAAGAGAGAGAGAGAGAGAGAGAGAGAGAGAGAGAGACGTTTAAAGGGAAATCATTCTTTCGTCGTTCGTAACAAACACGGATTATTTCCCCTTGTTTGATGCTGCATTAGTTGTCCCTATACTAATGACAGCTGTAAATGGGTACCTGCCCTCTTTAGGGTCAGGGAAGGTAAAGCAGCGAGGGAGAGGAGATGGGCGCCGCCCTCAATATGCTGGCCCTAGAGAAGTGAGGTCTCTGACGCCTCAGCTCCCCTACGACCTATAGGTTATAGGGCTCCTTTACCTTTTTACCTTTATACTAATGACATAATTATTACAACCGACGTTCGCATTATTTTGAACTTTCAGGAACGCTACAGCCGAGTGGTATTAAGACTTTTTCACTTCACGCCTGTGGGACCATCAAGTTGTGGATTCGAATCTTGGCAGATGTGTCTGGTGAATATTATCAAGAGTGGAGATTTTTACAATTTCCCAGATCAACTTAAGAGTGCAGACCTACCAGTACCTAACTCCCCTTGGAACAAATACACATACTATGTCCGTTAAAGATCTCATATTTCATGTCAGCGTGTGGTGGGTTATGGAAACATGAGCATACCCAGCATGCAACCTGTGCAATGGAATCTTCTTCGTGTTGAACGTCCAGACAGCAACTCCTGAGGCCCTGACAAATTACGCTGAAGGCCCTCCCTCCAGGGGTCCAAAGAGCTTGTCCCTCATGGGCAGGTCAGTAGGCCAGATATCGGCCCTCAGGTTTTGTTGGTGTGTTGGACAGACAGGTCTGGAGGAGGTGTTCTTCCACTGTCATGGGAGAAGTGCCACAGGGGCACGCCTCAGAATCACCAATGTGGAACTTGGTAAACATGTAATGTCTGAGTCTGCAGTGTCCAGGCCTCATTCTCACAATGGTCACTTGGTCTTCTCTGGGGAGGAGAGGTAGTAGTAGTGGTCATCCTTAGTGTTGAAATCAGGGTGCTGCTGAAGCCATCTTCTCTTGTGCTTTTCCTTCACTGTTGTCTTTGCCTCTTCATACGTCACCTCCTGCTCCTCTTGAGGCCTCTGACCTCCTATCTTCGCCAGTAGGTCAGCTTGCTTGTTGCCATGGATGCTGCAGTGTGAAGGAACCCACTGGATGGCTGTGCAATGGAATGAGCTGCCCTGAAGTTGGAACGTGTCGGCTGAGGCCAGTCCTCCTGCAGAGTGACACGCACAGGAGAAGACCAGACACTACACACCCCACCCAGTAAGGAAACATAGAGAAAAGAAGACAATCGTTAACTAAAACACCAGCATGTTTACA
The DNA here is from genome assembly GCA_028751875.1 of Rapana venosa. Lineage (NCBI taxonomy): Eukaryota > Metazoa > Mollusca > Gastropoda > Neogastropoda > Muricidae > Rapana > Rapana venosa. The sequence continues at coordinate 52,565,376 of CM054158.1, read as the reverse complement.
CACAGGCTCGCAAGCATGCAAAGTCACGTAATTATGTGCATTGGTGTTGTTAATTGCCCTTCATGGGATGATTATAACAAACATGCACAGTCACTTCAAGGGATGATTACAGTAAGCCTGCACAGTCACGTAATTATGTGCATTGGTGTTGTAATTGCCCTTCATGGGATGATTACAACAAGCATGCACAGTCATGTAATTATGTGCATTGGTACTGTAATTGCCCTTCAGGGGATGATTAAAGTCTTTTTCACTTGACTTGACTTGGTGTGGCTATTTCGCTCAAAATTCTATGTTTAGAAATTGAAAGGCATGAAGTCTTACTGAAATCACCATTTTTCTTTAACACTTTTTTGTTGTTGCTTTTTTTCTTCTTGTTCCTCAGCTAGAGCTCGGAGGATCACCAATGAAGGTTTTTGCCATTAAGGTACCTGCATTACATCTTCGGGGATGATGTCTGACACAACAAATGCAGCGTGTGTATTTTTATAAAAAAAATTGTCATCCATTCCTACAGCTAGTCAAAGGCCTACTTGTTCGAAAGGCGGAACAGGTTTTTAATGTGTGCACAAGATGTTTTGTGGGTGTTCACACACAAGACCTCGATCAACAGTCTCATCTGAAGGACTGTTTGGGAGTGGAGTCGGTACTGGTGTTAACTCCAGGGGCAAAAATCCTCTTGGACAGGCCCCTCATGCATCCTCCCCTTCTACACACACACACACAAGCACACACACACACATGCGTGCACACACACAAACAAACATGCATGCACACACCACACATGCATGCAAGCTCACACACTTTCATTGGAGTGGAGTCTACTGATTTTAACTCCTGGGCCAGAAATTCCCTCAGATGGGCGCACACTCTCCCCCTCCACACACACCCCCCTTAACTCCCCCCTCCACACAAACACCCCCTTAACTCCCCCCTCCACACAAACACCCCTTAACTCCCCCCTCCACACAAACACAAAGGGGGGTGGGGGGATAGCCTAGTAGTTAGAAAATTGCACTCACAATCTGATGACCCAGGTTCGATTCCCGTTCAAGGGGATATTTTCCTCTGGAGTTAACATCAGTGCAGACTCCACTCTCCCTAAAAGTCCTTCGGATGAGACTATAAACCGAGGTCCCGTGTGCAAAGGCACGCAGACATCTTGCGCACACGTTAAATCCTGTTCCGCTTTTCCTAAGAGTAGGCTATTGTGTGCCGGTGGGAACATACGACAGAATTTATAAAAACGGCATACACACGGGGACTGGATGTAAAAAAGCACATGAATGCTTATTCCAGCATCCTTGAAATAAAAGAATGAATAAATAAACACACAGACAGACGTAAAATCGAAGACACACACACACACACTCATACTCGCACAAAGAATTTCTTTTTTTTCATATTTTAATAGGAATCACCCACCAGACTCACCAAACAAAAAATAAAATCTTAAAAAAACTTTCCTCCCTTCCCGATCCAAAAAACAAAACAAAAAAGAAAAAGATTGAGCCGAAATCGACAAAAAAGCATGTACATTTTTCTTCTTCTCCTTCTACTAACACATAATATATCCTACTACTACCATACAAACTTCAACCACTACGCACAAAATTTAAAAATACAATTAGAAAAATTATTGTAAAGATGAGTTCAGTATAAACATTGTTAAAAAGAGAACGAAGATAGATTTTATCTAAAACCGTGTGGAGAAAAAAAAAAATAAAAAAAAATATACCACACATCTTTAATTCATAGAAAGATGAATACTGTACAAAATGTAAAAAACCCAACTTTTTTTGAGTGAAATATATACAAATTGTACAATCTCAAAAATAATAATATAAAAAAAAAAACATTCACAAAATCAAAAAAGTATTATATATATACACACACACAAAATGGGAAAAAATACAAAGGCATGCACGACAGTCGGACACGAATCTTCACACTGGGCAAGTAAAAAATAACATTTAAAATATATACATGAACCTTGTTCCAAAACCACTATGTATCATATGCATAAAACCACCAATTATCAGAAGCCCACATCATCCACGCGCAACTCTCTCTTTCAAACATCGTCGCAAGGAACGCACATCACTTCATTTATCTTGTGGTCAGAAAAACTCAAAAATACTGGAAACACTGACAACCAACAGGTAACTCAGACATTTATTCTCCTATCATCAAAACATAAATTAAAATAACAGCGACTGGAAAAATTCAGAAATGAGAGACTTTTTTAAAAAGCACCACCAAAAAAAAAAAGCAACAGCAACAGAAACAACAACAGCAACAACAATTTGCAGTAGATATAGCAACAACAATAACAACAACAACAACAACAATCTCACTTGTCAGCAACACCGAGTTCGATGTTAGCCGTCGTGCACAATGCTCATAACATCAACAACAATAACAAATAATCAAATAATAATGATGATGATGATGATGATGATGATGAAATTAGTACAATAATGACATCAAACAACTTCACACACCTACTTACATACCTCGAGTCCCCATGTGCTGATTATCATTTAACTCGTTTCTAATTCCATCCAAAAAATCCATGACGATGTGCTATTTAACTTCTACACTACTGTTCAATAACACATATCTTCAAAACTTAGCCAGAAAAAAAAATTACAAAAGCAAAATGCCTACAGGTTCCAAACTTCTACCCCCTAAACAAAATTCTTTGTACCTTTAAGTTTACCAAGGTAATGTTACACAAGCAATGTATCCATAGATTTCATCATTTAAAAAAAAAAATTTAAATATTCATCTCACCACACACAAAATAAGACAATCTCAGCTTCTGGGTAAACAAGCGAAAAAACAAAAAAAATAACCCCCCGAAAATACTGCCGTTTGTAACAAACAACCACAACTGAGTACGATTAAACAAAACAAAAATACTTGACGGCGATAAACAGCCACAGTTAAGGACAATCAACAAACAGTTAACGACAATACATGGCCACAGTTACGGACAATGCACAAAAAACATTGTGCACAACTTAAGAACAAAACAAGTAAAGGACAATACACAGTATACATGGCCACAGTTACGGACAATGCACAAAAAACATTGTGCACAACTTAAGAACAAAACAAATTAAGGACAATACACAGTTAGGGACAGCAACACCAAAAGCAGTTTTAAGGACAATGAACAGCCATACTTAAGGACATTATACAAACAATTCAGGACAGTAAACAAACACAGTTAAAGACATTAAACACGTACAGAACACACCCACACCCACACAAAGTGAGGAACAATAAACCAAAAACATTTGTGAACAATGAACAGCCACAATGATGGGCAACAGAAAAAAACAACCCAGATCTTAATACAATAAACAAAAACAATTAAGGACCATTCATACAGATAAGGACAATGAACAAAACATAATTATGGGACATTAGACAAACATTTAGGGACAATAATTATACAAAATAGTTTAAGGACAGTGCACAAAATTAAGGACACACACTTGCACATGTACACACACAAAAACACATGTACACGTACACACTAACACACACATACACGTACACACACGCGCACGCACACACACACGAATCCTGACACAGCCACACAACTCCAAACAAAGCTTTGCACAACAAAACCAGCAAAGCCTACACATAACCTTTTTTTCTTAATAATATATTTTTTTAAATGCAAATTATACAAGTCACAAAACTATCCATACATTTACCCCAAAAAACCAACAACAAAAAACCCCCAATACAAAAATGTCAGAAGTTCATATCCCCAAAAAAGTAACAGGAGAAAAAACACACACACACGCACACACACACACACATGCATGCACACACGCACGCACGCACACACAAATAAAAGGAATAAAATTTGAAGGCCAAGATTATCCTTTGGTCTTAAGCTTCGACACAACACAGCACAACACAGCACACAAATTATCCAATATTACTAGTATTAAATCAGCTTTTCAACACGACACTGATAACCACAGCACGAGGCAGACATAACATACTGTACTCTTCTTCACATATAAGGGAAATAACTGTATGAACCCTCTTGAATATCATGATCACTTAATTTTTGGAAAAGTGTAAAAAAAAATAAAAAAATCCAGTCTGCATATATCTACACACATACAGAGTAGCTGTATACCGTTTCTGAATACAAATTCAAACTTTTTCATCACACAGCTATTTCTGCTGTTTATTTAATCTGGTCGTGCTGCTTTATTCATCTTTCTGGATGTATAATGAAATTGAGACAAAAGATTCTTTTAACATATGGAGAGAAAAACACAAAATTAACAATTTTCTTTTTTTGTTTTCGTTGGTTGGTTCCTCGAGCAGAGCTCTGAGGTTTAACCATGGTGAGATTTTGCGTATGCAGCTGTTTTTACCCACGGTTAAGGTAGCCGTATTGTGACTGCAGGGATGGTAAAACGTACTTATGTTGAAGACAGAAAATGCTGCAAGGCCTGTGGTATGGATGCTGAAATCATGAACTAACTCACTCGTTGCAACTCTGAATTATGACCCAAACCAAAAACTCAGTCATCAGTGCCAAAAAAAACACACACTCTCACATACAAGCACAGATGTATGCATGCATACATGTGTGTAAATGCATAAACACGTTGTTTGAGTGCAAATGTGCGCACTCCCATGCATGCACACACTCACATGTAACCACACAAACACACATTTCCTTATTATATCTCTTAAGTGAAAGCATCACACACACACAAACAAATGACAACAAAAACCCTCTGAGGCAAACTGAAAACTTGGCAAGCAATATGAGATTATAATATATATATATACATATCAACACTCAACTTTTGGGCAAATAAAGCTAATTTTTCCACATTCCAATAGAAATTTTTCTTTTTAAAAACAAAAAAGTTTTTTTTTTTTTTTTTTTAAAGCACACATTAAACAACCAATCCACATGAACCTGAAAAAACACTGTACATAAAAAACATAAAAAGAACAAGACAAAATGAACAAATAATCATGATCAATATACACCGTTAACAAAGAGAAAGGTACAACAAAAACGTCATTATTAAAATAGAAATCTGTGTTACCCAAAAAGATTTCACGATAATACCGTTTGCACACATCATTTTAATTAATACCTACCAGTACTGTTAGGTAACATACAACGTGTATCTTCTTTACATTTTAAAAAAGAAAAAAATGTAACTACCTACACACAATACCCAAATATATCACAATGTAATCGAAATATGAAATTTTTAAAAAAGAATTAACTTTTGGGGGAAAAAAAATATATCTGTTGCCAATATTGAGAGAGGGCGTGTGTGTGTGTGTGTGTGTGTGTGTGCGCGCGCGCATGAATATGCGTATAAATGGGTCTTGGACGTAGGGGTTGGAACACATATGCAGTCAGTACCACAATTATCACCACACATCTAACACAGTCTCTTGCATGTTATATTACAAATATAGCATTCTATGTCCCACTAACAATCGCACATGTTTATAAATATATATATATATATGCCTCAACCTTTAAGCGCTGAAACCATGAATATTTGTACACATATCTAAAACTTGAAAAATTCTTGCCCCCACCCCCCTAAAAAAGAATCCTACCAAAATGAGAAATTGTATGTCCCAGGAAAAAATGTTAACTTCTGAAGTTCTGCAAGTTCTAATGTTTGTAAGGGTAAGTGTGTGTGTATGCACGTGCGCATGTGCGTGCGTGCATGTATGCGTGTGTGTGTGCATGCGTGTGTGTATAGAGGCATGAAATTGAAAGTGTCTGTCTATTTACCTGTCTGTCCGTGAGAATGTAATACATAAGTTTGAAAAAATCTCCATATTACAATAACCATACGGCTCCCCCACCCCCACCCCCGACCAAACGCAACATTTTTTGCGAAAAAATAAACTTGGACTATTTTGTGGTTATAATGTAATCTTCCACACTATTTTCTCTCTCTCCCCCTTCCTAGGTAACTTCAATCTACTATATATACCTAAGTCCAGCAGTCCTGATTTTACTTCATCAATCTCCATTGCTATCTACTTGCAAAATAGTTTATATATATATATATGTATGTATATATATAGTTTATATATATATATATGTATGTATATATATTGCCCAGTGCCAGCAGTTCCAATTTCTTAAAAAAACGGTTTTTCAAAATTGTCATGGAATCATTATATTACTTTTTCCAGGGCACAAAGAGAAGGAGGGGGAGAGTGAGTATGAGAGAGGAGAGAGAGAGAGAGAGAGGAGAGAGAGAGAGAGAGAGAGAGAGAGAGGAGGGGAGAGAGAGAGAGAGAGGGGGGGAGAGAGAGAGGGGGGGGGGGAGAGAGGGAGAGACAGAGAGAGAGGCGAACAGACAGACAGACAGACTAACCATTCTATGTTTACACCTGCAGCAAAACGTACTTGTAAGACTTTTCTTCTTTTTTCCACTACAAAGCTTCACACTCTAAAATCACACAATACCTAGAGCTACGCGCTATCTACGCTCCTCCAAATTCAAGCAATCTACACGCCATGGTTTGTATTTTTTAAAAAAAAATTCCTTGATATATTATACAGCATCCTTCGGAATAATTTAACACAACGCACATTAAATTACTGACATGACTTGGTCAGCAAATATACATGAAGATTCTCCCTTCTGTTTTCATAGCCATCTTATTTTGTAGCGTACATATCTGTTTTTGTGTGTGTGTGTTTTTATAAGCGAATATATATATGGGGCTTCTTTTCACTTTGCTGATAAAATAAACGCATCAAATTTGTTGAAGACATATCATTTGTTACAATATGAAAAAAAAAAAAGACAGTCACTGTTTTTGTTTCCAAATCCACCATATGTTTGTAAGTAAATGTATTTAATGTGTAAAAGAAAAGATATTTACGTTACATTATGAGAGGATATATATATAGAGATATAGATATATATATATTATGGAAAGCCAGGAAAAAATGAATGCATGTGTAAATGTAAGTATGATGAGGGAGAGAACAAAAGGGAAGGAGAGAGAGAAGGGGAGGAGGATGAGTGTGTGTGTGTGTGTGTGTGAGTGTGTGTGTGTGTGTGAAAAAAGAGAGGGGAACAAGAAACAATAACACAGAGAGTGTACACACACACACACACGCATACATACATACATATATACATACACACACATACACACACACACCATAACTTCTCTCTAGCCACTCTTCCTCTCTCTCTAAATGCCTCACTTTCTTTCTCCAGACCTACCAGACCTACCTACCTACCACCTCAACCATTTTCCGAAAACACCACCAACTCAAACACCTTCCCTTACCAAAACAAAAAACCCTCCCCCCACCGCTACCACACACACACACACACACAGTGTGGAAGGGGAGGGTGGGTATACATGTGTACGTGCATGTGCGCGACTGCCAACATGTGCATGACGTGATGCAAACATAGAGAATCGGTCGTCCCTGCTCCCCTGAGAAAGATCTACAAACAGACTGCATATCACCTGCTGTCTCCCCTCCTCCCCTTCCCCCCCTCCACACGCCCTGTTTAGCGCTGGTGCACTATAATAACCTCCTTTCCTTTCGCCTGCATCTTCTTTCAAGTTTAGCTCAGAATCACGATAATGCGCCTTTTCTGGAAAAAAACCAAAAACCCAACTCCCGGCAAATACACACGCTGAATCTCTCTCTCTCTCTCGCGCGCGCGCGTTTTCTTACGTGACCCTTTTACCATTCCAACCATCACATAAGCGCAGTAGAAAAATCCCCACAAAAAAAAACTGATTAACTCACCCACTTTATAAAAAAAAAATTTTTTTTAATAAAATAAAAAAAAGCCCAGTGTCACGAATCAATCAAGGATTCGGAACTTAACTCGATCACACACACCCAAAAAAAAACCCAACAACAAAAAAACGAAGATTGCAGAATCATCACCGCGCATGATTAGCTTCACAATTCATTCACACACACACAAAAACGAGATACAAAGTCAAACCGCAAGGGGGTTACAACTGCCAAGGAAAAGATCACTCTTTCCAAGTCGTCTCCCTTCGCCTTCACCTCTCCCTCCCCCCCCCCCCTGGGGAGAGTGTGAAAGGGGTGGAGTGGTCATCATATCACAAAATACCAGAGCGCCCCTTTCCTGACGTGGAGTGGACAGACAGCGGGCCTCGCGTTGCTGGGCCTTCCTGCCTGCCTGCCTGCAGTGGTCTTGGTGTTGCTGTTGCTGCTGCCGCTGCTGCCGCTGCCGCCATGTTATAAAACCTCACACGACCGCTTGCCGATCTTCCGCTTCTCCTTCTTGCGCCCTTTCTTCTCTTTCTGTCCACACACACACAGACAACAATACAACAGCTATTGTTTACCTGCAGAACGTTTGAGGTTTTTTGGGGTTAATTTTTTTTTATTTGGGGGGAAGGAGACTAGGAGCCCCCACCCCTTTGTGCTACAGAATACTCAGTGTAAGGCTGATTTTTTGTTGTTGTTGTTGCTGTTCCCCAGCTACAACTCCATGGTTCACTAATGGGACAGGGTAGCCTGGTGGTTAGAGTGATGCGCTCGTCATCTTCTGACCCTGGTTCGATTCTTGTTCAAGAAGGTTTTTCTTCTGGAGTTAACTTCAGTGCTGACTCCACTCCATCCCCCCCACCCCTCCAAAATCATTCAGAAGAGACTATAGACTCGAGTCCCATGTGCAAATGCACACAGAACATCTTGTGCACATTACAACCCGTTCGTTCCATTTTTCAGAACAGGCCAGTGTGTGCCCGTGGGAACAGATGACAATATGTACAAAACTTCATACACTCAAGAACTTGATGTAAAAAATAATTTTTAAAAAGCATACGAGTGTTTATTTTATCATCCTCAAAATAAAAGGAAAAAAAAACAAAAGATTTTGCGAATGTGATTGTTCTCACCCCCCCCCTCTCACAATGTAGGTAGCCGCATTCAAACTTCATGCTTGCTGTCTTAGCACGACACTAACATGCATGCTGTCTTAGCACGACACTAACATGCCTGCTGTCTTAGCACCACACTAACATGCATGCTGTTGGGTGCTCTTTTTTCTTTTCCCCCCAGTCATCCATTCCTACCAGCACACAATGGCCTACTCTTTTGCAAGGCGGAATGGGTGTTTAATGTCAGAGCAAGATTTATTTATCTCATTTATTTATTTATTCTTTTATATCGAGGATCATGGAATAAGCATTTATGTGCTTTTTTTACATCCAGTCCCCGTGTGAATGCGGTTTTGCCAATTCTGTCATCTGTTTCCTTCAGCACACATTGGCGGAACAGGATTAAACGTGTGCGCAAGATGTTCTGCGTGCGTTCGCACACGGGGCCTCCCCGACAACCTCATAGGTTATGGGACACCTTTATCTTTACAATACAATATGACTAATTAATTCTTGCAGTCTTCCTCTTTTATCTGTATTGATTTTCTTTTCAATTAATAAACAAACAAGCAGATTTAGATTTGGAATGAAATTACAATACAAGCTGCAGAATTTAAAGGCACAAGGAAATTTCAAAATGAAGTTTTCTCCAGCTCTGAGCAAAATTCCCAGGTGAGTAGGTTGCCTGCCGAAAGCCACAGCAGCTTTCTTGTTGTTGTTGTTGTTGTTTTTTAGATATACAATTCTGGCAGGAAAACCTCTATCGCCCTGTGGTGTGGTGGTGTGTTTGTGTGTGTGTGTGTGTGTGGTGTGTGTGTGTGTGTGTGTGTGTGTTGTGTGGTGGTGTGGGTGTGGTGTGTGTGTGTGTTGTGTGTGTGTGTGTGTGGTGGTGGGGTGGTGTGTGGTGTGTGTGTGGTGCGCGTGCACATTTGGACTTGGTGGAACTATTACTTGTTATATGACTGTGTAGGAATGAGTGAGTGCAAGCGCTTTGATTTGTCTCTGCAAGATATAGCGCAATATTAATTCCATTTATCATTATTATTAATTGTACTAACTCCCTCACTCCCCTAATAAGAAAAACAATTTTTTTAAATGAGGAGGGTGTACATTAAAAAAAAAAATTCAAGTTCACTAAATCCTCATCAACATCAAGCCCCTTAAAAAAAACATCAACCCCGCGCCCCCCCCCCCCCCCCCCTCCCAGTCTAAAAAAAAAATAAAGAAAAAATTTGACACTAAAAAAACCCCCAAAACAAAACAAAATGCCTCCACCACCCCCCCCCCCCACCTTAAATCTATTTTTTTTTAAATGACAAAAATTTTACACTAAAACAAAACAAAAAAACCCTTCCACCACCAAAAAACAACAACAACCAACCAAACAAAAAATTTACTCTAAACCCCCCCCTACCCCCACCCCCACAAAACCCCCACACACACCAAACACTGCACACAGGGAAGAAGGGTGCAGCAGGGGTGCACTACTCACGTATTTCCTGATCTCGCGCACCAGGGTGTAGAAGGCGTCGTCCACGCCTTGCCTGGTCTTGGCGGAGGTCTCCACGTAGGGGATGTGGTACAGCTCCGCCATGTGCTTCCCCTGACGCTGCTCCACGTTGCGGATCGGCAAGTCCACCTTGTTCCCCACCACTGCAAAGGGGTAGCCTAGTGGTTACAACACTGCAGTGCTGGCATTCTGAGGGACAGGGTAGTCTAGCGGTTACAACACTGCAGTGCTGGCATTCTGAGGGACAGGGTAGCCTAGTGGTTACAACACTGCAGTGCTGGCATTGAGGGTAGCCTAGTGGTTACAACACTGCAGTGCTGGCATTCAGGGTAGCCTAGTGGTTACAACACTGCAGTGCTGGCATTCAGGGTAGCCTAGTGGTTACAACACTGCAGTGCTGGCATTCAGGGTAGCCTAGTGGTTACAACACTGCAGTGCTGCCATTCAGGGTAGCCTAGTGGTTACAACACTGCAGTGCTGGCATTGAGGGTAGCCTAGCGGTTACAACACTGCAGCGCTGGCATTGAGAGTAGCCTAGTGGTTACAACATGCAGCGCTGGCATCAAGGGTGCCAGTGGTTACAACACTGCAGCGCTGGCATTCAGAGCTAGTGGTACAACACTGCATGCTGCATCTGAGGAAAGGTACCTAGCGGTTACAAACACTGCAGTGCGGCATTCCAGGGGAGCTAGCGGTTACAATATGCAGTGCTGGCATTCGAGGACAGGTAGTCTAGCGTTACAATACCAGTGCGCATTCTGAGGACAGGGTAGCCTAGTGGTTACAACACTGCAGTGCTGGCATCTGAGGACAGGTAAACTAGTTACAACACTGCAGTGCTGGCATCTGAGGGACAGGGTGTCTACGGACAACACTGCAGTGCTGGCATTCAGTAGCCTACAGTTAAACACTGTAGTGCTGATTCAGTAAACCTAACGGTTAAACACTGCAGTGCTGGCATTCAGGGTAGCCTAGCAGTTACACACTGCAGTGCTGCATTCTGAGGGAAGGTAAGCTAGCGGTACAACACTGCAGTGCTGCATTCTGAGGGACAGGTACCTAGCGTTACACAATGCAGTGCTGCATTCAGGGTAGCCTATGGGTTTCAACACTGCATCTTTGCATTCAGTACCTAGCGTTACAACACTGAAGTCTGCATTCAGTAGCCTAGGTACAACACTGCATCTGGCATTCAGGTAGCCTAGCGGTTACAACACTGCCCTGCTGCATCAGGTACCTAGCGGTTACAACACTGCAGTGTGCATTCAGGGTAGCCTAGCGTTACAACACTGCCCGTGTGGGATCAGGTAGCCTAGCGGTTCAACATGCAGTGGGCATTGAGGGTAGCCTACGTTACAACACTGCAGTGCTGGCATTGAGGTAGCCTAGCGTTACAACATGCAGTGCTGGCATTCAGGTAGCCTACCCTTACACACTGCAGCGCTGGCATTCAGGGTAGCCTAGTGTACAACGCAGTGCTGCATTCAGTGTTGCTAGTGTTACAACACTGCATGTTTGCATTGAGGGTACTAGTGTTACAAACTGCAGTGCTGCATTGAGGGTAGCCTAGTGTTACAACACTGCAGTGCTGGCATTGAGGTAGCCTATGTTACACACTGCAGTGCTGGCATTTTAGGGTACCTATGTTACAACACTGCAGTGCTGCATTCAGGTAGCTAGCGTTACAACACTCAGTGTTGGCATTCTGAGGACAACGGGGTTTGCCTATGGTTACAACACATGCAGTGCTGGCATTCAGGGTAACTTAGCGGTTACAACACTGCAGTCTGGCATTCAGGGACCTAGTGGTTACAACACTGCAGTGCTGGCATCTGACGACCCGGGTTCGATTCCTCAAGGGGGTATTTTTGTCCTGAAATTCACGTCATCTGACTCCACTCTCCCTGAAAGTCCTTTCGATGAGACTATAAACCGAGGCCCCGTGTGCGAATATCTTGCGCATACATTAAAATCCTGTTCTGCTTTTCGTAAGAGTAGGCCATTGTGTGCCGGTGATGTGAAATTACAAAACCGCATACACACGGGGACTGGATGTAAAAAAAGCACATAAGTGCTTATTCCATTATCCTCGATATAAAAAAATTAAATAAATTTTTTTTTTTTTTTTTTTTTCAAAATGAAAACACAACCAACAACGAAAACACCAACAACATCTTAATATCAATATAAAAAAATAGACAACAATGTTTCGTCAATGGGCATATATATTCTAAGCATGTCTGTCAGGCTGTAGTTATGTCTTCAAACACCCCCTTTTCCCTACCGTGTAACCTGCTTCAGAGCAACCAACCATCCACTAGCCCTTCCCTCCATATCACCCACTACTGGGTTACGGTAGCATACAGATGTGCACAGTGCATGTGTAGTGTGAAAGAGGGGCTCTCTCCCTTAACTCAATGACGTTGTGCCGAATTTTAAGATTCAGCACTCCTCTCCTTCACTGTGACATGCCGAAGTAAGATTTGCAGAATTATGAATTTTTTTTAATACACTAAGCGATGTTTAATTGAAGGGAAAGTACTCTGGCCTGTAGGGCAATCAGTTTTCTAAACACAGTTGCTTTCCTTGACCGTAAGCTTGCCTGGTGTGCACGTGTTGGCTACTTTTCTTTGATATGTTGACAAGCCTATTATTTGGGATTTCAGGCTCTCCAGTGTTATGATTTTAAAAACAAAAGTTGTATAGTGCAAAAAGTGACATCAGATGGATTCAGCCAACTTCAGGGAACTTTACTTTGGTGAAAAATCATCACATTGCTTCAAGGGGACTAGTTAATGAACAGTTCCGAGCCATGTAAGATAAGCAGCCCTATTTTTCAAAACTTTTTTCAGCATTTAGTGACATATTTTGAAAATTTGTAAAAAATAATTACAGTCATCTATTGAAAAATGGTGTAACAATCTCAAAAGTAGACATAATAAACTTTTCAATGATGTATAATTTGTATGTCTTTATGATGTTGGGTAAATGTGCTGAATTTTTCAAATATAGCCAAAATCACGCATCACCACAAAATGGCGGGATCCATTTCACTGTGACTCCATTGAGTTAATGCAGGAATAGTGTTAAGGGTTTGGGAGGGGGGAGGGCAGTCCTTTAAACAGACTTTGCCAAAATACTTCAGTTTTACAAATTTTGCCACAATACTTGCAAGTTTAACAGACTTTGCCCAAATACTTGCAAATTTCACAGACTTTGCGAAAATACTTGCAAGTTCCATAAACTTTGCGAAAATACTTTACGTTTTATAGACTTTGCCAATCCTTTAAATAAGTTTCACAGACTTGCCCACATGCAATTCACTTTAAACATATGAAGTTCACAGACTTTGCCAAAATACATGCAAGTTTCAAAACTTTGACCAAAATATTGTAAGTTTACGTACTTTTGCCAAAATACTGCAAGTTTCAAAGACTTAGCCAAAAATACTGCAAGTTTACAGATTTGTTGCCAAAATACCTGCAAGTTTCATAGTTTTGCCAAAAACCTGCAATTTCACAGATTTTTCCCCAAAATATTGCTAGTTTCAGACTTTTTGCCAAAATCTGCAACTAGTTTAACAGATTTTTGCCAAAATACTTGTAGTTTCAGAATTTTGCCAAAATACTCGCAAGTAGTTTCAACAGATTTTGCCAAAATACTTGAAGTTTCACAGATTTTTGCCAAAATACCTCAAGATTCACAGACTTTGCCAAAACACTGTAAGTTTAACAACTTTGTCAAAATACCTAAAAGATTCACAGACTTTCACCAAAAACTTAAATTTCACAGACTTTGTCAAAATACCTAAAAGTTTCACAGACTTTGCCCAAAATACTCGTAAGTTTCACAGACTTTGCCCAAATACTTGCGAGTTCCAGACTTTGCCAAAATACTTGCAAGTTTCACAGACTTTGCCATAAATACTTGCAAGTTCCACAGACTTGCCAAAATACCCGTAAGATTCACAGACTGCGCCAAAATACTTGCAATTTTCACAGACTTTTCCACAACCCTTCCAAGTTTCACAGACTTTGCCAAAACACTTGGTAAGTTGGAGCCCGCTGTTTCCGTGGCTGTGGAGACACATGTGTATGCGGCAGACACAGACCTGTTGCTTTTTCTGTTTAATGTTCCTCAGCTACAGCTCTGAAGGTGACATTTAGCGATGCCGCCGTTTGCTCACCATTCACCTTTGCCATACGCCACAGACGTCAAATCACAAATCTAGACACAAGGATAGACAACAACGTTAAACAATTAGCAAAGTATTCCCTAACATAAAAACTGATTTTTTTAAAAGGTGGATGTAAATGGTTGCATACGTAGTAAAATCTGACCATCGTAAAACTCGGAACTCTAGCTGAGGAAAACACACACACACACACACTACACACACACACACAACACAACACACACACACAACACACACACACACACAGACACACACACACAAACACACACACACACGCACGAGCCAGGAAAACTGTGTACTTACAGACCATAGGAACTTCATCTGCATCCTTCACCCTCTTGATCTGAAAAGCCAACATATTCATGAAGAATAAAATGAGAGAAACTACACATCATATATTTAAAAAAACAGGAAAGTGAACAATTTCTTCTTGTACGAAAATAAAATATAACCTACAGCCACCATGATGTCCTGGTTTGTGCCATAACTTCTTGCAGAGAAGTAGCTAGTTTGAATCTCAGCAGTCACTGGGTGCTCAACAGTGCTAGCCAGATCTTTTCCAGAATGAGTATACACACTATGGGCCCACTGAGGTAGACTCGGACTGTATAGTCGAGCTTCATCCCCTTTCCAGATGAATTTTGAGCGTTACTCAAATTTCTGGACTAAAATCCACACACACACTCACACACAAAGCATGTGTGCATGCATGCTCGCACACACACATGCACACACATGCCACACACACACACACATGCACTCACACACACACACAAAAACACATACACATGCAAACACACACATGCACAAACACGTACACACAAACACGCACACTCTCTCTCTCTCACACAGGGGACCTTCCTGGTGGTTAGAACATTGCGCATCACACTTCTGATCTGCCAACCCAAGTTCAAACCGTGTATGTGGGGATTTTCCCCTCTGGAGTCAACCAACATCAGTGCCGACTCCACTCAGATGAGAATATTAACCGAGGCCACATGTGTGAATGCACACAGAACACCCTGCTCACACGTTGAAACTCGTTCTGCTTCTTGGAGGAGTAGGCTTATTGTGAACTGGTGGGAACAGATGACAACATTTACAAAATCGCATGCACAAAGGGACTGGATGTAAAAAAAAAAGCACAAAGGTGTTTATTTCATTATCCTCAAAATAAAAGAATACATAAATGAATGAAAATACTAACACACACACTCACACACACTCTCTCTCTCTCTCTCTCTCCTCTCTCTCTCTCTCTCGCGTAGGGACGGGATAGCCTAGTGGTCAGAATATTGCGCTCGCAATCTGACCCGGGTTCGATTCCTGTTCAAGGGGATATTTTCCCCTGGAGTTAACATCAGTGCAGACTCCACTCTCCCCAAAAGTCCTTCGGATGAGACTTCCCCAAAAGTCCTTCGGATGAGACTATAAACCGAGGCCCTGTGTGCCAACACACGCAGAACATCTTGCGCACACGTTAAATCCTGTTCCACTTTTTGTAAGAGTAGGCCATTGTGTGCCGGTGGGGAACAGATGACAGAATTGACAAAAACTGCATACACACGGGGACTGGATGTAAAAAAGCACATTACTATTAGTGCTTATTCCATTATCCTTGATATAAAAGAATATAAATAAATAAATAAATAACCTGTTCCACTTCTTGGAAAAGTAGGCTTATTGTGTACTGGTGGGGACAGATGACAACATTTACAAAATTGCATGCACAAAGGGAATGGACATAAGATTAGAAAAAAAAGCACAAGGGTGTTTATTTCATTACCCTCAAAGTAAAAGAATACATAAATGAATGAAAATACACACACACACACTCTCTCTCTCTCTCTCTCCTCTCTCTCTCTCTCTCTCTCTCTCATCTCTCTCTCATTCTCTCTCTCTCTCACTCTCTCTCATCTCTCTCTCTCTCTCACATACACAAACAATCTCTCCCTCTCTCTTTCTCACATGCACACACACACAAACACACTCTCTCTCTCTCACACACACATACACACACACAAACACACTCTCTCTCTCTCACACACATACACACACACACACACACACACACACTCTCTCTCTCACACACAAAACACACACACACACACCCCAACTACTCCAGGCTACCTACCTGTTCTCTGTACTGATTGATGTCTTCGAAAGACTTGAGATTGTTGACGGCAAACACACACAGAAACCCCTCCCCAGTCCGCATGTACTGGTCCCTCATCGCACTGAAACCACCACCACCATTCTTGTCTCAATACAAAAACATATTTTCCTTGTTCACAAACAATTCACCAACTTCACCTTCGTCATCAAACGCTCAGACGGCAACTACTGTTGTCTGTCATATGAGCGAAAATGCGCTGCTGCCGTTAAGCGCCTGACAAGTCAGGCCCAGCGCATCTCACTTCAGCATGAGAGAGAACCGTTATCTTTTAAGTCTTTCTGGTAAAAAAAGACAGGAGAATGAACCAAGAAGGAAAAAGAATAGACAAGAAGGAGGTGGTGACAGAGAGAAAAAGGAACAAGGCAGAAACAAAGAGCGGGATAGAAAAGAGGGAATTCCCAGCAGAGATGCTATTTATACTAACAGAACCCCAGGATCCCTACAGGGTGGGGGTAGAGGGGTGGGGGTGGGGGAGTCACTAACCATACACACACATACAAGAAGAAAAAAAACCAGCAAGGAATTACAACATAATCATACATAACAGAGAGGTTTGTGACAATTTCTCACACGCACACACACAAGCATGCGTGTATATATGTCTCTCTTCATGTGCTAAGTTCCTATGTCATGATACTATGTGTAGAGGCTTTGCTTGTTTGTGTGTTATCCGTTTTATAGCTAATTCTTCCCTACCCCACCCCTACCCCCAGTTCATTCTCCCCTAGTGCTACAAGTACAATTACACTTGTATGTGTATGGAGCTTCTTGTGCTTACTATCCCCCCCCCCCCCCCCCCCCCCCCCCCCACCCGAATCTTCCCCATGGTGAATTTTTTTATTTAAAAAAAAATAAATGTG
Source organism: Rapana venosa (assembly GCA_028751875.1). Taxonomy (NCBI): domain Eukaryota; kingdom Metazoa; phylum Mollusca; class Gastropoda; order Neogastropoda; family Muricidae; genus Rapana; species Rapana venosa. The sequence goes on along the minus strand of CM054158.1, from coordinate 52,547,707 downwards.
CCATCGTTTTTTCCTCCCACATGCTCTCAATGAATCATACAGGTATTTACTTTTTATTCATACGGGTGTTAACCCTCACACTTAATAATCTGCTGATATATATGGGTTTTTTTTTTTTTTAAAACAGCCAAAAAAAAAAAAAAGGAAAAGCACGAGTGACTTGTTCGCAGGTCCATGATTCATCCCTGGTAACACCTGCCACAACTGACAATAATGCCAAAATGAAAATTGAAAAATTGTCTTGAATTTTAAAAAAACCACAACACACACACACACACAACCACACATGAATGCATGGACATACGCGCGTACACACACACACACACACACATGAACATGTGCACACATCACATACACACACCACACAACAGCGCGCGCACACACACTGAATCTCTCTCTCTCTCTCCCTCTTTCCAGCTCCCACCCCCCTCTCTCTCTCTTTCCCCTCCCTCCCCCTCTCATCACCCTCTCCCCCCCCCCCCCCCCCCCCCCCCCCCCCCCCACACACCTGATGTGCACACAAAGCCCCATCTGACATATTGATTTGACCAAATTCCGATCCATCTGACTCATCCAATACCATCACATCAGCCGTTTCATCAAAACCATCGCATGACCTACAACCCTACACAGTTGAAAGGGCAATACTTGAACAGCAATCATCCCCCCCCCCCCCCACCCCTGCCCCCACCACATCCCTTCATTCCACTCTCCCCCTCCCTCCAACCCCATCCCCCCCTCGTAAAAACAAACAAACAAAAACAGAAAACATTTCTAGACCCAAACAAGAATGCATCAGAATGCTTTCTTTTTGTCAGCAGTCCGTCAGTCAGAGAGGTCTTGAGTTGACTTGTCGAGTCAAGTCAAAGTCAAAGTCAAAAACACTTTTAATCATCCCATGAAGGGCAATTACAATACTGACAAGCACACCGATTTGACTTCTCTCTCTCTCTCTCTCTCTCTGAGTTAACTCCTTGAGGAGTCGCTGGGGGCACTGCGCTGAACTTTTTTTTTTCAGGCCATGTGTTGTGGGTGAGTCGCACCTGGCGGAGCCCATCCCTCTCCGAAGAGCAGAATGCATGCTGGGCATGTCTGTGTCGTCCCTGCCAATGCTGGCTAACTTTTCGACTAAAACACAGCTAGGGGTTTTAAAGCCTGTATGCAATACAGAGCATTTTGCATGCGTTCGAACACGGGGCCTCAGTTCGTAATCTCACTCAAAGGACTCTTACAGTTTTTGAGGAGTGGAGTCAATACCAAAGTTAACTCCAAGGGAAAACAACCAAACGTTGAAGGAACAACTCAGCAGACTCAAACCTCAGCCCTCAGTAACCGTCACATCACAAGTCTAAGAAAGTGTATCGGTGGTCTAGAGGTAACGCACCTGCCTAGAAATCGAGATGTCCGGGTTCGAAGTGTGGGGTGGTTCAAATCCCCGTTTGGGCCAGAAACTGACCATGATTGGTGGTCTGGGTGCTGCTAGTCATTCGGATGAGACGATTAACCGAGGTCCTGTTTTTTACACATATTTAGCACACGTAGGGGACGGGATAGCTCAGTGGTCGGAGCACTCGCTTTCCCCCAGCCAAGTTAAGCAGCGTCGAGCGTGATTACCAGTTGGATGGGTGACCGTTTGCGCGCCTTGGCTTCAGTACAGTTCCCCCAGCTGTCAATGGGTACCTGTCCTCTTTAGGGTCAGGGAAGGTAAAGCAGCGAGGGAGAGGAGATGGGCGCCGCCCTCAATATGCTGGCCCTAGAGAAGTAAGGTCTCTGACGCCTCGCTCCCCTACGACCTTATAGGTTATGGGACACCTTTACCTTTACCTTTTTTAGCACACGTAAAAGAACCCACCTCAACAAGGGAGTTTCCCTGGCAAATTCTAATAGGAAAACACATACAGCTCAAGACAGGAAAAGAAAAAAATATACTGGGTGGTGCTGCTCTTGTGGCGACGCATTCTCCTCGGGAAGAGCAGCCTGAATTTCACGCAGAGAAATCTGCCGTGACTTAAAGTAATATACAAGACAAAATAGACTAAAATACAATACACTCTGACCACTCCACTACCCTACCGCGAATCCCCCCAAAACAGAGAATTTGCTTAAAACCAGCAGACGACAGTTTGACGGATGGGACAAGGGGGTAACAGAAAGGAAAGGGGAGGGGAGGGGGGGGCAACAGGTGGAAGATGGAGGTCTCTGAAGCCAGCTGTTTCCAAAAGGGGAGGGGGGGGGGGGGGGAGAATGGAGGGCACGGGTGTACTTGCTCACAGCTGATGCTGGTACCTTTCACATTCGCTGAGCACTATAAAACATGACATAAATGGGTTAAAAAAACCAAAACATGTTAAATCTTGTTCCACTTTTCAGAAGAGTAGGCCATTGTGTGCCGGTGGGATCAGAACGACAAAATTTACAAAACTGCATACACACAGGGACTGGGTGTAAAAAAGCACAAAAGTGCTTATTCCATTATCCTCGATATCATAAAATAAAAAAAACCAAAAAAAAAAAAAAATAAAATAAAATAAAAAACACACACACACGCACACACAGAGAGAAAGAAAGAAAACAACAGACAGCACTGTACCTGTACTCCTCCTGGCCGGCAGTGTCCAGGATGTCCAGCAGACAGGTCTCCCCGTCAATCACCACCTGCTTCCTGTACGAGTCCTCTGCAACCACACAGCACCACACCTCTCACTGACCCTCCCCCACAACATGAGTCACACAGCACCACACCTCTCACTGACCCTCCCCCACAACATGAGTCACACAGCACCACACCTCTCACTGACCCTCCCCCACAACATGAGTCACACAGCACCACACCTCTCACTGACCCTCCCCCACAACATGAGTCACACAGCACCACACCTCTCACTGACCCTCCCCCACAACATGAGTCATACAGCACCACACCTCTCACTGACCCTCCCCCACAACATGAGTCACACAGCACCACACCTCTCACTGACCCTCCCCCACAACATGAGTCACAGTGCACCCGACCCACTTTACCACTAATCATCATCGTCATCATCAGTCCCGTGACCTTGGCGATCGTGGGGGAGACACGAAAGACGATGCCATGGTAAGCCTCCTCCATCCATCTCGGTCCTCGGCTCTTACCACTAATAATACTACTACTAATAATCAATGGAATTTGTATAGCGCTATATCTTGCAAAGACAAATCAGAGCGCCTGCATTCAACATATTCTTACAGAGTCATGCAGCCAAGAACTATCAAAAGCTTAAAATTCAAATGTACGCACCTACACACACACGCACACGCACACACACAGGTTGTAGGCTTTGGAAGGGTAATGGGATTTGGGCTGTTGAAGGCAGGGGCAGTTTTGAGATGAAAGAGGGAAAACGTTAGGTTTGAAATAAATATGTCTTGAGGCTGGATTTAAATGTGTCATATGTAGGCTTTTGTCGAAGAGCGAGAGGAAGGTTGTTCCTGATGGATGGACCAGAAATATAGAGAAAGAGCGACGACCAACAGTGGATTGGTTGAATCTAGGTATACATAAGCACAAGGTATCTGTATCAGAGCGGAGGGAACGAGAAGGAGTGTACAGGTGAAGACATTCACAGAGGTAGGAAGGTGCTGTTTGGTGGAGAACCCTTTAACTAGGTTGGGGGGTTCAGGTTATCAATTTTGAGATTTTGATTCAATTATTAAACTATAGTCATTCTTCTACTTTGTACTGAAGTCCTGAGGCACAATTTTGCTTCCTGTTGCTTTAAAAACCGTAAACGCATTTCAAAACACTCAAGTCACCTCATTCTGACCACTTCTTGGTTTAAACAAAATTTATTACTTCAGAAACAACATAGCGCTAATACATGAAATGAGTACAACAAGCAATGCTTATTTCAGTACTCTGACATCTTTACCTATGCAAGAATGGGCTGCAGCTGAACAAATTTGCATCAAATAGATGAATAATAAGACAAAGATAACTGTAGGTATTTAAAGATTGTGAAACTATCAGAAAAAGAAACAACGAATAAACAAGGATAACAAAGGGGTAGATCTAGGCATCACGGCAATGCGAGGCAACACTATGGCAAGACAGGTTGTGCCACGCTTACACCAGAAAACAAGATTACTTCTTACAGTGCAAAAACTGGTCAATTTTTCATTTTGTCACTTTCTGCAGTTTTATCATTTCAATGTGCAATAACTGTTCATAGAATGTTCCCATTTTCAATCTGTTTTCTGTATTGAACAGCCTTTTGTACTGCAGATTATTAACACATTAACAACTAAACATTGACCTTCGGTGCAATGCACCTCACTATGTGCATGTGGTAGAGCGTCACAATTATCATTATCACTTCATGCCACCGACTAACAGTGGGTACATGTATCCTATCTCACCAGTGATTCCCAGGTGGGATGAGTGAGTCAGAGTGTGGCATGTTCTGGGTGACCCCCGGGGTGTAAAGCTGGGGAACGCACAACAACGCCAACTGAAGTCTGGCATGCCAACTCATGCAGAACACCTTACACATATCTTAAAAAACCATCTGCATTTTGTAGAAGATTAGGCCAGCAAAGGTCGGTGGTGCATGGACGACACAAACATACCCAGCATGCAATATCTGACCAGGGGAGGGATGGGCTCTGCCACATTCTGCTTGCCTGAATACTAAGTCAAAACTGCCTGAGAAAATTCAGAGCAACGCTCCAACGAAACTTCGGGGCAATAGAGAGAGTGGTTGTCGTCTGGTTGGTTGAGTTTGAACTTTGTTTTTGTTGTGCGCAACACCACAATACAACACAACACAACCTTTCTGCACAAACTACTTTACTTATCGTCACAGTGCAACGCTCCAACGACACTTTGGGCAACACAGAGAGAGTGGCTGCCGTCTGTTTGAACTTTGTTTCACTGTGGTTTTCATTTGTCCAAGTTCCCTATTCCCTATCAACTATTCAGCCATTTGTTTGGAAGACAGACAAATGGGTTGGGGTTTTTTGTTCAGGTTTTGGCTTCTAAGGAAAGAGGGGGGGGGGAGGGGAGGAGGCTAACTCAAACCAAAAAAAATCTATGGGTGAATTGCTTTAGCTCTTCATGCATATTGCAAAACCAGCAGTAACCTTATCTAGTACAATACAATGTGTGCAGAGTGTATTATTCACATCAATAGACCATACAACAGCTGTCTGTGGGAATGTGTATATATATATCATCATGGTGTGTGTGTGTGTGTGTGGTTTGTGTGGGTGGTTTGTGTGTGTGTTTGTTGGCGTGTGTGGGAGGGAGTGTGTGTGTGTGTGTGTGTGTGTGTGTGTGTGTGTGTGTGTGTGTGTGTGTGTGTGTGTGTGTGTGTGTGTGTTGTGTGTGTGTGTGTGTGTGTGTGTGTGTGTGTGTTTGTAAGTGTGTTGTATGTGTAGGAATGTACTTGTGTGTGTTGTAAGTGTGAATAGGCAGGCAGGTGTATATCTATGTGTGTGTGTGCATACATGCATGTGTGAGTGTGTGTTTGTGTGCGCATGTGCGTGTGCATGCATAAGTGTGTGCATGTGTGTGTGTGTGCGTGCATGCATGTGAGTGTGTGTGTAAGTGTGTGTGCATACACGTGCATCATAATAACAGTGTGTGTGCATGTGTGTATAATTATAACTTTGTGTTCAAAATCTGAAGGAAAGAACAAGAGAGTCTTTTAAAAATGAAAAAACTCATCCGAAAGAGTAACAGCATGAAAATGAACTTGTAAACACACCAAACAATGTATCAAAACAGAGTAAAAGATTAAACATAACCATCACTTGTTTTCCCACATTCAGCTCTTTCAGAAATTAAGAACTAAGCACAGGAAAGTTCAAAGAAGCAAATTACATATATACAATCATACATATATATAATATTACAGGGAACTGGTAATTTATTGCATAGCATAAAGATTCAACTTCAAAAACAGACAAAAACTAAACAGTCTACAGACTATCTATCTGTCTGAGTCAGACAGATAGACAGACAGACAGACAGTAAGATAGACAGACAGTCTACAGACACACAGACAGACAGACAGACAGTCTAAAGACACAGACAGACAGACAGACACACAGACAGATAGACACAAAGACCAACCAACCGACAAACAGTGAGAAGTAGACGTAATCGAGGTCAAAAACAAAACTACAATGAATGGTTAGTCAAAAATACTCACCTATTGTGGGATCATATTCTTCCACAAAACTGAAAGAAAGAAAAGAAAAAGACAGAAAACGAATTTGTACTCACAATCTCATCTGATAAAACCACATACATACCGATACTATAGTATTCTTTATTTAGCAATATTTTTCAGAAGAAAAAAAAAAAAAGAAGTAACAGATGTATACAGTTCAGCTTCTTCTACAGAAAGTCAAACTCGACAAAAGCGAAAAACACAAAAGCTGTTACAATGGTTTACGTCTGCCAACAACTGATTTCAGTCTGGCTATTCATCTATTTATTCATTCATTCACACATGTCACACACACACGTCACACACACATGTCACACACACCACACCCCACCACAGCAAACAAATACACACACTCTCTCTCTTTGGATGAGACTATAAACTGAGGCCCCGTCTTCGAACGCATGCAGAACATCTTGCACACATGTTAAATCCTGTTCCGCTTTTTGGAAGAGTAGGCCATTGTGTGCCGGTGGAAACAGATGACAAAATTTACAAAACCGCATACACACGGGGACTGGATGTGAAAAAGCACATGAGTGCTTATTCCACTATCCTCGATATAAAAGAATAAATAAATAAATACACACAAACACATTCTGATTCTCTCTCACTCTCTCTCTCTCTCGATCTATCTATCTCTTGAGTCACACACACACACACACACACACATACACACACACACACCATTATCATCACAACACGGTTAGCACTACCTAACATGAAACAGGTTCTTCAACGAAATATTCGAGCAAAGCATGGCACAGGCCAAAAGACTGTGCCAGCTACTGATGTTAGCCAAGCTTGTGTGCCAAAGTCTCCATCATAACGCTGACATTATCAATATGCTTTGCAATGTTGTTATGTTGTGTTGAGACTGTCTTCAGCATGTTCTTAGCATAACATAACAACCTGTATTCGCCATCAAAGCAAAAACAAAAAAAATCTGAAGTCATAGTTTGGCTGCCTATATCATGGTGAAGTGCTTGAAACCAGCCACACAACTTTATGATACACCAACAGATACGTGACACTCCACCACGAAATGAGTCGCTCAGCACCTGACCCACTTTTCCGCTAGCAGCCATTTTAGGCAGGTGGGGGTCAGGTTGTCGATTTTGAGATTTTGACTGATTATAAAACTATAGCCATTATACGACCTCGTAATGAAATATTAACCCTAGTAGCGCTAAATAAACAGCAACAAGCCTCACTTCTATTGGCTGAATTAACATTGGCTAGCATTGTTTTGGAGCATGGTGGGCTCAAAGAACCCTTGATATTGATATATAAAACTGAATTAAATGTGTTAAGCTATAGATCACTGGAAAGAAGAGATAATATGCTTTTAAATGAGTCTAATTTTATAATAGTGTGTAGTGTTTATGATTATGTAAAAAAAATCAACAAAAAAAAATCATGTTCGCACTACCGATCACTGTTCCACTGTCAGGGCCCCGGATCGATTTTAACATGATAAGGAAAGTTCTTGCGGTGCATAAATGTCATGATTAGGTAAACACTATTTCTTGACATTAGTTTTCAAAAAATAAGGAGTTTGTATCGCTTTATCGGTCACCAAATACTCGGAAAAGTTCAGCGACAGGATCGACGCCATCGCGACCGTCATGGCGGAATGTGCGAAGTGGTGGCTTTCTATGACAAAAATACAAAGATCGCTTGATTTCATGTGATGCAAAGTACTCAGCAGCATAGCGATTTGACTCAACAACAGTTATTTCGAAGCCTCGTTGCGTCAAAATAAAGTAAAACAATCTGTGACGTCGAAATCGCCGAGTAGCGAAAAAGTCCATCCAGCAAAACTAGCACCGCTCGATTCAGTCCGATCGCGATCGATTTTTACCAAGTTTTTCAAAAATATTCCACAATCCTTACCTCATCGTCTCTCTCATTGTTTATTTCAACCAAATCCAGCCTCTAAAACTCCTCCTCGCTGTCAATTTTGTAAAAAAGCTCGAAAAACGCTTGAAGAAATTCTAGTGCAAACGCTGGCCGCCATTTTTGTTGAAGACGATCTCGGCTGGTCCGAAAAAAAATTAAAATACACTCTTAACCAATCAGATTCTTCGTTGCTTGTGTGTGTCAAACGACCTTCACCCCTTTCTGCGGGCCTACAACGGCCTTAACATTCATTGGCTGACCTTTGAAAGCGAAAGTAAGCTTTCAACTATGACCACCCACGTCATCCCGGAATATTCCGGGATCCGCCACACAGCCTAGACCCGCCTTTCCTGGAATATTCCGGGAACCGCGCCACTAGGGTTAAAGGCATAATTTTCTTTCCTTTTGCTTTTAAACATGTTTTGAAAATACCGAAGCCCTCATTCTGACCATTTGTTACGATGCTGAACTTGTCAATTTCTTATTTTATCACGTCCTGCAGTGTATCTTTTCTATTTGTAATAACTTTAAACAGAATTGTCCGATTTACAATCTGTGTTTTTGTATTGAACAGCCTTTATATTGCAGATCAATAACCCGTCAATGACTGAAAAATGACCTCTGGTGCAATGCGACACATTATGTGGTGAAGTGTCACATATATGTGTTGTTTGCACAGAGCGCATAATGACGATGTGTTGATTGTGTCTGGTGCAGTCAGCTCTCTGATGACATCATGTATGCTACACAATTCATTCTTTTATCCTTAGATGCATACAAATCTTTTGCTCCTAACCTAAAGGAATTTCTGTTTGCTATAGCTCAGTGGTCACAGCACTCGCTTTCCCCCAGCCAAGGTTAAGCAGCATCGAGCGTGGTTACCACTTGGATGGGTGACGGTTTGCGCACCTTGGCTTCAATACAGTCCCGTAGTTCACCCAGCTGTAAATGGGTACCTGCCCTCTTTAGGGTCAGGGAAGGTAAAGCAGCGAGGGAGAGGAGATGGGTGCCGCCCTCAATATGCTGGCCCCTGGAGAAGTTGAGGTCTCTGATGCCTTGCTCCCCTATGTCCACATAGGTTATGGGACACCTTTACCTTTTTTTAAGCTTTTACCTTTAATGATAAAGTATTTGAATTTGAACATGCACACACACATATATGTATAACATGCAAAACTTCTCATCCGGTCTGTTCTGACAGTCTCGCAGTGATTCCCAGAGTGGAATGAGGGAGACGAGTGCATGGTCTTGGTGACCCCCTGCCCCCCCTCCCCCACCCCCATTGGGTGTTAAGCTGAGGAACGTCCAACCAAAACAAGACGAGGAAAGAAAAGGTTGAAGGCAAAATGTTATGATGAATACTTACTGGTTTTGGATGAGCTGAATGGTTAAGGCACTTTTACCCACACCACCCGCTGCACAACACAATCAATATTCTCTTTAGAAAAAAACAACAACAAAACCCAATCAAACCAACACAAAGGGTAAACAAAAATTTAAAAAAAAATTTTTTTCTTAAACACCAAAAATTAACAACACTGAGTGCAGTATAAACTATAATGAATATTCTGTTTAAGGGGGGGGGGGGGGGGGGGGATAAAACCAACACAAAGGTTTAAAAAAGAAAAATTATACTAAAAAATACCCACTAAAATTTAACAACATTGTGTGCAATATAATGTACTGTAATGTAGTGTCATGTAATGAGGGTAGATCTATGCATGCATGCCTGCTATCTATGGAATGTGATTGATGTTGAACAGAAAATAGGATAGATCATTTCAGTTCGTATCTCAACTATGGCTAATAATGAACGTGAGATTGATCTGTGGAATGCGATTGATGCTGAATTGTACAACTCCACAATGCCATTTTTGTATTGGAGGTCTATGAACAGTATGTATCTCAAACTCTAGCGAGTTCGGCTTTGAGATGCTACAGCATAGACCTCTCTAAAGCTTCACACTTAATATTTCTTTGAATTTGGGATACTATTCAGTATTCTGTGTATTCATCATTCTTATTTAGTTATTATTGCTAAAGTTGTTGCTGATGCGATTTTGTATTCATGAGACATTGATAGTTTGATACGATTCACCAATTAGAGGCACTGGCACCCATCTTGAAATTTGTGGTGAATCATCAAGATTTTGTAGTTTGTCTCTTCCTCAGTTCTTAAACCGTTTTAATTCTTCCTGTTGTTTTTCATCATTTACTGCGTAAAATCACCAGAGTTGTCACTTCTCAATTAGTTAAATATAACAAGGTGATTTTAAATTCTTACATCTGGAGTATGAGATCTTGTCGAATGTTAGTTTTGTGTTTCCAAACAAACTTACTCACTAGGAATTTCTGACAGATCATGCTTCTTGTTGGGGGGGGTGGGCAGGATCTCCTTGTTTATTTTTTGTTACACACACACTCTCTCTGCTCTCCACTCTCACACACACAAATACACTACACACACCAAACACATACACACACACACAGTGTACAACACACATACTCATGACTGTTAAGTCAAAACTGTGATAGGAAAAAAAATCATTTTGAGCTTTTTTCATAACTCTACTAGCCCATGAGCAATTTATACTAGTTAATTTTCAAGTAACATTCTTGAAAGTATAAAGTCATTCAAGTGCATTTATAAACACACACACACAAACAACACACACACATACACACACACACACACACACACATACACACACACATACACACACACACAGTCACACACACCACTTGTAACCAGACAGACAACCAAACTCTCTATCTCTCTCCAGTCTTTTGTTTTTCTCTACTTTCAGTCTCACCCTATTATTCGTCTATCTTTATCTATCACCACTGTAATCAAAACACTGCCTTAGCTCCTACAATTAACATTCCACTCTCACACAATCACAGCCAACACAGAAAAGTTCACAAGCCAATTTCTAAACATAGACCCACCAGCTCTCCTAAAAATAAACCGAGTCACATTACTAAAAATAGCACCTTGGAACTTTAGCTAAAAATAGCCCCGGATCATAATCCCCGAAATATCACAAGGGATTAATTCCCCCAGCATCCAGCTAATAAGAATCAGGTCTGTACAGTAAAGGAGATCCAGAGCGCTCTGTTGTTTGCCGATGTTGAGTATGTCGTTACGCGCGACTCCTCAAATCTGTTATATGGCCTGACTAATTGGTGATATTATTAAACCGGTAACAGCTATGCTTACACAGTAGTATAAACAGTGAGCAGCACATTAATAATTAATTCAGAGACTTTTTTTTTTAAAGAATACAAAAGTCAGTGGTGGATTGACTCATGTTGTTCTTGAAAGACTACAGCATTTACCAGTTAGCAGCAACAGTTCAATCAGTACAATGAAATATATGTGTGTGTGTGTATATATATATATATATATCAGTACTTAGTTCTTACATGTATGACTCCCTGACTTGACTTCTCTCCCAACTCCTTAAGGAGTCACTGGGGCACTGCAATATTATCACTGGGGCACTACAATATTATCATTGGGGCACTGCAATATTATCATTGGGCACTGCAATATTATCACTGGGGCACTGCAATATTATCATTGGGCACTGCAATATTATCACTGGGGCACTGCAATATTATCACTGGGGCACTGCAATATTATCACTGGGGCACTGCAATGAGTATTTTATATACCAGGCAGTGGGTTTTTCTCTTCCTGTCTCAGGGAAGTTGTACAACCATCTCCCGCAGCCCGTCTCTCTCCATGAAGCTGGCTGCATGCTGGGTACGGAACTATGTTCTTGGTGTTCATCACATTAGCCATATAGCAAGTCTACTACAATAGAAAAAATTTGTAGCATGAGCAAAGTGTTATGTTTGTACATACATTGTACATGTACTCATGCATGGAACTTCGATTCATGCCTCATCTGGCAGGGGGGGGGGGGAGGTTAGCCTAGGGTTTATACTTATAGCCTTGAGCTCATGGTCCAAAGATCCAGTGATCACCCAATCACCCATTTTAAATGTAATTAAGGAATTCTACCCTGGAGTTAACATTAGTACAGACTCCACTCCCCCTTAAGTACAGATGAGACTATAAACTGAGGCCCCATGTGCAAACGCATGAACAGAACATCTTATGCACATGTTAAAAACCCGCTCCGCTTTTCAGAAGAGAAGTCAAGTCAAGTCAAAATTTTATTTCCAGATGGTACATTGAATAAGCAATGCACTTGCTTTTTTTCATCAAGCCATCTATCTAAGAACAAATTTCTTAATGATTATAAGGCCATTGTGTGTTGGTAGTAACAGGTCATACCATTATTTAAAGCAATCCATGCGCAATGCAGCTACCTTCATGGTGGGTAAAAACGGTCGCATACGCAAAACCTCACCTTTACTCAACCTCAGAGCTCTAGCCAAGGCACTGGGGGAAAATCTCATGCACAGTACTCCTGGAGAATGGACCTTACAAACACTGAAACAGTTAACTTGGGGTTTGGAGGGGGAGGGGGGGGGGGGGGGGGGGGGGTAGGAGTGGGGGGGGGTGGGGGGGGGGAATATGTTCAACACATAGCTCACCATATTTTGAAATTCTTACTGTTCTAAACATACATGTGTGACACAACTTAAGTCACATTACCCCATAATTTTGATCCATATATTATTTTGCCCATTTTATTTAGATTTAAGTATTTGAAAACTGCCGCATCAGAGTCCATGGTTATTGCTTTGAAAATGATTTAATTTACAACACACACAAAAAAGTGAAGACATTTCAAACTGCTAAAAGTAACAGTTCAGTTCTTGCAAGAGCTGTACAAAACTGGACCACAGTCGTTACCTATCCACTTAGTACTGCTCCCGTCTACACTATGACAGTGAGAGATCACGCCCCATGTGCGAACACTCGCAGAACATCTTGTGCACATGTAAAAAAACCTGTTTCACCTTTTGGAAGAGTAGGCCATTGAGTGCCAGCAGGAACAGATTCATGATTTATTTTTATTAAATAAAAATGCAAGCATACAGGTGTCATGTTAACTAGACACCATTCCCAAATTCGGAATGCGACTACCTTAATGGTAGGTAAAAATGGTCACATAAGCAAAATCTCACTACTGATAAACCTTGGAGCTCTAGCCGAAGAACAAAAGCAAAACAAAACAATCACGATTCCATGAGTCCAAATGTATATATATATATATAACTCAAACTGTGAACAAAATTCAAGCCATTAACTATTGGGTGATGCAGGTGCATTTGAATTTTTTTTTAAAATCCTCAACCATCTTTGTTCTCTTCCGCTCCCCAGGTACAAAATAGACCTGTCAGGTTTGCAACATTTTTATGAGTCATTTTCTTATTCCATTTGATGATCATCTTACCTACAGGTGTAAATAATACATTGCATGTGTATGTGTCATAGCATCTTACCTGTCTCATATCACCTCACCTAAATGATGAGTAAATCTATATGCAGCAAAAGTGAGTTGTTCTTTTGCTTGATGACTAATTATAGTAATAATAAATAATAAAATGTCACTATGTGAGAAACAATTGGGGTTGGGTTTTTTTTAATTGCACAAAATTTAATGTAGACGAACTGACCAAACTGAAACTAGAGCCAAAGATACAAACTTTATTTTCAATCTACCTTCAATAGGAACTGAAGCCAAATTAAACATTTTATTTTGTTGTAAAATCATGTAAGACTGGAGCTAAGTCAGGAAGTGTGTGTAATCACTTGATTTATTTTTAACTCCATCTATTACCGTTTATTTTGCAAAACAAACATTGAAACAACAAAAACTTTGCCTAGATACCCATTTTTTTAATGGAAGAATTGGTTTGAGGATTACATTCACTGATTCAGTGTGTTGTTACATTTACCCCAACAGTTACTTGTAAATGTCAAGCCATTTGAAAAAATACCTTAAACTTTTCTTCTCTAGAGTTGGGGTGAGTCAGTTTCCAAAAGACAAGTGTGCCGCTAAATTGGGATAGGGCGTCGGCTGCAGTTGAGTGACCTACGACTAGCATACACACTTGAACAGATAGGCTTCAACCACAAAGTGGCGATCGTCTGCCGACACAATTCCTAATGAATCGCCATCTCTTCTTGGCCGTACAGCTCTGTACATACTGTCCACGCACGAGTAATTTACAAAGGCCCCTTAGCTATGCTGTTAAATTGATGAAAGCCACATAATTAAATGTTTTAAAACACCTAGTCAGCACGAACTGCCGATTCCCTCCACCGATCTTGTGTTCTCCACTTGTTTACGCGTTCCAAAGAAAATCTGCCCGACAGACCGCCTTTTAGCGATTCGGGCAGCAAAGTCTAGACAGAAATGGAATCGTGCAAATGCTGAGAGTTCCCAGAAACTGTGTTATCTGCGCTCATGAAATATGAAAAGATGAGACTGTCACTGTCACAACAGAGCATGGTGCCAGAAACTACAGTTGTCAGAGTCGAAGCCAAAAGCAGTCGCCATCGATCGTGGGTAATATTCACACAAAAACAAGCTTACCTCCAACCACGACCAGCTTATATTCTGTCATCTGATTTGCCTTCTGTAGGAGAGGATGTCAATGTTTGGCAATGATCTACACAGGCAGCAGGCAATACGCAATCATCAGCCAGTGCACACTGCTAGGCCTAGCCTACTGTCTCTCTGTGTGCGCCGTAGCCTAAGCCTAGCCTAGTACAATCGGATCTCGTGAGATTCACGGTTCTCACGCGACCTTCACACCAGTTGCCACCCTTGACACACAACTCTGAACTTTGGCTTTTCAAGGTCGAGAGTCATCAGCATAAATTAGACTTGATTTCCACAATATTTTCTGTTAATGAATTTGAATCATCAATAAAGACATTCGTGCACAGTTATACAGACAAGCATATCGTGTTTCGTTGTAACTGCGTAAATTAAAACATGCAGCAGGCCTTCAAAAACAAACTTTTATTTTCAGTTTCAGCAATTTGTAAAACTGTCAGGCAATTTTTTTTTTTTTAAACTCCGTCTCCCAATCATGACTTGTATCAACAAATTTCTCTAGACATGCATTTGTGAAAAACTCAGTAATGATGATGATGATGATGATGATGATGATGATGATGACACATGCACTGTATTTAATTCATGCTTTCCATTGAAATTAATAACACTAAAAGCCTATTACACAGGCATGGTGGGTTTTTTTTAAAAATAACATTCATTGTCTCACAGTACACCTTCTATCACACACCATTCATGTACAACAAACGAAAAGAAACCATACTTTAAATGATGACAGTCTAAACACACCCCCCCCCCCCCCCCCCTCCCCCCTGTTCCACACCAACCGTCATCACGTACACATCGCCACTTCACTTGTAATGCACAAACCTACAACGACAAAATCACGAAAACGAACTATTTCATTTATTTCATTTATACCACTTTAAGTCACGAGATTTCTCTGCGTAAAATTCGGGCTGCTCTCCCAACGGAGAGCCCATTGTCACAAGAGCAGCGCCACCCTTTTTTTTTTTTTTTCCTGTCTGTAACTGTTTCGGTATCAGAGTGGATTTTTTTCTAAGACTTTTGCCAGGGACAGCTCTCTTGTTGCCGTGGGTTCTTTTACGCGCGCTGAATAATTTTGTGTAACACACGGGACCTCGGTTTATCGTCTCATCCGAAAGACTAGCGTCCAGACCACCACTCATGGTCTAATGGATGGGGGGAAAGTCTCGGGCCCAAACGGGATTCGAACCACCGCACACTTCCGACCCGGACTTTTCACTTTTTAGACAGGCGCGTTACCTCTAGACCACCGATCCACTGCAACTAACTAACTAAGTAGATTAAACAGACACAGACTGATCAGGATGGACACTACTACATTCGCGACAAACAAAACCCCAAACCAAACCCCCCCCCCCCACCCCCCCCCCCCCCCCCCCCCCCCCCCCCCCCCCACCTATTCTCATTCTCCCCAGATTACTTCCCTTCCCCTTGCTGTTGCTCTTGGTTGTTGTTCTTTGTTTTGACTTTTTATTTATTTATTTACTTTTTTTTTTTTTTTTTTTTTTGGGGGGGGGGGGGGGGGTCGTTTTGTGTGTTTTTTGCATTATTTTATTATTTGAATGTTGCTTTCTTCCTTTCTCTTCTCTTTTTCGTTGGTTTTTGTCGGCTTTTGTTGTGTGTGTGTGTGTGTGTGTGGTGTTGTGTGTGTGTGTGTGTGTGTGTGTGTGGTGTGTGTGTGTGTGTGTGTGTGTGTGTGGTGTGTGTGAGAGAGAGGAGAGAGAGAGAGGAGAGAGGAGACGAGAGAGAGAGTAGAAAAGAAGGAGAGAAAAGAGAGAGAGAGAGAGAGAGAGAAGAGAGAGAGAGAGAGGAGAGAGAGAGAGGAGAGAGAGAGAGAGAGAGAGAGGAGAGTTGGGGGGAGAGTTGGGGGGGAGGTAATTTTCTTTTTCTTTTTACTGTGTGAATGTATTGGTATTGGGTTTAGTTTATTTTATCATCACATAATATATCCCTAAAGGCTGGGACTGGATGTA
Organism: Rapana venosa; assembly: GCA_028751875.1. Classification (NCBI taxonomy): domain Eukaryota; kingdom Metazoa; phylum Mollusca; class Gastropoda; order Neogastropoda; family Muricidae; genus Rapana; species Rapana venosa. The sequence continues at coordinate 52,531,066 of CM054158.1, read as the reverse complement.
CAAAAAAAAATGTTAAAGCACATGGATGCTTATTCATTATCCTCGAAATAAAAGAATGTGTCATTGTCATTGTCAATTGTCCTTTCCACATCGTTTCACGTCATAGCCCATTCCCTCTCACTCCATCTCTCAGAACCGAGGTACGTATGTCTGTTTCTTTGTTTGAATGGGTGGGTGGATGGATGGGTGGGTGGGTGGGTGGGTTGGGTGGATGGATGGATGGATGGGTGGATGGATGGATGGATGGATGGGTGGATGGGTGGATGGATGGGTGGATGGATGGATGGATGGGTAGATGGATGGATGGATGAATGAATGGATGGATGTGTGCATTATTTGTGCTTATATTATTATTTGCATGCATGCATGTCTCAGTTTTCTCTCCTTCTCCCCCTCTTCCCTCCTACCTTTTTCTACCTCCCTTTACCGCCTCTCTCTATGTCACTCTCTGTGTCTCTCTGTCTCTGTCTCTTTCTATGTCTGTCTCTCTCTCTGTATCTCTGTCTCTCTCTGTCCTCTCTCTGTATCTCTGTCTCTCTCTGTGTCTCTCTCTGTGTCTCTCTGTCTCTGTCTGTCTGTCTCTCTCTGTCTGTCTCTCTCTCTCTCCCTCTCTCTCCCCCCCCCCCCCCCCCCCCTCTTTTGCAGATTTTTTTTTCAATAAAAAAAAAATATGGCATAACTAAAATACAATAACGTTACGGTAATTAAACTACAATTTCATTGAAAAACAACAATAAAGCAGTTAGGCCAACACACACAGGCTACAAATTCACCATTGGCTGCCAGAACTGTAAAAGTTACAGGGTGACAGCTGAGCAGTGGAAAGAGAGAGAAGATCCAGAAACAGAGAGATCGAAAAGGCTAGTCATCCTGCTAAGAAGAAGAAGAAGAAGAAGAAGAAGATAGATGATGATGAAGAAGAAGAAGAAGAAGAAGAAGAAGAAGAAGAAGAAGAAGAAGAAGAAGAAGAAGAAGAAGAAGAAGAAGAAGAGAAGAATGCAAAGAAGAAGAATGCGAAGAAGAAGAAGAAGAAGAAGAAGAAGAATTGCGAAGAAGAAGAATTGCGAAGAAGAATTGCGAAGAAGAAGAAGAAGAAGAAGAAGAAGAAGAAGAAGAAGAAGAAGAAGAAGAAGAAGAAGAAGAAGAAGAAGAAGAAGAAGAAGAAGAAGAATGCGAAGAAGAAGAAGAATGCGAAGAAGAAGAAGAATGCAAAAGAAGAAGAATGCGAAGAAGAAGAAGAAGAATGCGAAGAAGAAGAAGAAGAAGAATGCGAAGAAGAAGAAGAAGAAGAAGAAGAAGAAGAAGAAGAAGAAGAAGAAGAGAAGAAGAAGAAGAAGAAGAAGAAGAACAACAACAACAACAACAACAACAACAACAACGACAACGACAACAACAACAACAATGCGAAGAGGAAGAATGCGAAGAATGCGAAGAAGAAGAAGAAGAAGAAGAAGAAGAAGAAGAAGAAGAAGAAGAAGAAGAAGAAGAAGAAGAAGAAGAAGAAGAAAGAAGAATGCAAAGAAGAATGCAAAGAAGAAGAAGAAGAAGAAGAAGAAGAAGAAGAAGAAGAAGAAGAAGAAGAAGAAGAAGAAGAAGAAGAAGAATGCAAAGAAGAAGAAGAAGAAGAAGAAGAAGAAGAAGAAGAAAGAAGAAGAAAGAAGAAGAAGAAGAAGAAGAAAGAAGAACGACAACAACAACAACAACAACAAAAACAACAACAAAAACAACAACAACAACAACATGCTTTGAGTGCCCTTTTTTTTTTTAACAGAGGGATATTTCATAAGGCAAATATGATACGTTGTGCAGTTTTGGTAGGAAGTACTGTGGACAAGAATATAAGAAGAGAACTACAGCAGCCAAGTGGGGTTTTTTTTTTTACATTTCTTTTATTTCGAGGATAATGGAATAGGCACTCGCGTGCTTTTATACATCAAGTCCCCGTCTGTATGCAGTTTTTTTTTTTAATTTTGTCATCCATTCCCACCAGCACACAATGGCCTACTCTTCCGAAAAGCAGAACGGGTTTGAACGTGTACGCAAGATGTTCCGCGTGCGTTCACACACGGGACCTCGGTTTATAGTCTCATCCAAAGGACTTTTAAAGGAGAGTGGAGTCGGCACTGATGTTAACTCCAGAGGAAAAATCCTCTTGAACGAGATTCGAACCCGGGTCAGCAGATCAAGAATGCATCACTCTGACCACCAGGCTACCCTGTTGACAGAACAAAAGCACAAGCAAGGGTTTGAGCTGACTGGGATGGTCAGTGTTTATACTTACCGGCCTGTTACAGCGGGGTATAGACTTACAATGATCATAGAACCATTCGTTGCTGTTCCCTGTCACACAGACATAATGCCATAAGTCATCTTTGACTGTCGTGTCATAGATCATGGAACATGACCCCCAACACCTTTCCCAACTCACCCACTGTCGTCACTTACACATACACACACGCACGCACGCATGCACGCACACACACATGCACGCAGGCGCGCACGCGCGCACGCACACACATACACACACACATGCACACATACAAGCTATTCGGAAGAGTAGGCCATTGTGTACCGGTGGGAACGGATGACAAAACTTACAAAACTGCATTCACACAGGGACTGGATGTAAAAATGGACGTGACTGTTTGTTCCATTATCCTCGAAATGAAAGAATAAAAACAAAAACAAATAAATAAATAAATCAAACACACACACACACACACACACACACACACACACACACACACACCACCACCACCACCACCACCACCATCACAACACACACACATACCACGACCTCCCCCCACCCCACACACACATACATCACACACACACACACACACACACACACTCTAATACACACCACGACCGCCCCCCCTCGCCCCCCCTCGCCCCCCCCCCCCCCCCCCCTTACACACACACTATGACCCCCCTCCACCTTCCCCCCCCCCCCCCCCCACACATACACACTCCACGACACCATCCCCCCCCCCCCCCCCCCCCCCCCCTCCCACCCCCACACACACAGAGTGAAATGTGCCCATGACTGCGATACGCATTTACAGCACATATGCTGTGCACTCTTCACATCGACATTGTGTGTAGTGCCAAAATTAATGTAATGTCTGCCTGCCTGTCTGCCTGCTTGCGTGGGCGCGCGCGCGCGTGTGTGTGTGTGTGTGTAGAGTGGGGGGAGGTGGGGGGGGGACATTTACAGCACTGTACGTAACACAACACCAACAACAGCTGCAGAACAGCAGCAAAAGCAATAGCAGCAACAACGATGCAGTAACAACAATAAGACATAACAGCAGCAGCAGCAGCAGCAGCAGGTCATAGCAATATTATGATAATACAGATGGTAACAGCAGTAATAAGATAAGATAGCAACAACCGGAAGACACGTAACACAAAGCGGAAGTGGGTTTTATTTTTGTTTTTTGTTTTTTGTTTTGTTTTAAACGACATGAAATCTACGACTTCACAACACAAAACCTTTTTCAGCAACTTGAATAGATTTTGGTCTGGTTTGGTTTGGTGTGGTGTGGTGTGGTGTGGTCTGGTTTGGTCTGGTTTGGTTTGGTTTGTTGGTTTGGTTCGAGTGTTTGTTTGGGGGAGGGGGTAGGCCTATGTCTGCTTGTGGGTTGGTTGGTTTGCTTGTTTGTCATTGTGGGTTTTTTGTTTGTTTGTGTGTTTTGAGGTTTTCGCTTGTTTGTTGGTTTTGGTTTGGGGTTGGGTTGCATTTTTTTTTTTTTGGGGGGGGGGGGGGATTTGGGGGGGGGGGGGGGGGGGGGGGGGGTGTATATTTGTTTGTTTTGCTTGGTTGGTTGGTTGGTTTGTGTTGGGGTTCTTTGGGTTTTTTTCGTGAGTCTGTGTGTGTGTGTGTGTGTTAGTTGGGGGGGGGGGGGGGGTGTTGCTTAATTGTTGGGGATTGGGGGAGGAGGATATTATATATATATATATATATATATATATATATATATATATATATAACACGTACCTACCTACCTACCTACATATAATGTTTCTTCTGCTTTTTATTTTCGCGTTTTTAATTGAAGGGGTACTTCACATATTGTCACAAAACCCAAGCAGCAACATGCGGTTTTGTTTTGTTTGTTTGTTTGGATGTTGTTGTTTTTTAAAAACTCAGTATCGCATTTTCTTTTGTCCTGCAAGAGCTATTCCAAACTACCAGCTAGATCTACTCCCACAGAAAAAAACCCACATTTGGTTGTTCCACGCATGGCAGAAATTAAATCCTTGTTCTCTCCCCCTGCACACACACACCGGAACCGGATGTTCAATCAATCGCTCCCATAACACCCCCCTAAAAATCACAGAGTGCCACTAGGCCTACAAAATGCAGGAGTCAGAGTTTGCGCTAAAAGCTACAGAGATATCTGTTACGCGTGCCACAGAGCCTCTATACAGACAAAATGACAGAGTCGGATATAGAGCCTATAGAATAGCGAATAATAATTTATGACGTACAGTCACTGGATTCCTCAGATTCAGGATGTATCGAGGAAAACGAGCTGAAAGCTGCCGAAGGGTTATTTTTACATCCTATGCCGTGGAATTTATCACGAACTAATCTGTCACTATAAATAGCATCCTCGTCTTTTAGAAAATTATGTGGGAGGAATGCCTCCTTTTTTCTTGGTTGGGGGGGGGGGGGGGGGGGGGGGGGGTGTTATGTTTTATTAATATATGATTTGGTGGATCGGTGGTCTAGAGGTAACGCGCCTGCCTAGAAAGCC
>CM054158.1:52513803-52521303 GCA_028751875.1 Rapana venosa | reverse complement strand
CGTGCGTGCGCGCGCGCGCACGCGCGCGCGTGTGTTTGTAGGCGTGTAAGTGTAATTTTAATCCTTTCTTTCAATTTTTAAAATATTTTTTACTTTCATCTCGTTTTTGACTGCCTTCGTTTTGTTTTTGCACTTTTGTTTTACATGACTTTATTATTTATTTTATTCGACTGCTTCCATTAAAAAAAGAATCTGTGTTTTTCCTTCGTTTTCTTTCCTTATCATTTTCCTTTTCCCCTTCTCATTCCCGCAGTACTTATTTGATCGTCTTTGTGTGTTTTTTGTTTGGTTTGTAAGATTTGTTTGTTTGAACTATTAACTGTTTGTTAGTGGTTGCGTGACTGTGTAAGATTAGGTAGAATGCAAGCGCTTTGATTTGTCTTGGCAAGATATAGTGCTATATAAGTTCCGTTTTATCATCATCATCATCATCAGTAGTAGTAGTAGTAGTAGTAGTAGTAGTAGTAGTAGTAGTAGTAGTTGTAGTAGTAGTAGTAGTTCTCTAAGGAATAGAAACTAATGCGTATTCACTGGTTTTGCTTAAAAGAGAGAGAAAAAAAAGGTCTATATTTGGGCATAGACGTAACGCTGAAGTAAATGTCAGATACGTAGACAAACATAGTGTCAGTGGTCAGAGCACTCGCTTTCCCCCAGCCAAGTTAAGCAGCGTCGAGCGTGGTTATCACTTGGATGGGTGACCGTTTGCGTGCCTTGGCTTCAGTACAGTCCCCCAGTTCACCCATATGTAAATGGGTACCTGCCCTCTTTAGGGTCAGGGAAGGTAAAGCAGCGAGGGAGAGGAGATGGGCGCCGCCTTCAATATGCTGGCCCCTGGAGAAGTGAGGTCTCTGACGCCTCGCTCCCCTACGACCTTATAGGTTATGGGACACCTTGACCTTTACGACTCTGATTGATTTTATTTGTAATTGTAGTCGGAGGGGGTAGATGGTGGTGGTGGTGGGGAGGGGGGGGGGGGGGTGAAGGGGGGGGGGGTGAAGGGGGGGGGGGGGGGGGGTTAATGGTTCAGGGGAGCGTTGGCCTCGTGGTCTGTCGTTAACTGATTTCACGTGTTCCAGTCTTCGCTGAACGCATGCAGAACATCTTACACACATGTTGATACCTGTCCTTCCTTTTCGCAAGTGTAAGGCTAAGCATCGTGCTAGTAAAAACGGATGACAAAATGTTTTTAGTTGTTAGTTAGTTACATAGTTAGTTAGTTACATAGTTAGTTAGTTTAGCTAGTTAGTAAGTTAGTTAGTTTAGTTAGTTAGTTACTCTTTTAGTTCGATGATTTATTTATTTTTATTTAATTTTTTTCTTTTATTTCGAGGATAATGGAATAAGCACTCACGTCCATTCTTTTTACATCCACTCCCCGTGTGTATGCAGTTTTGCCAATTTTGCCATCCGTTCCCCCCACCGGCACACAATGACCTAACTCTTCCGAAAAGCGGAACGGGATTTAACGTGTGCACAAGATGTTCTACGCACGGGACCTCGGTTTTATAGTCTCATCCGAAGGACTTTTTGGGGTGGAGTGGAGTCTGCACTGATGTTAATAACTCCAGAGGAAAAAAATCCTCTTGAACGCGATTCGAACCCGGGTCAGCAGATGACGAAAACATCACTCTAACCACCAGGCTATCCCTCCCACCCACCCCTAAAAATAAAAACATTAAAAAATTTTTTTAAAGCGCGTGCACACTGGTGTCGTATTTAGACATTATCCGTGAAGACAGTGTGGCTGCCCTAAGGGGGGGGGGGGGGGGGGGGGGGGGGGGGGGGGGTAAGGGGGGGGGGGACCGGTTGCATTCGCAAAATGTCACCACTGGTGCACTTCAGAGCTCTAGATGAGGAACTGGGACCTTCAGGGAGTGGGGTGGTGGTGGAAAAAATCAAAATAAATTCCTTTCTGCATTGAATTCAGCATCAATATTCTGTTATTGCCATATGTTATACTTTTTTTTTTTTTAAAAACAACAAACTCTTTGTCATGTTTTTTTTGTTTGTTGTTGGTTTTTTTTGTGGTCTTAATCGAAAACCGTAATGCTCTTTACTAATAATAATGTATAAGATTATGGGAATGAGTTTGTCACTATCGCGAAGGGTTGTTTTGCGAAGAACGGTTATCAGGGTTTGACTATGACGTTAAGTCTAGATCACAGTTCTTTCCCTTGCATTGTGTTTGTTAACTTTGCTCTCTCTCTCTCTTTCTCTCTCTCTCTCTCTCTCTCTCGCAAGTCTCTGTCTCTCTGTCCCTGTCTCTCTCTCCCTCTCTGTCTCTGTCTCTCTGTCTCTGTCTCTCCCTCTCTGTCTGTCTGTCTCTCTCCGAATCTCTCTCTCTCCGAATCTCTCTCTCTCTCTCCGAATCTCTCTCTCTCCGAATCTCTCTCCGAATCTCAATCTCTCTCTCTCTCTCTCTCTCTCTCTCTCTCTCTCTCTCTCTCTCTTTCGCTGTTTATTACAAAATTAGTTATTCTGTTTCTTCTTCGAACGCTCAGACAGCAACTATTGTTGTCTGTCATATGAGCGAAAATGCGTCGCGCTGCCGTTAAGCCCCTGGGAAGTCAGGCCCAGCACATCCGACTTCCGTATGAAATCATTGTGTTTGATGTGCAGAAACCCTTTTGGCTAACTCATGTGAAATGCTAGAAGTATGCGAAACGTGTTTAGTGCGCGCGCGCACACACACGCGCGCGCGCACACAAACACACACACACACACACACACACACACACACACACACACACACACACACACACACACATACACATCCTTCAGATGAGACTATAAACCGAGTGTGTGCGAACGCACGCAGAACATCTTACGCACACTTTAAAACCTGTTCCGCTTTTTGGAAAGGTAGGCCATTGTGTGCCGTTGGGAACGGATGACAAAATTTTACAAAACTGCACACACACACACACGGGGACTAGATTTTAAAAAAGCACATGAGTGCTTATTCCAGTATCCTCGAAATAAAAGAATTTTTTTTTAAAACATACACGCACATGCATGCACACACGCACAGAGAGAGACAGAGACAGACAGAGACAGACAGAAAGATAGACAGAGATAGAGCGACAGATGGTTGCATAATAGAAAGACTGGGTGTTTTAAAACACATTATTTTTTATACGAATCATTCTTGGTGACGAATAAGAAAAGAAAAAGAACAAGAAAATTAACGAGACAAATTTCAACAGAAAAATGAATTCATTACAAATCGACACGTATTCGTCTGACCTCGGTTCTCTTTTAATTATCCTTTTTTCCATGGTGGGTTTTTTGTGGGTTTTGTTTGGGGGGGGGGGGGGGGGGGGGTTGGGAGGGCTATGGTAGAGAACTTAGTGAAAAAAAACCCGCAAACTAAAGTGGTACGGGCACGTCACACGAACATGTGGACTGGCCAAGACTGTCCTACAGGGAACAGTAAAAGGAGGGAGACGAAGAGGCAGACAGAGAAAACGATGGGAAGACAACATCAGAGAGTGGACTGGTAGCCTTGAGTGGAATGATTTGCTACAGAAGGCTGAGGAGTGGAGGAAGCTGGTTGCAACATCTTCAGTGGTACCGGGACTACGGGATAGGTGAAGGTGAAGAGGAATGCCAAAAGTTCAGTAAGGTGTTTACTGGTTTCTATCTATCTATCTGTCCCGTAGTCTGACGACCGTGGGGGCACCCTCAAAGACTCAACAACCAGTTCCCTCCATTCCTCTCTCTGTTCTGCCTTTCTCAGGGTTTTGTTGAGTTCTAGGCCTGTCCATTCGCTGATGTTATCCTCCCAGCTCTTCCTTGGTCTGCCTCTTCTTCTTCCTCCTTTGACAGTCCCTTGAAAAAACTGTCTTTGTAATTCCTTTGGGGATTTGTGAATCCATACAATTTAATTTTACGCTTTTTACGATCGTTGAAGGTTCTCATGGGTCAATGGTTGCTGGTTCTGTTATGCACGCTTTCGTTGTTATGTGGTCTTTGTAGGAGATGCCAAGGGTCTCCAAAAAGCTCTCACTCCCCTCCCTGTCTCTTCTCTCCAAATCTGCAGTCAGGGTCCAGTTCACAGGATCAAAAATATGGATAGAAAGGGGGAGGCATTAGTCTGTTTTGGAGAAAAGTGAGTTTCTTATCTCTCCAGATGGTGTTTTTTTTGAAAAAGCTGTTTTGTCTGTGCAGTCTGCAAAATATTCGGGCTTGGATCCTTTGTTTTACATGGCTCCAGGTCTTGAAGTTGAACTTTTTCCCCAGCTTCTGGTATTAACCCTGTATCTGCAAATGCCGTTGGTGTTATTAGTCATCGTTTGGTTTTTGCAATGTTTCCTTTCGTATTTTTGGGGCCCTTATTAAGTGTTCTGTTAGGTGGAAAGCTCTTTTTCTGATTGCTATTCCATCAATGTCATCTCCCGAGGGATTTGTGATCTTTTGCCACAATGTGTGATCCTTATTTTCCAGTGCATCAGCCCCTTTATTTCTCAAGGAAGTGTTGAAAAGAGGGGGGGAGGTAGACAGCCCTGCCTTACTCCAACTGTTTTCGAAAAACCCTTCTCCAATGGTTGTTGTGTAATGCACTGGTGGCCTCGCTGTACGCGTTTTATGCTCTGATCGGTTTGCATTGATGCTGTACAAATTCTGGTTGCCCACAAAAACTGCAGCCACACCCTGTCAAATGCCTTCTTAAAATCGATAATACGTGGTAAAGGTCTTTTGATGTTGAAAGGGCCCCTCAATGTATTCTGGGTTGAATATCTGTTCGTTTTGCTGCGCCTGCTCTGAAAACCCGCTTGTTCCTCAGCATGATGGTCTCTGTTGTGGCTTCAGTTATTCATATTATCTGCAGCATGACCTTTTCTTGGGTGACAATGAGGCTGTTGTGCGGTAATTATGGCATTGTTGTAGATTTCCTTTCTTGGGGGGGGGTTTTTGATGAGGGGACTGGTCCATGGTGTTGGCCATTTTCCTGTCTGCAGATCTTGTTGCAGATTTTTTGTAGGGGGCTGATATGGCTTCCCCCCAGCTTGGACCAAATCAGCTGGAAAGTTGTCAGCCCCCGTGACTTCCCTTTTTCAGCGATCTGACTGCTGTTTCCTTCTTCTCGGAGGATAGGGTGATGTCTGTGTCTTTGCTTTCGGGGACAATTTTGGGGTTCTGGATCTCCCGCGGTTCTTTGTTATCAGGTCGGGGGAGTATTTTTTGTCCATCTGTTCAGAAAATTCTGGTGTCAGTGAGGGGCACTTCCCCTTTTTGTCTTGGATTTTAAAAACCCTTTTTTCGTTTCGTGTAGTCGGTCTTTCACCCGTGATAGTTTCTTGTATTTTTTTTCTGATGTTCTTTCAATGTCTTGGCCGGTTTACCGATCCATTTCTCTTTTTCCTCCGTCATGGATTCCCGATTCTTTTGTTGATGCCCTTTATTGTTCTGCTCTTTTTTTTGTTCATTTTTTTTTTTTCAACTCTCTACGCTTGTCGCATAGTTGTTGGATGTTAGGTGTGACCCATGGTTTTTTGACTGGTCGGTGTTTGCCAAGAAGCTCGTTTGCTGTTTCAGTCACTGCTGTATTGAAACTATTCGTCAGTGTATCTATGTCTGAGTCTATCACAGTGAGTGCTGCAAACTTTCCACCTATCCTTGCTTGAAAAATTTCTAATACCTCTGGGTCCTTCAGCTTCTCGAGGTCAAATTTGATCCTGATGTTGTTCCGCTTGTGGATTTTCTTTAGACGTAGTCGTAAAGTCATCATCACAAGATCATGATCACTCCCTATGTCTGCTCCTGGAAAACTTCGTGTCTGTGCGATGTTAACGCTAGACTGAAACCGTCTTTTCACCATGATGTAATCTATTTGGTTGTGGTGTTCTCCATTTGGGCTATGCCATGTCCATTTTCTGGATTTCTTGTGTGGGCCAAGTGTATTCACTAGCTGGAGGTGGTTGTTACTGGCAAACTCCAGGAGTCTCAAGCCTCTTTCATTTGATTGGTTATTACAATGTGGCCCACAAACGCCCTCCCAATCTTTCCATGCATCTTCTCCTACCTTGGCGTTCCAGTCACCTTGCACAACGAGGATGTCTTTCTTGGGAGTTTGATTCAGAACCTCTTGTAGCTGGTCATAAAAATCTTCTACGGCTTCATCTGTGCAGTCTGATGTAGGGGCGTATGCCTGTACTATAGTTATGTTAAAGGGGGTTGCTCTCAGGCGGATGGTAATAAGTCTGCTGGACACAGGCTGACAGCTCATGACGGTGTTCACGGTGTCTTTGTGAACGAGAAACCCCACTGGTTTAAGCCCGCTTTATTGATTTTTCTTTCTCGATTTTTTCTTCTTTTTTCCTGCTCTTCTGTCTGTCTGTCTGTCTGTCTGTCTGTAGGTCTGTCTATCTATCTATCTATCTATCTATCTGTCTGTCTGTCTATCTATCTATCTATCTGTCTGTCTGTCTGTCCATCTATCTATCTATATATGTATCTATCTATATATGTATCTATCTATCTGTCTATCTATCTATCTATCTATCTATCTGTCTGTCTATCTATCTGTCTATCTATCTATCTATCTGTCTGTCTATCTATCTGTCTATCTATCTATCTGTCTATCTATCTATCTGTCTGTCTGTCTGTCTGTCTGTCTGTCTGTCTATCTTTGTATCATCTATCTAGGCCTATCAGTTCTCGGCCCTGTTCTTTTCACTCTCTACACTGCTCCTCTTTCACATAATTATAATAAATCGTCAGCAGATCAACCATCACTTTTATGCCGTTGACTCTCAGATTCTTAGCAGTGATACTCCTGAAAATCTGCCTTCTCTCTTGATTAATATGTCCTACTGCCTTCAAGATATTCAAAATTGGATGATACAGAACAATTAACAGTTAAATGCAGATAAAACCGAAGCCATGCTTGTAGGGACCAAACACAAACTCTTCCACCACAACAGCTTCAATAGAATTCGGCAATACGTCTGTCCCTCTATCTACTGCTTTGAAATATCTAGGGGTCATTATAGACAACACACTCTCCATGCAAAAATTAATCACCCAAACCTGTCAGTTGTGCCACTACCAATTAGGGCGCATCAGTGCAATTCGAAAGTACCTGTCCACTGATGCAACATCCAAACTAGTCACGACGTCTCTCATTCTCTCACGTCTGGACTATTGCAATTCTCTTCAGGCTGGTCTGCCAGCATCATCTATCCACTTCCTTCAACGTACACAAAACTCTGCAGCTCGACTATTGCTCAGAAACAAAAAAACCTCAGAGCACATTACTCCTGTCTTGCGATCTCTCCACTGGCTGCCTGTGCCACAGAGAGTAAACTATAAAATCAGAGCCCTTTGTTACAAATGCCTCCACAAAACAGCACCTTCCTACCTCTGTGAATATCTTAAATTGTACACTCCTTCTTGTTCCCTCCGCTCTGCTGCAGATACCTTGTGCTTAAGAATACCTAGATTCAACCAGTCCACCGTTAGCTGTCGCTCTTTCTCTGTTTCTGGTCCATTGATCTG
>CM054158.1:52508803-52511303 GCA_028751875.1 Rapana venosa | reverse complement strand
TAGGGCAGCAACAAAGCCCTTCCACTCCTGCCTATCCTGGGCCAACCTAGTCACTGATCCCCAAGAGTGCTGCATGGCCTTCATCTCACTTTCTACAGTCCTCCTCCTCCACGTTGCTTTTGGTCTTCCTTTCTTTCTCCTTCCTTCTGGGGTCCAGTGCAATGCTGTTCTTGTGATTCCTTTAGGCAAATATATCCATGTTCCCGGGCCAACCATTTAAATCACGTCAATATTTTCTCTACGCCGTCTGTTTTGAGGTTTCAGTTTAAAACACAGAGTAAGGGGGGGGGGGGGGGGGGGGATAGCCTGGTGGTAAAGCCCCCCCCCTCCCCCCCCTCCCCCCCGCCCTCCCACGTGGGGATGCCGAGGGGGCCTGTCAGCATAAACTAGCATCCCCCACCTTCTGGAAATTCTGTGCCAGGAATTCCCCTCTTTTCTATCCCTCTCTCTTTTGTTTCTGCCTTTGTTCTTTTTCTTTCTGTCACCTCCTTCTTGTCTATTTTTGTTTGGGGTGTGTTTTCTTGGTCCATTATCTATTTATTTATTTTATTTCTTTATTCTTTTATATCGAGGATAATGGAATAAGCACTCATGTGCTTTTTTTTTTTTTACCTCCATTCCCCGTGTGTATGCGGTTTTGTAAATTTTGTCATCTGTTCCCACCGGCACACAACTGCCTACTCTTTCGAAAAGTGGAACAGGATTTAACGTGTCCATTCTCCTGCCCTACCCCCCTCCCCTTCCCCTCGAAAGTCTGAAACGATACCAACACTCTCCCTCACCCAAGTTGGAAGTGCTGGTTCTGATTTCAGGCAGCTAGCACATCGCATTTTTTGGCTCATACGACAGAAAACAATAGTTACTGTCGGAGCGTTCGACGATGACGACGAAAAAGAAGAAGAGGATGCCTTTTTTTTCCCTTTTCTTTTCTTCTTTTATTTCGAGGATAATGGAATAAGCACCCTTGTGGGGTCTTTTTTTTTACATCTAGTCCCCGTGTGTATGCAGTTTTGTCAATTTTGTCTAGCCTGGTTGTGCTCGCGATCTGCGGGCCAGGGTTCGATCCCGGGTTTGGGCTTCCACTGAGACATCCCCGTTCAAGGGGATTTTTCCCCTGGAGTTAACATCAGTGCTGACTCCACTCTCCCTAAAAGTCCTTCGGATGAGGCTATAAACCGAGGTCCCGTGTGCGAACGTACGTAGAACATCTTGCGGCACTCGTTAAAACCCGTTCCGTCTTTCGGAAGAGTAGGTCATTGTGTGCCAGCGAGAATGGATGACAAGAGGTTTTTTGTTTTTTTAATCGCATGCGCGCTAGCATTGTGTTTAAACAGTCATCCCCGAAATCGGAATGCGGGTACCTTAGTGGTGGCCACAAACGGTCGCATACGCGAAATGTTATCATTTATCTTATTTATCTTATACTTTTATATCGAGGATAATGGAATAAGCACTCATGTGCTTTTTTACATCCTGTCCCCGTGTGTATGCGGTTTTGTAAATTGTCATCTGTTCCCACCGGCACACAATGGCCTACTCTTACGAAAAGTGGAACAGGATTTAACGTGTGCGCAAGATGTTCTGCGTGCGTTCGCACACGGGGCCTCGGTTTATAGTCTCATCCGAAGGACTTTTGGGGAGAGTGGAGTCGGCACTGATGTTAACTCCAGGGGAAAATATCCCCTTGAACGGGAATCGAACCCGGGTCATCAGATTGGTGAACCTCTGAGCTCTAGCCGAGGAAAGAAAAACATTTCATTTTCATTTTCATACCACTTTCAGTCACGCAGATTTCTCTGCGTGAAATTCGGGCCGCTCTCCCCCGGGGGAGAGAGCGTCGCCACAAGAGCAGCGCCACCCATTTTGTTCTTTCTTTTCCTGTCTTCGTAGAACTTTGAAGAGGAAAACGCTGATGGATTATGAATTATCATGAAATATCTCTTTTAAAGTGCTTCGCTTAATATGCTTGCTTTAAGAAATAAGTGTTTTATCATTATTTAGCTTAATATTATTTGTTTTTAAAAAAAGATGGTTTTACAGTCTTTTGGTTTTTGATGTTGTTGGGGAAGGGGTTTGTTGTTGTTGTTGTTGCTTCGAATTTACGTCTGTTCACTGGAAGTGATATTAGACGATGTGAAGGGGAGCAGAGGGGAGGGAGCACTTATGTTGATGTATGTGTGCGGTAAAATGTGTGTCTGTTGCTAAGTAACGTAAACAGTACACAGAACAGGGCTAAACAAAGGTAACAACAAATTGATACATAAGAAAAGCTAACATGACTTATAACTATAACAAATGTCTTATAGGACTGTTCATTAAAGATTTTGTTATACGAAACGCCAAATAAAAAAATAATTAATAACTTATCCAAGGATTTCTGAGAAAAAGAAGGTAAGAATGGTTTTAGACTCTTACATTCAGAAATTATATGAATGCTGGTAATTTTCTTACGACACAAACATTTTATTATTTCTGCTATAATTATTTGGTGATAAAAGCA
>CM054158.1:52483803-52491303 GCA_028751875.1 Rapana venosa | reverse complement strand
AAAACTATGACTAATACATGCAAAGCGTCTGACGCAAGCGCGCACATATGCACGCACTTGTGCGCGCGCACTCACACACAGACCTGGGGACAGGATAGCCTAGTGGTTAGAACATTGCGCTCGCAATCTGACGACCCGAGTTCGAATGCCGTTCAAGGGGATATTTTCCCCTGGAGTTCACATCAGTGCAGACTCCACTCTCCCCTAAAGTCCTTCGGATGAGACTATAAAGCGAGGTCCCGTGTGCGAACGCACGCAGAACATCTTGCGCACACGTTAAATCTTGTTCCGCATTTCGAAAGAGTAGGCCATTGTGTGACGGTAGGAACAGATGACAAAAATGACAAAATTGCATACACACGGGGATTGGATGTAAATAAGCACGAGTGCTTATTCCATTATCCTCAGTATAAAAATGAATGAATGAATAAATAAAATAAATGAACTCGCGTGCGCGCGCCAGCAGACACTACACTACACTACACACACACACAGAGGGAGGGAGGGAGGGAGAGTGAGAGAGAGAGAGAGAGAAGTTTTGTAAAAAAAAAAGTGACAGGGATAGAGTTTTTGTGTGAGGAAAAGGATGAAAAAAAAAAGTTTGTGTAAACTTAATCTTTTGCGCTCAAAAAAGATCATTTTCACTTGACTTCAAACACACACACACACGTTCAAGAGGATTTTTTTTTTATCTGGAGTTAACATCAGTGCCGACTCTCCTTCCCCGAAAAGTCCTTCGGATGAAACTATAAACTGAGGTTCCGTGTGCGAACGCACGTAGAACATCTTGCGCACACGTTAAAACCCATTCTGCTTTTCAGAAGAGTAGGCCATTTGTGCCGGTGGGAACGGATGACAAGATTTACAAAACTGCATACACACAGAGAATAGATGTTTAAAAAAAAAGCACATGATTATTTATTACATTATCCTTGCAAAAAAAGAAGAATAAGATAGATAAAATGAAATAAACACACACACAGAGGATTAAAAAAATGTACAAAAGTAATCATCATTCCAACACAGCGTGTGGACATAACCCATTATTCAATAATAATTGTTATAATCGCGAAACCGTCCCTAATCTACAACTCCTAATGCAGTTGTCCTGATTGATCTAACCTAGTCTAGATCTACGCCTGGTTTATCATCAATCGGAATAAAACTAGTATAAACAGAATTGGGGTTTAGTCTCCTTTTAAAAATTTTTGTTGTAGAAAAAAAAGTTGTCCTTATTTTCCCCCTAGCCACATCCTCAACACACAACATAAACGTGACAATAAATTTTAAACTCGTATTTTAAGTGCCCAGTTTCAGTCAATTTCCCCCCTGCAAGTAGTTCTGGAAGGGAGACAACTAGAATCAAAAATTCAATTTCAAGCAGACGATTCTGGCGTGACAATCAGAAGAAGGGATTAGTGACTGGCTGTTTTGTTTATGTGATGAAGGTGTGTCACGAAGGTGAGTTGATCTTTTAAAAAAAATATACCAGTTTGTCTTAAAGCCACCAAAATAAAAACTGTGCTCGTGTTTTATTTCAAAATGTTTCCAAGGAACTGTCGTTAGCGCTGAAGATACATTTCAAAGCGCGCTAGTTTTGTATTCTAAAACAAAACTCGAGTAGACAAGTATTTTTACACGGCCGGTAGATTTCAACTTCCAAGGAACGATTGACGATTCTATCCGACTAACAGTTGAGTTCTGTTTTGGGCGCATGTTTTAATTTGTTTGAATCGTAAAACAATGTCTGTTCTTTACTGAAAAAACTGATATCAGTTACATGGTGTTGAAACAAAATTCGCATTTTTTTCCCCTCGGCCACATTTAAAATTTTTTATCGAGTATTGTTTGCAGCATTGTAATGTTGATCATGACAGTTTTCATGTCGTTTAAAGAAAAACAAATGAAAACGAAAAAAAATCTAAATGAAACTAACTGTACGACTGAGTCATGTCAATTTCAACTGATAGGTATGCAGGAATAAATGTTTCCTTAAAGCAGAAGCACATACTCTGTTAGAGAGAGAGAGAGAGAGAGAGAGAGAGAGGGGGGGGGGCGAGTTTAATCACAGGCACGTATATTGTGTTGAACAGAAATAAACTTTCAACATTAATTTTACATGTGCACGTAGAAATACTTCTGTTGGTCAGTTTCAACCTGTCTACTAGATTTTTAATTCTCTCTTTTTTGCCGTTGACACAATTGTAGGTCTTACAATCATTACCATGTATTTTTGTGGAATCGACGTTTTAACTCGTGTATAGCTCAGTATGACACAGTTAGCAGCTTATACCAGTAAGTAATCCACACCCTCATTCTCTTGTTCTCTCTTCTTTAAAAATGACAACACTAAACATGACAGCGTTTTCGGTGTTTCATTTTCTTACATTTTTTTTAAGTCCCTTAGTAACACACACACACACACTTACACACACACACACACTTACACACGCACACACTTACACACACTTACATTTACACACACACACACTTACACACACACACACACACAACACACACACCACACACACACACACACACACACACGATTTCAGGTTCAGATCTGTACCAACACTTTGATCTTATGAAGAATTTTTTATATATATATAAACCCGTATCTTCATTGACTTCGTACATGATTTCTCATACTCGCTGGCAGCCATAGGAATAGCCAACAAGAGATCAGTATTGAAAAGCCTAGAGAGCCTAGAGCATGTTGTTGACATGGTAGAAAAAACAAAGAATGGAAACTATTCGACAAAAGTTGGCGTGGGTTTCGATTTTCGTGCGACCATGTTTTGTGTTATACCAAAACGAAATTGTCTCACATTAAACAGGTATGTTGTTCTTGTTGCTGTGGTTGTTTTGTGTCCCCCAGTTCACCCAGCTGTAAATGGGTACCTGCCCTCTTTAGGGACAGGGAAGGTAAAGCAGCGAGGGAGAGGAGATGGGGCGCCGACCTCAATATGCTGGCCCCTGAAAAAAGCTCCCCAAAGACTGCATAGGTTATGAGAATCACCTGTACCTGTTCACAGGTACATGCAGACGTTTTGCGACTTGCAGAGCCGTTTGAGTGTATTCTTATGCGTTGGTTTTATCAGAGAGAGAGAGAGAGAGAGAGAAGAGAGAGAGAGAGAGAGATAGAGAGAGAAGAGAGAGAGAAGAGAGATCCATTTCAGTCCAGTCCAGTTATCGCTAACTTTCAAGACGGAATGTGTATGGGGTAAAAGTCGGATAAGATACAAGTTGATATCTGTAGTATCCCACAAGAGTACAGTGGGGGTGGGGGGTGGAGAGAGAGAGAGAGAGAGAGAGAGGAGAGAGAGAGAGAGAGAGAGAGAGAGAGAGAGAGAGAGCCCACCAAGCCATTTGTGACAAAGAACAGGAATGGGTGTGGGCCGCTGTGTGAATGAACGAAAGAGACGGCTGATGACAACGCCAGCAAACGGTGAGTGAAAGTTGAAATGATACAGGTTTTATCTTTCTTTGTTATTTCGTTTTGTTTTGATTTTGGGTTTTCTTTGTTTTTTTGTTTCCATTTTGGGGATTTAGGGGGGGGGGGGGGGGGGGGGTTAAAGGATTTTTTTCTCGTTATATTTGATCGAAAGTGTGCTTGACAAGTATATTATAATTATTATGAGTAAACATTTTTTTTAATTGAATGAACAGACGTAAAATCGAAGCAACAATAACATTGTTTTTCGTTCCTCGGCTAGAGCTCCGAGTTTCACTGATAGTGAGATTTTGCGTATGCAACCGTTTTGAGTATACAAATAAGAATCGTTTGATCGTAACGCAAGAGCTACGAGTGGTTGATAGCGTTTGGCTGTTTTCTCATGGGTCCATGAAGGCGTGGGTTCAAATCTTGGCTGCGGTGTTTGGTGAATTCAAGGTGGAGAGTTTTGTTTACGATCTCCAAGGTTAACTTAAAACGCAGACCTGCCAGTGCGTTAAGATTCTTCGTGTATAAACTATGTGACCCACTAATGTTAGGCATGATTTTGTCATGGTCACTTTGTTTTTGATCGTCATTTTGAATATGACGTAGAATCTCTGAGACCTTTACTTAACAACCTCTGACGTTTCTGTAGTGTTTTCAAATGTTGACCTGGCACCTAGGCACTGTTGTAGGTTAGCATAGTAGACAGTATTTGCTGAAGAAGGCAAATACATGCCGAAAATTTCGGACATAGAAAAACAGTTTGTTCTCTCTCTCTCTCTCTCTCTCTCTCTCTCTCTCTCTCTCCTCTCTCTCTCTCTCTCCTCTCTCTCTCTCTCTCTCTCTCTCAGGCAATAACAAATTGTTAAAGCGTTAAAAAAAAAGCTTCTCTCTCTCTCTCTCTCTCTCTCTCTCTCTCTCTCTCTCTCTCTCTCTCTCTCTCTCTCTCTCTCTCTCTCTCACACACACACACACACACACACACACACACACACAGAGCTTGTGATAACAATTAATGTATGATAACATTTAATGCATTCGGTTGAATGTAGTTATTGGAGATTCTTTTTCCTCTTTCGATTTTCATTATTTCTTTGTTGCAAAAAGCATATTGTTTAAATTGTGTTCATACTGTGCTCCTTGCAAAAAAGACTGTATTGTTAATGGCAATAAATTGCTTTGAGTGTTCAGTTCTCTCTCTCTCTCTCTCTCTCTCTCTCTCTCTCTCTCTCTCTCTCTCTCTCTCTCTCTCTCTAAATTGGTCAAAGCGTCTCTCTCTCTCTCTAGCAATTTAGTTTTATATTTATTGAAAGATGCTATGAAGTCAAAGTGTTTACATTTTCTGTTCCCCCCAGTATTTCATACTTTCCCACTGTGGCTTTGTGTGGCGTTTATTTGACACAGCCTAGCATGCATTCTTATCATTAGTCATTGATTTCATCAGCAACCCGCTTCGTGTATAGGCCAACAGCGTTTCTATGACTAAACTTCTCTCTCTCTCTCTCTCTCTCTCTTCTCTCTCTCTCTCTCTCTCTCTCTCTCTCTCTCTCTCTCTCTCTCTCTCTCTCTCTTCCCCTCTCTCTCTATATATATATATATATATAATTATATATAATACATATTATATATATATATATATAATATATATATATATACATACATATTTACATATATAAATATGTATATACATACATTATATATATATATATATAATGTATGTATATACATATTAAAATATGTAAATATGTGTGTATGTATGTACATATATACACACATACATACATACATACACATATACACGCAGGTGTAAACATGCACAACTCAACATCTGGTACATAAATCATGTTGATCGCAACAAAATCTGATGTGTGTGTGTGTGTTTGTTTGTTTGTGTGTGTGTTGTGTGGTGTGTGTGTGTGTGTGTGTGTTTGTTTGTTTGTGTGTGTGTGTGTGTGTGTGTTTGTGTGTATGTGTGTGTGTGTGTATGTGTGTGTTTGAGGGAGAGAGAGGAGGAGGGGGTGGAGTTTATAAACAAGGGCACTTTGTTCACACGCTTTCTATCTGTCTGGCAAACAGTGAAATGGTAATACCCAGAAAATAGAAAAGATAGAAGACAGCATGTCAGTATGTGGAATGATTCCCACTGCCTGTAGGTATATCTTTTAAAACCCATCTTTTAAGATTTAATTTTTTTTTCATTTCTCAGACTAGCTTGCCACCACATTTGCACGAGTGTGCATGTGAAAAATCAGTTTTGTATAACTTAAGTTAGCTGCATTTGCACAATATTGATTCGAGGAGGTCTTGAGTGTGACCTTTTTTTTTTCTACGATCGGGTTTAGTGTTTGGTTTTTGTTGTGGGGTTGGGGTTTTTTGGGTTGTTTTAAAATTTTTTTTTTTTTTTTTTTTTTGGGGGGGATTTTCCCCCCTTTTTTTTTGTTCCTATTGCTGGCTGTTGTAGTTTTTCTCTTTGCGGGTGGGGGCGTTATTTTAGGGATTTTTTTTTTTTGGGGGGGGGGGGGGTGTGGTTTTGATTTTTTTTTAAGTGGGTGCA
Organism: Rapana venosa; assembly: GCA_028751875.1. Taxonomy (NCBI): domain Eukaryota; kingdom Metazoa; phylum Mollusca; class Gastropoda; order Neogastropoda; family Muricidae; genus Rapana; species Rapana venosa. The sequence goes on along the minus strand of CM054158.1, from coordinate 52,485,310 downwards.
GCAGGGTCTTTCTTTTCCCTTTTTACTTGTTTTGTTGTTGTTTTGAATTCTTGTAAACAGAGGATAATGGAGTAAGCACTCATTTGTTGTTGTTTTTGAATTCTTTAAAATCGAGGATAATGGAGTAAGCACTCCTTTGTTGTTGTTTTTGAATTCTTTTAAACCGAGAATAATGGAGTAAGCTCTCCTATGTTGTTGTTTTTGAATTCTTTTAAATCGAGAATAATGGAGTAAGCACTCCTATGTTGTTGTTTTTGAATTCTTGTAAACAGAGTATAATGGAGTAAGCACTCCTATGTTGTTGTTTTTGAATTCTTGTAAACAGAGTATAATGGAGTAAGCACTCCTATGTTGTTGTTTTTGAATTCTTGTAAACAGAGTATAATGGAGTAAGCACTCCTATGTTGTTGGTTTTGAATTCTTGTAAACAGAGTATAATGGAGTAAGCACTCCTATGTTGTTGGTTTTGAATTCTTGTAAACAGAGTATAATGGAGTAAGCACTCCTATGTTGTTGTTTTTGAATTCTTTTAAATCGAGAATAATGGAGTAAGCACTCATATGTTGTTTTTGAATTCTTTTAAACAGACGATAATGGAGTAAGCACTCATATGCTTTTTTTCTTTATACATCCCGTCCCCATGTGCATAGGGTATTGTCAATTTCGTCGAGTCATCCGTTCCTACCGGCACTTAATGGCCTACTCTTCCGAAAGGTGGACTAGGTTTCCTTTCAGGAGTGCGCAAGATGTTCCCCGTAACTCTGTGAGGAGTGATTGAGGCGCTGCACTGGTGTTTTGTTTTTTTAAACCATTGTATGTGTACTCTATTCGACTTTATTTTTTTTTTCTTAAAAAGAGATTTTTCTTCTTTTTTTTGTCAATAGAAAATGAATATGAGAATAAAACAGTGGTGTCTTTTTGTTTTTTTTTAAGAGGGGAATTTTCAGGCCATGTCTTTTGGGCATATGAACCTGGTAGAGCCTGCCCCTCACGAGAAAGAATGTCATATCTACTCTGTTCACTGGGGACATGATAGCTCAGTGGTCGGAGCTCTCTCTTTCCCCCAGCCAAGTTAAGCAGCGTCGAGCGTGGCTACCAGTTGGATGGGTGACCGTTTGCGCGCCTTGGCTTCAGTACAGTTCCCCCAGTTCACCCAGCTGTAAATGAGTACCTGCCCTCTTTAGGGTCAGGGAAGGTAAAGCAGCGAGGGAGAGGAGATGGGCACCGCCCTCAATATGCTGGCCCCTGGAGAAGTGAGGTCTCTGACGCCTCGCTCCCCTACGACCACATAGGTTATGGGACACCTTTACCTTTTACTGTGCACAGCCAGATGAAGCTGTAGGATTGTATGATTTGGCCAAGACTGCGTGTGTACCTTGCGCACACGATAAAACCCGTTCCGCCTTTCCGAAGACTAGGCCATTTGTGCCAGTGGGAACTGAAAACAAAATGTACAAAACTGCATGCGTACAGGAACTGGGTGTAGAAGTGTACACACGTGTGCTTA
>CM054158.1:52476303-52481303 GCA_028751875.1 Rapana venosa | reverse complement strand
CAACAGGGCTTCTAACTAAACAACTAACTATCTCAAACGTAACCACATTATCGGCCAATAATTGTTCAAATGACATATTTGAAATCTTATCTACAACTGTACCAGAAAAATATGGTCGAAGTAGTTAACAAAGAAGAATGACATGTTTAGGTGATAAGTCAAAACCAAATGGACAAGTTATCTGTTTACAAAATTTAGTCCTAAATGGATCCAATCTGAACCTGTAGATCATACTTCCCACCAGTCTGTTATGAAAATGACACTCTGACACTTAATGAATGTTCACGTAAAGAATACTTTCGTTGGCAGTTGACACGGTTCCAAGCTTTTTTCAGCAGAAGTATGGCCTCCTGAAGACTGAGTGGAAGGTTCAGAGGTGCTGTAACTTCAGAGTCCGTGTCCATGGCAGCAGCTTTGGCTAACTGGTCAGCTTTCTCGTTGCCGTAGATTCCACAATGTGACGGAATCCAGCAAAAGGCAAGGGTAGTTAGTACCTCGTAAGGAAAGAAAATGTATAAGGTGACAAATTTCAATGATTAATTCCCCCTCTTACCTTAGTATTAAATGCTTTTATTGCTTGCAAAACAGACTTAGATTCAATACAAAACAGCACCTTAAATATATTGATATGCAGATTGAATGAACAAAAAAATTAAGGCCATTAATAGAGCTATAAGTTCCGCAGTAAAGATGGAAAAATCTTTGCCTAAATGATAAGATTTTACTACAGGAACAGCAATCACCAACTTGAATGACTTACTGTCTATACTCTGCATTTTTCTTAGCAAATATTTAGGAGCAGAGAAATTTTTTTCCTGTGCATAAGTTAACCTAGATCGAACAAGTGCTGTTGCTAAATGGATAAGAGATGACATATCTTGGCCCTAGTATTGCTTGCTCACCATTTTTAGCAAATTAAGACTTTTTCTAGCTTTGGTCAGGACATATTCAATGTGATTATTCCATGAAAGTTTTGTAGTGAGAAATACCCCTAGAAATTTTTTTTTCTTAATATTCTAACACAGATTCTCCTATTTTAAAGGAGGGCAGTGCCTGTGGATTGTAGCCAGTATTGAAAAGCATCATATGGGATTTGTCAGGAGATAGCGTTGATCCATTTTCTTCATAAATTTATATATCTTATTTAATTCATTTTGATAAACCTTTCGAATATAGTTAAGAGATCTTATTGGAGTATGCCTTTTCATGGTTACTTTCATCCATATGCATAGATCATCTGCATATTGAACCAATAATTCAATATTGTTGGACACTATATTGGGTAATTCATATGTTAAGATATTAAAGAGTATAGGTGCCACTACTGATCCTTGGGGAATCCCCATATCTATAAATCTTAGATTGGAATATGCATTTCCAATTTTTGTTTGAATAGATCTATTTCTCAAAAACGTTTTAAAATAATTGTACATGCATCCAGACAGACTAATCTGTTTAAGCTTGTGAAGCAATCGTACATGCCATACCTGATCATAGGCTTTCCTGATATCAAAGAAAGTAGCAAGTACACTTTTTCTTCTGGCAAACTGATGTTTCACGTGAGTGGTAAGTTTAATAAGGTGATCTATTGTTGATCTACTTTTTTTAAACCAGCTTGGGCTACTGGAATGATATTCCTTTTTTCACAGTAATGAATAAGCCTGTTTAATATTATTTTTTCCATCAACTTTCCCACACGGGAGGTCAGTGAAATAGGCCTATAACTGTTTATACCTGATTTATGTTTACCTTGTTTACAGATAGGTACAATTACAGACTGCTTCCATAAGGATGGCATTGTTCCCTTTGACCATAATTTTTGGAAATATTTATGAAGAATTATAATATAATTATAAGGCAGGTGTTTTATCATTTCATTAGAAATAGCATCAAAACCCACTCAAGATTTCTTGGAGCTAAGAGTAGAAATGGCATCCTTTACTTGAAAAGTGATGGAAGCATTTGTGTAATGTTTTTTTTTCTTCTGGAGGATCTTTGTATTTTTCTAGGCAAGCTTCTTTTTCTCTATAAATTCTGTCTTCTTCAGATAACCCTTCTGAACAATTCGTCTCAGAAAACATTTCTACAAAAGCTTCAGCCTATTCAAGTGGAGTTGGGAATTCGTTGTCTAATTTGATAGGATAGTTAGGTAGATTTACACCCTGTTTCATCTCTTTCAGTTTTTTCCAAACTTTTTGCTGATCTTTTGAGCTCAATATGCCATCCTTACAGAAAGTAGACCAGTGCTGAAGCTTAGCTTGTGCTATTACTTTGTTGCAATAATTGTTTGCCCTCTTCATTTCCATCATTTTCCTAACGTTGTTCCTATCTTTAAGATAAATTTTCAATGTTTTCCTTTTGTTTAGCCTTGCTATTTCACATGATTCATTCCACCAAACATTGCCAAAACGTTTATTTGACTTGACTAAACGGCACTTTGAAATGGATTTATCTGCTGCATTTAAAACAGTTTCAACAAATTTGGCATATGCTTTATCTACGTTACTAGCTAAAGATTCATCAGAACCAGCCTCCATGGCGCAGTGGTTAGCGCCTTGGGTTACGGACTGGAAGGTCGCAGGTTCGAATCCCATAAGAGTCATAGGGATTTTTCGGACTCCGGCCGGCTCCTACCCAGAGTGAGTGTGCTGTGGGCTCAGTGGGAAGACTGGGACCACACAGTCGAGCTTCATTCACTTAACGGATGCGAGTTTGAGAGTGTTGCTCAAATTACCTGACCAACACTGCAGGTGTCTGTATCTCTCGGGCCCGGTTGACGCCGGGATATATTATGATAGTAAGCGTAGAGTACAACCCTGTCAAGTAGTCTCAAAGCATATGCACTTCCACAGCAGCATAATTACGTCATCCTCATTGTCATTGATCATCATGCAATTAAAAAAATTGCCTCTGATTCGGTGGTCCCAGTTTCTCTGGTCTCATGGTGACCTCAGATTCGGTTTGCCCATACACTTCTGTGCCTGTGGTGAGTTTGTGTCAAAGCCTTTGGGGTTGGAGGTTCGCGGGGACGGTCTTTGGAGGGACGTTGTGGTGGTTGCCACCTCGGGTGGGCAACTCACTCAGTCTGGCTCCGCGACTGAGCTAATACTGTCGTTAGTAGGGGGCTTAGTAGGTGGTGTCCTGCGTATGTTAGCTCAGAACAGGCACCACTGAACACCGCCAAAGTGACCCAGCAGCAGTGCAGGGCCGCTCTGGCTGGTGGCCTCGCGGCGGCCTGATAGTGATGGGCTCCCTGTGGGCCTCCGACCCTGAGGATGAGACATAACAAATCTGGGTATGGCTGTGGCAGGGAGATTGAAATGAGCGGCGTGGAAACAGTAGGACAGGGGACGTCACAGAAGATGAGGCAGCAAAAAAAAAAAAAAAAAAAAAGATTCATCAGTATTACATCTGAAGAGAAAACTGTGAAACTCGTTCCAATCAGCAGTATGATAATTAAACTTAGGAATTTTATCCTTTGACAAATTGCAAGTGATCAGTCTGTCATTTATAGTAATAACAATAGGTAAGTGATCGCTCCCTAAAGTTTCTTTAATAGTTTTCCATTCACAACTAGGAGCAATTACAGGAGAAACTAAAGACAGGTCAATAGCAGATGCTCTGTGGTTGGCAGAATCGGGGATTCGTGCTATAGTACCATCGTGTAATAAGCACAAGGATGAATCTACGATGTTTTCAACAAAACGGTTATTTACCTTTACTGTACAATCCCTTTCCATAATGGTGACTGGGCATTAAAGTCACCAACCACTAGCCATTTTTCATTTTGGTCTTGTAATGAACGTATCCATTCCATGTTTTCATCATCAGGACCTTTTGTCAGGTAGACAGAAAATCACATTTAGTGTAAGTGATTTATCAAATTTAATTTTTGCTGCACGCCCATTGATATTCCTTGCTGTTGGGTAAGGTGGAGGAATATGTGTATAATCTAAGTTTTCGAGTATGTAAATAGCTGTGTTTATTTTTCGTTTTTCATTTTCAGACTGAAAGACAGGTGGAAAATAATAACCTGATAGTCTGGGAAGTTTATTTCTGTTTACATTCAATGACTGTAAAAGCAACAGATGGTATTTATTTTGTGAAAGATGTTGAATAAGAAAATGTAGATTTCTCAAAATAGATCTACAGTTCCATTGCAATATCGCAACGCTTGAATGATTCTTCATCAAAGAAAAACAAAATAAAAACAAAAAGCAAGAAAACAACAAACCAACAATAAATAGCAAAAAGCAAATAGACCTGTTTGCTTTTAATTCCTGAACAGGAGTATGGAAAAAAGAAGAAAAGAAATAATGTAATTATGGACCCCTCCAAAAAAAATCTTAACTGGAAAACAGAAAAACAAAACCCACTTAAAACAATCAAACAACTAGATTAACAGGAATAAACAATGAAGGAAACAACTCCCAAACTACAGTTGATCTGATTTACGAAATTACAATGAACAAGTGTAGAACTATCAGTAAGATAGGCCAATTAAAGCATACACTAGTTTAAGTTATCGCAAAGTACCGTGTATGATATGTTCACCTCCCTACTTTTTTCTGTGGTTTTATTTTTACAACTTTTTATTAGTTTATACAACCAATCATTCAATAGATTAAATCTACTTCCCCATGGGTCCATGTAGCCTGTATCCTAGTGTGGATGTTGTGGCACATAGGGGTAGGGTCCAGGTAGGCGTGGGAGGACACGTCTGGGCTTCTTTGGTGTCTCCCAGAACAGTCCTCTTACATGTCTGCCGAGGTTCCCTGCCAACATGCTGGCCCCTCTGGATGTAGGATGTGTGCCGTCTCTGAGTGTCCTGTAGCCCAAACTGGCATGACTAACAAAAGACACATTGTCAACACCAAACAGATCAGACATGACAAGAGCATTGAAGACATCACGCCTCAAGTTCAGCTCTGTGTATTTTTACAGGAGCAAGTTTGCTAATTATTATTTTTAATTTAGGATGCTTAGTTGCAATTTCTTTT
>CM054158.1:52466303-52471303 GCA_028751875.1 Rapana venosa | reverse complement strand
TCTGAGTCGTGTTTGCATGCGCGCTGATATAGAACACCATGTGCTGAACAGATTTGGAAAAACATATTTTCCAGTTAAGTTTGGACCCGGTTCAGGCAGTTGAACTTTCTGAATCCCGTTAACGACAACGACTCCGTTTAGGGACACTGTGATGGTGACTCAGCAATATTTATAAGCGGCGATGATGCAACGTCTGAAGGAGTCACTCAAGACGTCATGTGTGGCGGTTTGAAAGAAGTTGTCCCGTGGTTTTGGTATCAGTCCACTTTAGATTAGGCTTCTCTCGAGAAACTTGATAACCCTCGTTCATCATTTTTCTGTCTTATTTATAATAATAATAATAATAATAATAATATGGAATTTATATAGCGCTGAATCTTGTAAAAACAAACAAATCGAAGCGCTTGCACTCAAATCATTTACAGGCATGCAACTCTCCTTAAACATAATGAACAACATATTTCAAATCCATGCGCGCACACGCACGTACGCACACAAACACACACACAAACACACTCACGCACACACACACACAAACACACACACACCACACCACACACACACGCACACACACACACACACACACACACACACACACACACACACACACACACAGACTCGCGAACACACTTAGGAGTTGAAGGATGCTGTTAAAAATTAGGGACAGATATGAGGGGAAACTCTCAGGTAGAAAATAAGTGTGTTTTGAGGCTGGATTTGAAGGTATCAAATGAAGGCTTTTGGCGAAGTGAAAGAGGGAGGTCATTCCAGGTGGATGGACTAGAAATAGAGAAAGAGCGACGGCCAACAGTGGTTTGTTTGAATCTGGGTGTTCGAAAGCACGAAGTATCTGCGGCTGAACGGGAAAGAGCATACGGGTGAAGACAGTTACAGAGATAAGAGGGTGCAGATTTGTGGAGACATTTGAAACAGAGGGTATTGGGCTTATACCGTCCTCTTCAAAGACCTGTCCTGACGAAACGTCAGAGTGTTTACAGCAGCCTGACGTGGGGGGTGGAAATAGCCCATAAAATAGAAGACAATCGATGCCTTCAACAGAAAGGAGATTAAAGTCAGAGGTATCTCACTTTATCTCCTGCTGTGGATCCTCAGAAACACGAGACTCTGATCTCTATCGCCTCTATTTCAAACCACAGATCAGGGCTTGGGTTTGGCGGTGTGGACTGTGCAATTAAGCGGTGTTTGATTTCGCCAGGACCGTTTTAATGATGCCGTAGATTATTATTATTATTATTATTATTATTATTGTTGTTATTATTATTATCATTATTCAACAAATTTTCATTCTTTTATTTCGAGGATAATGAATAAGCACTCATGTGCTTTTTTTTACATCCAGTCCCCGCCCGTAGGGATACATCTTAATAATGAAAAACCCAAATACACACACACACACACACACACACACACACACACACACACACACACACACACACACACAGAGTAAAAAACAAAGGGACAAAAACTTTTTAATAAAACAAACAAACCAGAGAGAGAAAGACAAGAGAGATGTCAACAATAATAATCAATTCGGTCGACGCTTCCCTATTTCTGTGCATGCGTAGGGGTGGGGGGTGTTATATAAACAGTGAACATAGAACTGGCTTTGTTGATTTTGATATCGTTGTTGTATAAACAGTGAATATAGAACTGGCTTTGTTGATTTTGATATCGTTGTTTAGTCAGCGCTATTTTTTGTTCTCCAGCTCTATATTCAAATGGCTTGCAATCAGTTTATCTCTCCATGAGATAACCTTTGAAAGTGATAAAACGACACCTTCTTGATAAACTATTTATAATCTGATCAACTTTGGTTAAGATTTAAAGCTTAGTGGGGGTTCTTGATGATATAAAACAAAATAAATACATAAATACATATATAAAGCCCAGCCTTTATTACTGGCACACATACGCATTCCAATCATAAACAGGGGGAGTAATCCCATCCAGCCAACACTTCAGTGTTTGTATGCAGACAAATTACAGATACGAATGGTTACACCAGGTACAAATACTTCACCTTTTTGTTGCGGTCAAGAAAAGTTCTGTAGGTTGCTAAGCATACGTAGTTAGGGGGACGGGATAGCCTAGTGGTCAGAACATTGCGCTCGCAATCTGACGACCCGGGTTCGATTCCCGTTCAAGGGGATATTTTCCCCTGGAGTTAACATCAGTGCAGATTCCACTCTCCCCAAAAGTCTTTCGGATGAGACTATAGATCGAGGCCCCGTGTGCGAACGCACGCAGAACATCTTGCGCACACGTTAAATCCTGTTCTGCTTTTCGTAAGAGTAGGCCATTGTGTGCCGGTGGGAACAGATGACAGAATTTACAAGTCCGCATACACACGGGGACTAGATGTAAAAAAGTACATGAGTGCTTATTCCATTATCCTCGATATGAAAGAATAAATAAATACTAAGACTCAGAAGTCGTGCTAAAGTTTCTATCAAGTTTCTGCGTGGAAGCCAGTTTGTTTTCGCTCAGAAAATCAGGAAACTGTGCTCGCATGCTGTGTTCTAACGTTTCTGCTTTCACATTAAAATTTTGTGTTTGAGTTCATTTAGAAAAAAAACAAAACCAACTGTAGATTTTGATTTTGATCAATTCGGCATTTGTACATAGAAAATGTTGCTAGCATTGTTCAGTTTCTGTGATGGCATCAGTGCCAGGCTTCAAGACGAAGTTTCTCACAGCGAATGACTGCCGTGGTGTTTGAAAGTCGTTTAAAACAAATTCACTCGCCTAGATTCAACCAATCCACTGTTGGCCGCCGCTTTTCTCTATTTCGGGTCCATCGACCTGGAATGAGCTCCCTCTCTCTCTCCTCGCCAGAAACCTAGTTATGACACTTTTAAATCCAGCCTCAAGACATATTTATTTCAAACCTAAGATTTACCCCCTCCTGTTTCATATCAGAGCTATCCCATCTTCACTAACCCATGTCCTATCACCCTGCTAAAGTATAGGACCTGTGTGAGTGTGTGTGTGCTTTTGAAAAACATTTAACTATGACATTTTATTTCATAGGTTTTGTCTGCGGAGCACCATGTTTGTAAATATCTGTTTGTTTAAACTATTGATTATTTATCATTGATTGCATGACTGTGTAAGATTAGGTTGAATGCATGCGCTTTGATTTGTCTTTGCAAGATATAGCGCTGTATCAGTTCCATTTATTATTATTGTTATTATTATTATCTGTAATTTTCCTTTTCTTTAATAATCTTAATCATGATTAGCATTCTACAGCATATCTTGATTTAAAGTCTTCTCTGTGGAACTTCTCATAAAGGGGCTTAGTGCTGGTATCAAAATATTTGTTGTATCATTTATTTTTATTATTTATTGTATACCACTTTAAGTGACGGTAGATTTCTCTGCATGAAATTCGGGCACTCTCCCTGGGAAGAGCGCGTCGCCACAAGAGCAGCGCCACCCATTGTTTTCCTGTCTGCAACCGTATATGTTTCCCTATCAGAGTGGCTCTCTTCTACAGAATTTTGCCATGGACAACTTTTGTTGCCGTGGGTTCTTTGACGTGCGCTAAATAATTTTGTGTAACACCCGGGGCTTCGGTTTATCATCTCATCCGAAAGACTAGCACCCAGACCACCCACTCATGGTCTAATGGATGGGGAAATTTTTTTTTGCCCAAACGGGAATCGAACAACCGCACACTTCCGACCCGGACTTTTCGCTTTCTAGTCAGGCGCGTAATCCACATACACGTGTTATCTGAAAACTGTCATGTGTTGATGCACCGGGCATGGCGGAGCCCATTTCTCCTCAGAAAGCAGGATGCATGCTGGGCATGTTGGTGATACTACTGGCCTTAGCCGGCACACAAAATAAGAGTGTTTTTGTCCACAGGACAATGGTTTATTCATATCGCTTGTGACAAAATCTTGTAGAGTTTTTTGTTGCCGTAACTCGTGTTTCTGTTTTATTTTTTTTAAAACAACTCTCAAGTGAAAACTAGAGCCCCCTCTCCCCCCTCCAAAAAAATTCCAACCCAAACCAACAGCCCTCATCCCCCCCCCACCCCCCCCCACCAAACACTACACAAAATCCACCACCACCCCACCCCCGAAAAAACAACAACCCAACAACAAACAAATGAAAAAAACAAACAACAAAAACAGTAACACAACAACAACACACACATACAAGTTACCAACCCCCCACCCCCCTCAAATCTCAGGCGAGCATACAGATATGTGGAGATGACTAGTGCATGCAGTAGCTTGACCTTGGTCCTGAGAGAGATGTTTCGGTCTTTCCAGATGGTCTTGAGCTTTGCAATTGCCGCTACTGTTTGTGCAGTTCTTGAAGTTCAAAGACAGAAATCCTCAAAATAATAATGATAATATATTAAATTTTTTGTAGAGCTGAATATTGTGAAGCAAACAGATCTGTTGCTGTTGATTTTTCTTCCTTTTTTCCTTCCTTCCTTCCTTTCTTTCTTTCTTTCTTTCTTTAACTTAACTGCTTTTCATTTTGTGAGATTCTGCATCATGGAATTGTTTGATGCTCAGCTGTCTCAAATATTGACGGGCAATTTTGCGAGTGTTACAGCATGGAGTTCTGTATGCATACCACGAGGAGGTTCAGCGTCATGAAAATGAATATACACAAAAGTAACAACCCTCCAGTTTATTCATTACAATTATTTTGATGAAAAGGTGCTTCAGAATTTATTTGCTTTTGGCTTCGTGTATGTTCCCCTTCACAAGACCTCACGAAACAGAATCAGATTTTCCATGAAATATTTTTTTCTGGTTTAGGCAGGCACGTGTTTTTTCTTTTTCTTTTTAGGGGTATGTCTTGATTGATTTTTATACTTTGATGACCACCTCAACTTGTGACGTTTGAGTTGGTAGTTTGATGACCACGTGACGTGGGTAAAGTCAGGTGCAGCACTACTATTTGATCCAATGTCTCTTTATCTCCGTAATGGAAGTGGCACAAAAGTGGAA
>CM054158.1:52456303-52461303 GCA_028751875.1 Rapana venosa | reverse complement strand
ATGGTTCATTAATGGGTAACATTACTTCATAATCCTGTTGAAACTCGGACAGTTTAGATCACGTTATATCCGACATGACAGCCACATGTTAGTGTATGTATGTAACATCGGTTGCATATCAGAATAAGGAAGAAAAAAGTGAAGGAAGTACAAAATCGTCTTTCTTGCTTTGCCTTTTCTGAAAGCGCTTAGCAATTTCACTGTGTAAATGATGATCAGCGGTTTACCAGCTCATCCGATCATTCAACAGTAGATAACCAGTTCCAAGTTAAGGACATTTCTTATCTTTTCAACCTGTCCTCAAAGCTTGGTTTGCTCGTGTCATTTCCTGTCCTACAAAAGCAAGCATTTGATTGGTTGTTGTTGAAGCCTTCCGGTTAGTGTGTGTGTGTGTGTGCGTGTGTGTCAAGTCAAGTCAAATTGTTATTTCCAGATGGTATATTGAATAAGCAATGCATTTGCTTTTTTTTCATCAAGCCATCTATCTAGGAACAAAAAACAACTTGATCAATATTATCTAACTACATTATTACCATAACCAATAATAATAAAACTAACTCTAAAAGAATGTGTGTGTATTCGTGTGCGTGCATATGTGTTTTTTTATTTTTTAAAAATTTATTTATTTATTTTATATCGAGGATAATGGAATAAGCACTTAAGTGCTTTTTTACATCTAGTGCCCGTGTGTATGTGGTTTTGTAAATTCTGTCATCTGTTCCCACCGGCACACAATGGCCTACTCTTTCGAAAAGCGGAACAGGATTTAACGTGTGCGCAAGATGTTCTGCGTGCGTTCGCACACGGGGCCTCGGTTTATAGTCTCATCCGAAGGACTTTTGGGGAGAGTGGAGTCGGCACTGTTGTTTACTCCAGAGGAAAATATCCCCTTGTGTGCGTGTGTATGTGTGTGTGTGCGTGTGTATGTGTGTGCGTGCGTGTGTTCGTGCGTGCGTGTGTGTGTGTGTGTGTGGTGTGTGTGTGTGTTTGAGCTGTGATGGTTAGTGAGGGGATGATAATGAGGTTTGGGGTCAACAGTGTTTTGGGGCAGTGAGTGTAGTGTAGTCCGAGGGCTGGTCATCTGTTGACCATGCCGGTCCATCCCCCTGCCTGTGTTGGATCATGGACCCCTTGATGGGGTCTGGTGGGCGTTCTGCTAGTGGACACACAACATGAGAGAGAGTTTATTGTGTGAGTGAGTGAGAAGGGAAAACTGTGTGGGTAAGTGGGAAAGGGGAGTTTGGGGGGTCAGGGTTACAGTGTAGCGTGTGTGTGTGTGTATGTGTGATTCAGATTCAGATTATTTTATTGCCATTTAAATCATGTAGACTTATTTGACACAACAAAAACATCAACTATAATTATTATCTATTTTGGCTAAAAGTGATGTACACTAAAAACATGTATTTTACTTCTCTTTTTCTCTCTTTTCAAAACACTCATACACATATCTGATGATATCTGCTTGATATATATCAACTGTGATTATGTCACTTAATTTATGTACACAGTTTTTGCGTTTTTTGTCTTTCGTTTTGATTTTTAATAACAAATTATTTCTGAGTTCATCATATAAAATGCATTCATCAAGTAAATGAAATTCATCTTCAATTTTGTTACAGTGTCTACATTTTCTGTCCTCTCTGGTATATTTTGGTGTCTCCCTTTCTCTATCATTAAATTGTGACAGCTTGTGCGAAATTTACAATATGTCTTCTTATGAGTTTTGTTTTCATAGTTTACTAAGTATGGTTCCAATCTGTATTCTTTGGTAGCAAAATCATAAAATTTTAGTTTTGCAAACTCTTTCTTTTGGTAGATCCAAAATGTTTTATACATGTCCTCAAGTTTTCTTCTAACAGCATAACTCAACCGATGAACATTAAGAGTGCTTTGGTTTTTCCAGACATGTTTGAATCCAATTGTGTACAGAATATTTTTCACTGTGTTTATCCATTTATCGTGTGTATTATTCTGATACAAATAATCGTATACTATTCTAATATAAGAGTCTGGTTTTGATTCTGTCAAATGAATCCAAAAGGATATTATCTGGCATATGATTTTAAGGGTCAGTGGAAATCTCCCTAATTCACCCAAAGTGGGTAGTACTATTGCTTTTTTATGAACTCCTATCATTTGTTTACAAAATTTTACATGGAAATTCTCATACAAAAACTGATTGGATAAGCATGCCTTGAACAGTTTATCAATATGAAACTCTGTCTCCCCATTAAAACAAAAAGGAAACCAAACTTCTGCTCCATAGGTTAAAACAGGTGTTATCAGTGAGTCGAATAAACGCATTATTATAGTAGTCTTTAAATTTTGTCCATGAATTGCTCTTTTAAAGGCGTATATTGCTTTGTTGCTTTGTTTTACTAAATGTTCTTGTGTTGCTTGAAATTTCCCGTTCTGATGAAAAACGACACCTAGATATTTATAAGTTTCTACTGTTTCAATTACATGCTCTCCACATTTAAAATGAATTGGAATTTTAGGAGGTGATCTCGTAAAGACTGTTACCTTTGTTTTTGTTTTGTTTATCTTTAAACCCCAATTAGAACAGTATTCTTGCAGTTTGTTCAGTTTAGTTTGAAGACCTATTTTGGTTGTTGATAGCAATGCCAGGTCATCAGCATAGAGAACATGAGAACACACACGAACACACACGCACACACACGCGCGCGCGCACACGCGCGCACACACACTCGCACGCACACTCGCCAACACACACACACACACACACACACACACACACACACACACACACACACACACACACACACACACTCAAACTGCTATCACTAATTAGTGGAAGGACGTTAAACTGAAGAACTAACAAACTCACTCACAACACACACACACACACACACACACACACACACACACACACACACACACACACACACACACACACACACACACACACGCGCGCACGCACGCACACACACACACACACACACACTCACACACACTATCTGTCTTTCTGTCTCTGTCTCTGTCATTCTGTCTCTCTGTCTGAGCCCCGCCCCCCCTCCTCTCTCTCTCTCTCTCTCTCTCTCTCTCTCTCTCTCTCTCTCTCTCTCTCTCTTCTCTCTCTCTCTCTCTCTCTCTCTCTCTCTCTCTCTCTCTCTCTCTCTCTCTCTCTCTCTCTCTCTCTCTCTCTCCTCTCTCTCTCTCTCTTTCTCTCTTCTATCTCTCTCCCTCTCTCATTAAGATCTAGAGGACATTTCCTGTCAACACGAAAAGCCAGGAATTGGATGAGTCATTCCTGACATAATCCGGTCAGTATGTGTGTGTGTGTGTGTGTGTGTGTGTGTGTGTGTATGTCTGCACTCTACTATACTCCACTACAGCACACAGCTGATGGTCACTGAGTGGCTGATGATGAGGTTTGGGGGTCAACAATTGGTTTTGGGGGGACATGCGGTGTGACCCTGGCTGTTGGTAATGCTGTTCCATGGCTGTGTTTGGCTGTTTGGGGGGGGGGGGACAAAGGGGGGGGGGGGCAGGGGGTTCTTGTGGACGTGGTGTGTTCGTTCTTCTTCTTGTGGAAATGGGATGAAGTGATGAGGGCGATGTTTGGGATGGTCAAAGTCAAAGTCAAAGTCAAACTTTTATTTTCAGATGGTACATTGAATAAGCAGTGCATTTGCTTTTTTTCATCAAGCCATCTATCTAAAGAAAGAAAAAAAAAGCGAGAAAAAAAAGATAATGTATATGCAGACATAGAATAAAAAACCTAATCTATGGTAAACTATACAAATCAAACAAAAAAACAATAACATATGCATATGTGGAATTAAAACAAACAAAAAAACCAGAAAAATATGGTGTCTGGTGTGTGTGTGTGTCTGTGTGTGTGTGTGTGTGAGGGAGGGAGGGAGGGGGTTAGCGTGTGTGTGTTTTAAAAAAATTCTTTTATTTTGAGGATAATAGAAATGAGCACTCATGTGCTTTTTTTTATCCAGTCCTGTGTGTGGCAGTTTTGTAAATTTTGTCATCTGTTCCCACTGGCACACAATGGCGTGTGTGTGTGTGTGTGAGGAGTGTGGGTGTATGGGTGGATGGGGGGGGGGTGCTGGTGTGAGTGTGTGTGTGTGTGTGTGTGTGATAGTGTGTGCGTGCGAATGTGTATACATGATTGTGTGTGTGTGTGTTTTCAAATTCATTTAACGTCTTTTCGCAATTTGTGATATCATATGGTTGTGTGTGTGTGTGTGCACGAATGTGTATGCATGATTGTGTGTGTGTGTGTGTGTGTGTGTGTGTACGCATGTGTTGCTGTATGTTTCTCTCCCTTCTTATCACATACACGCATATACATACATACACACACACGCACGCACACACCACACACACACCTCACACTCACGCAAGCTATCAAGCAAATATTGCCCACACTTGAACTTCCATTATTTCACCAAATCGTCGTTAATCCCTCTCATCCTCATTATCCAATCCCAGACTTTATGTCGTCAGACTCATCACACACGTGTCACTGCTCAGACATTCAATCCTCATTCACACACACAAAACAGTATAACCCTTCGCTTCTCAAATACCCCATGATAAAACACAACCACCAACACTTTGAAAAGCTTTTCCACTGTGTCAGTTTGGACAGAAGACAATGGGAATGGAAGGTAGTGTGATAGTAAGAAGAAATTGGGTAGGGAGGGTGGAAAGAGGGGGGTGGGGTGAGAGAGAGATGGGGGAGAAAGAGTGAGAGAAAGGGGGAGAGAGTGAGGAGAGAGAGAGAGAGAGAGAGAGAGAGAGAGAGAGAGAGAGAGAGAGAAATGGAAAGAAGTGTTGAATGACATTTTAAACACTTTTGTTTAGAGTGTTGAGATATGAATATGTCTTAGGGAGAAGAGGAGAGAGAGAGAGAGAGAGAGAGAGAGAGAGGAGAGAGAGAGAGAGAGAGAGAGAGCTACACAAAGAGTTGAGAGAATGGGAGGGGAAAAAGATAGGGTGCTGTTGCTTTGGATGAGCTT
>CM054158.1:52446303-52451303 GCA_028751875.1 Rapana venosa | reverse complement strand
AAAAGTAAAGAGAGAGAGAGAGAGGGAGAGAAAGAGAGAGAGAAGAGAGAGAGAGAGAGAGAGAGAGAGAGAGAGAGAGAGAGAGAGAGAGAGAGAATGTCGTTTGGAACGGAATCACATTTCTTCTCTCTTCTTCGGTTGTCATTTTCTTTTTGTGTCAGTGTTTGCTTTTTTCACACATTAGTTTTGTTTGTTTATCTGATTTGCTTTGTTTGCGTTTATCAAAGGGATCGTCACGAAATCCGTGAACATGTTTCTTACAGAAAGAAAAGCCACACAGACTTGGACAGAAAGTGTCCTTTAACCAATGTATTAAATGAATGTGTGGTGTGATGAAGAAAAGGCTGAGGATTTCAGGAAACGTTCTATTGTGATTTACATTTTAATGCAAATTTCTCTACGCTGTTATCAATGTATGTAAGACGGTTGTTGGCACTGATAAGATATTTGATAAGACTTTCTTAAATTGCAATTATGTTCTAGTTTTGCCTTGTCGCTCTGAACACTGCTATTGTTGCCTCAATGCGTGTACGTGTGTGTGCGCGCGTGGCGTGTGTGTGTGTGTGTGTGTGTGTGTGTGTGTGCGTGCGTGTACGTGTGTGTGTGTGTGTGTGTGTGTAGGTGTTGTGTGTGCGCGCGTGCCGTGAACTGGTGTTGTTGTTGTTGACTTCAATTTTACGTCTGTTCACTTTTAGTGATATTAGACGCCCCCCGCCTCCCCCCCCCCCTAAAAAAAAACCAAAAAAAAAAACAAAACCCAAAAACAAAACAAAAACAAAAAACCCGGGAGATGTGGATGTGGTGTTAAAAAAAAAAAAAAAAAATCTCGAAAAACTTGGCAGTGCAACAGGAATTTAAAAAACAACAAAAAACCCCCCAACAAGTCATTAACGTTAATGTAACTATAACAAATGTCCTATGGGACTGTAACAAAGACCTTTCACAATTTCAAATGCCAATTTTAAATTACTGAATATGCTGGTGAGGGAGTTTTCAGAAAAATGGGGCATGAAAGGTTTTACACTCTGGCAGTCAAAAAGTATATGAGTATTAGTGATATTCTCACCACACAGACATTTACCATTTTTGCTGAATTTGGTTATCAATGCATTTAGTTTCATTCTATAGAATAAAGTATTAATTCTCCTTGACGTAAAAACATTTGTACTAACTTCTGAATGGTTCCCCACTGTTAGATTATGGGTATTGATTGCAGTTCTAGTTAAAAGTCTCTCATTTTGCTGATTACTATCAGTGACCTTTCTCCATGATTTTTGTTCTAGTAAGCTATACCCTTCTTGTAAGGATAAAGGCACATGCAATTCTATTGCATCCCGTCCATGTTTTGCACCCTTTTTGGTGAACTGGTGTGTGTGTGTGTGTGTGTGTGTGTGTGTGTATGTATGTGACATCAAACGCTGTCAACTTTTACGATGTGTGTTTTGTTTTATGTGTGTATTGTTTAAAGCATGTTGTGTAATCTTAAAACGCCTCTCATCATTTCTCTATTGAGATAATCAAGTAGTCTTGAGTCTTGTTGACTTTACTACTCGCGGAAAGGGGAAAGAGGAGGCGATAAGACAAGAGGAGACAAAGAAAAGAAAAAGAAATGAGAGGTTCAAACGTAAGCGCTACCACATTAGGACAATGTACACTTCGGACATATTCGAGTACTAGCGATTTATCCTCTCACTCTCCCAATCTGGTTTACTCTCTTGCTCACTTACTCGTTTGCGCTCTATCTCTTTCTCTCTCTCATTCTCTCCCCTCTCTCTTTCCTCTCTCTCTCTCTCTCTCTCTCTCTCTCTCTCTTCTCTCTCTCTCTTCTCTCTCTCTCTCTCTCTCTCTGTCTCTCCCCCCCTCTCTCTCCCCATCTCTCTCTCTTGCTCTCTGTCTCTCGCTCGCTCTGTCTGTCTCTCCCCTCTATCTCTTTCTCTCTCCCTCCTCCCTCCTCATCTCTCTGCCTCCCTCTCTCTCCCCCTCTCTCCCCCCTCTCCCTCTTTCTTCCTATCTCTCTCTCTCCCTCCCTCTGTCTCTCTCTGTCTCTCTGACTCTGTCTCCTTTATCTCCTCCCCAGTCTCTCTCTCTCCCTCCCTCCCCCCCCCCCCCCTCTCTCTCTCTCCCTCTCTCTCCTTAACATGGATTCATATCTCCACACTCCAAACACAAGTGTTTTCAATGTCATTCAACACTTCTTCCCCTTTACTTTCAGTGGCTTCCTTCCTTTCTTCTCTCCTCCTCCCTCCTCCTCTCTTCCTCCTTCTCTTCTTCTTCTTCTTCTTCTTCTTCTTCTTCTTCTTTTCTTCTTCTTCTTCTTCTTCCTACTTCTTCTTCTTCTTCTTCTTCTTCTTCTTCTTCTTCTTCTTCTTATCTTCTTCTTCTTCTTCACCTTCACCTTCTTCTTCTTTTTCTTCTTCTTCTTCTTCTTCTTCTTCTTCTTTCTTCTTATCTTCTTCTTCTGCACTATCACAGTACCCTCATTCCATTGTCTTCTGTCCTAAATGACACACTGCAAAAGCTTTTTCAAGTGTTTGGTGGTTGTGGTATGTTATGGAATATGTGAAGGTTTTGCTGTGTTGTGTGTGTTTGTCTGTGTGTGTGTGTGTCTGTGTGTGTGTGTGTTTGTGTGTGAGAATGAGGATTGAATGTCTGAGCAGTGACACGTGTGTGTTGAGTCTGACGACACAAAGTCTGGGATTGGATGATGAGGATGAGAAGGATTAAGGGCAATTTTGGGGGATTAAAAAAGTGGGATGTTTGTTTTGACAATTTTGAGGGTTTCTCTGTGTGTGTGTGTGTGTGTGTGTGTGTGTGTGTGTGTGTGTGTGTGTGTGTGGAGGGACAATTTTGGTGGATTAGAAAAGTGGGATGTTTGTTTTGACTGTTTTGAGGGTTTCTGTTTGTGTGTGTGTTTGTGTGTGCGTGCACGTGTGTGTGTATGCGTGTTTGTGTGTATGCGCGCGCGTGTGTGTGTGCGTGCGTGCGTGTGTATGTATGTGTGTGTGCACGCGCGCATGCTTTCAAAAGCTGTCGAAAGCTTTAGCCGAAGAACAAAAACAAATTCATATTTATTTGTTTGCTTCTCTAATGTGCGTTGTTTATTATTTTGTCTACTAGCTGAGAGAAGAGGAGGTCAGAAAAGAAAGATAAGATGTCATCACACACACAACACACACACACACTCACTCACACGCACACATCCATTAGTAATCTCCTGTAGCATAATTATGTGATTTCATTCAACAGACTGCCTTTCCAAGGCATGGACATTGGCCCCCTTTGTCTCTTGTCTCAGAATAGTTGTAGTCGATTTTCAATAGTTTGATGAAGAGTTTCCTTCATTGTTTTACGTGACGTTGACTACATTGTTATGTAGATAGTTCTACAGTTCCATTGTTGCATTTCTTTCCTACAGTTCATACCTCTCTCTCTCTTTCTCTCTCCCATTTTCTCGTCTAATATCACTTTGTGTGAATAGACATAAAATCGAAGAAACACACACACACACACACACACACAGACACACGCACGCACACACACACACACACACACACACACACACACACTTCAACTTCAACTCTCTCTCCCATAGATTCGACAACAAACACTATTGACATGTCTAAAACATTTGAACTGTTTCACTCTCTACCACTTAACTGGCACCTCTCTCTCTGTGTCTGTCTGTCTGTCTGTCTGTCTCTCTGTGCCTTTGTCTGTCTGTCTGTCTGTCTCTCTCTCTCTCTCTCTCTCTCTCTCTCTCTCTCTCTCCCTCTCTCTCTCTCTCGCGCTTGCGCGCCCGTGGCGCGCTCTCTCTCTTTCTGTGCGTCTATCTGTCTGTCTCTCTCTGTGTGCCTCTGTCTGTCTGTCTCTCTCTCTGTCTCCCTCTCTCTCTGTGTCTGTCCCTGTTTGTCTCTCTCTCTCTCTCTCTCTCTCTCTCTTCTCTCTCTCTCTCTCTCTCTCCCTCGCTCTCTGGCTGTCTGTCAGTCTCTTTTCACCTTGATTCGAATTCATGTCTCAATTCCTGAAACAAGACCGTTTTTATAGGTCATTCGACACTTCCTCACCTTTTTCCGTCAATATAGTAATAATACTGTATTTATATAGCGCTGAATCTTGTAAAGCAAACAAATCCAAACGCTTAATCTCTCCTTCCTTCCCTTTTTGTCTTTCCCCATTATCAGAATATAACCACCATCCCCCCCCCCCCCCCCTCCACACACACACTTCTTTTTGTTCCCCATTGTCTTCTGTCAAAATGACATACTGAACTGTTTCTCGACGTGTTTGTGGTTGGGCTATTGTGGGAGATCTTTTTCTCTGTGTGTGTGTGTGAATGAGGATTGAATGTCTGAGCAGTGACACGTGTGTGTTGAATCTGACGACATAAAGTCTGGGATTGGTTGGATGATGAGGATGAGAGGGATTAAGGACAATTTGGTGCATTAGGGGAAAAAACAATGGAAAGTCCTCGTCAAGTATTTTGGGAGTGTGTGTGTGTATGTGTGTGTGCGCGCGCGTGTGGATGTGTGTGTATGTGAGCGTGTGTGGGTGTGTGCGTGTATGTGAGCGTGTGTGTGCGTGTGTGTGAGTATGTGTGTGAGTGTGTGTGTTTTATTTTAGTCTTCTATTTCAAGGATAATAGAATAAGCACTCTTGTGTTTTCTTTTGCATCCAGTCCCTGTGTGCATGCAGTTTGACAATTTTGTCATCAGTTCCCACCAGCACAAGTGTGTGTTTGTGTGTGTGCGTGCGTGTTGTGTGTGTGTGTGTGTGTGTGTGTGTGTGTGTGTGCTCCCGTGCGCGCGTTTGCGTGCGTACTTACCCATGTGCATATTCTTTATCAAAGGCTTCTCCAAGAAAAATCCACACATTTCTAAAACGCTCAAACTTTTCTGGATCAATTTCTTTATTTGTTTTATTCTTTTATATCGAGGATAATAAAAATAAGCACGTATGTGCTTTTTCACATCCAGTCCCCGTGTATATGCGGTTTTGTAAAT
>CM054158.1:52433803-52436303 GCA_028751875.1 Rapana venosa | reverse complement strand
CTCCTCTCTCTCTCTCTCTGTGCCTCTGTCTGTCTGTCAGTCTGTCTGTCTCTCTCTGTGTCTCTGTCTGTCTCTCTCTGTCTGTGTCTGTCTGTCTCTCTCTGTCTCTCCGTCTGTCTGTCTGTCTGTCTCTGTATTTGTCTGTCTGTCTGTCTGTCTCTCCGTCTGTCTGTCTGTCTGTCTCTCTGTCTCTGTATCTGTCTGCCCTTCTCTGTGTCTTTGTCTGTCTCTCTGTATCTCTCTCTCCCTCTCCTCTCCTCTCTCTCCCTCTCTCTTCCCTTCCGCCCTCTTACCCCCCCCCCCCCCCCCTTCTCTCTTCCCTCCCTTCCCACCACAAGGTCTTAGGCAGGGGGCTTAGCCCCTGAAAAAGCAGCTTTAGATAAGGTGGATCTGCCTAATCCTGGCGATTTTCTTTGCTGCCTTAGAAGTGGGGGGGGGGGGGGGGGGGGGGGGGGGGGGAGGGTAGGGGACTCTTCGGTAGAGAAAGTCGGGGCTTAAAAGAGATGAGTTTGACAGATGTACCTCTCCAAATCCACCAGATGAAAATAGAAATCGGCTTCTGCGTTAGCAAACTAATTGAGGAAAATAGGAGCAGCAAGTAGGACGTTCTAAACCCCTCCCCACCCCAACAAAAAAAATAATAAAAAAAAAATTAAAAAAAATTGGAGTGTTGGTTTTCTAAGGGTATGTATTAATTATTCTTGGAAAAAGAAAATGGGCAGACAATGTCACTGAATGGACCCGGGAAGAGCTTCTTCTCCACAACCCAGGCACTTGCACACAACCGCCGCAAATGGAACCAACCGGTTCGTCACTACAGTGCCCCTACGACCCTGGAGGGGGTTATGGGAGCAGATGAGATGATGAGAGATTATTCTTGGTAAAAAAAAGAAAAAGAAATGACATAAATGTTGCCATTGAATGTGTAACGTAAAACCGACAAACTTAAGAGAATTTGTTGGCTAAGTCGAAAATAAACAGATCTAGAAAAAAGCACACCTGGTCAGTACACAAAAATGATGGACGTTTATAGAAAACTGCTTGATTTTTTTTTAACAAGAAAAAAAGAGGATGTTTTATCGAAAATTGCGTGACTTTTTGTTTGAACAAGAAAAAAAAGATAAACGTTTATATTAGAAAACTGAGTGACTTTTTTCTAACAAGAAAAAAAAGATGGATGTTTATAGAAAACTGCGTGATTTTTTTTAAAAACAAGATTTTAAAAAAAGGATGTTTATAGAAAACAGCGTGATTTTTTTAAAAAGAAAAAAAAGATGTATGTTTATAGAAAAGTGCGTGACTGTCTTTTAACAAGATAAAAAAAGAAGGACGTTTATAGAAAACTGCGTGACATTTTTATAACAAGAAAAAACCATGGACGTTTATATTAGAAAACTGCGTGACATTTTTTATAAGGATAAAGGTAAAAAAGGTAAAGGATCCCATAACCTATAAGGTCGTAGGGGAGCGAGGCGTCAGAGACCTCACTTCTCTAGGGCCAGCATATTGAGGGCGGCGCCCATCTCCTCTCCCTCGCTGCTTTACCTTCCCTGACCCTAAAGAGGGCAGGTACCCATTTACAGCTGGGTGAACTGGGGGAACTGTACTGAAGCCAAGGCGCGCAAACGGTCACCCATCCGAGTGGTAACCACGCTCGACGCTGCTTAACTTGGCTGGGGGAAAGCGAGTGCTCCGACCACTGAGCTATCCCGTCCCCAACAAGATAAAAAAAAAAGGACGTTTATAGAAAACTGTGTGACTTTTTTTAACAAGATAAAAAAAATGATGGACGTTTATAGAAAACTGCATGCCTTTTTTTAAAACAAGAAAAAGAATGATTGACGTTTATAGAAAACTGCGTGACATTTTTTAAACAAGATAAAAAAATGATGGTCGTTTATAGAAAACTGCGTGACATTTTTTAACAAGAAAAAAAAAGATGAATGTTTATAGAAAACTGCGTGACTTTTTTTAACAAGAAAAAAAAAATGAATGTTTATAGAAAACTACGTGACTTTTTTTAACAAGAAAAAAAAAGATGAATGTTTATAGAAAACTGCGTGACTTTTTTTAACAAGAAAAAAAAAAGATGAATGTTTATAGAAAACTGCGTGACTTTTTTTAACAAGAAAAAAAAAGATGAATGTTTATAGAAAACTGCGTGACTTTTTTTCTAAAAAGAAAAAAAAAGGACGTTTATAGACAACTGCGTGACTGTCTTTTAACAAGATTTTTTAAAAAATGATGGACGTTTATAGAAAACTGCGTGACAATTTTTAACAAGATAAAAGACGTTTATAGAAAACTGCATGACTTTTTTTCTAACAAGATAAAAAAAAGGACGTTTATAGACAACTGCGTGACTGTCTTTTAACCAGATAAAAAGAGGAAAATTTCGTCAAAGTCTGATGATGTCAGAATATATCCTTTTTTTTGTTTTTGACGACCCTCGGGAAGAGATTTACCAGTCGTGAGATTTTGTGTAAGTGACCAGTTTTTG
>CM054158.1:52413803-52428803 GCA_028751875.1 Rapana venosa | reverse complement strand
ATAAGGTCGTAGGGAAGCAAGGCATCAGAGACCTCAACTCCTCTAGGGGCCAGCATATTGAGGGAGGCGCCCATCTCCTCTCCCTCGCTGCTTTACCTTCCATGACCCTAAAGAGGCAGGCACCCATTGACAGCTGGGTGAACTGGGGGGACTGTACTGAAGCCAAGGCGCGCAAACGGTCACCCATCCAAGTGGTAACCACGCTCGACGCTGCTTAACCTTGGCTGGGAGAAGCGAGTGCTCTGACCACTGAGCTACTATCCCGTCCCCTAGCGTGTCATACATTACCAACAATATGGTTTCTCTTTGCTCGCTAGAACTGCAAGGTCACCAATGGTGAGATTTTCGTGTATGCCACCGTTTTTGCCCACCATTAAGGTAGCCGCACTCCGTTTTCGGGGATGATGTCTAAAGACGACACTAGTGTGCATAGTGGGTTTTGTAAAAATTTTAGTCATCTATTCGCACCAGCACGCAGTAGCCTACTCTTCCGAAAGGCGGAACGGGTTTGAATGTGTGCGCGAGATGTTCTGCGTGCGTTCGTACAGGAGACCGGCTTGGTTTATTATTAATCTTCTCTGAAGGACTTTCGGGGGGAGTGGAGTGGGCACTGATGTGAACTCCAGGAGAAAAATGTCTTCAGACAGGCGTTCGTCCTGGTGTTGGCTCGAACCCGGGCTCTCTGATCAGGAGCTCCTTCCACGTGGGGATGCCGGGGGCCTGACAGTATAAACAGCATCCCCACCTTCTGGAAACTCTGTGCTAGGAATCCCCTCTTTTCTATCCCTCTCTTTACTTCTGCCTTGTTCTTTTTCTTCTTGTCACCTCCTCCTTCTTGTCCATTTTTCTTGGTCCATTCTCCCTGCCTTTCTTTGCCCCACGTGAAAGACTTATCAAATAACAATTCTCTCCCACGCCGAAGTCGGATGTGCTGGGCCTGATTTGTCAGGCGCTTAACGGCGGCGCAACGCTGTGACCACCAGGATATCCCACCTGTCAAGATATCAAACAGTTCACGGAAATCATGTTTTGGATGTGTGTGTTTTGTGTGTGTGTGTGTGTTGTGTGTGTGTGTGTGTGTGTGTGTGTGTGTGTGTGTGTGTGTGTGTGTGTGAGAGAGAGAGAGAGAGAGAGAGAGAGAGAGAGAGAGAGAGAGAGAGAGAGAGAGAGAGAGGAGAGAGAGAGAGGTGTGTGTGTTATCAGGAAAAGCGTTCAGTGTTTTCTGTCCGAGTCCAAAGGTAACATACGAAGTTACTTTCCTCCTTTTGCTGGGCATGTAATGAAGCTTTACTGGGGAGGGAGGGAGAGAGAGAGAGAGAGAGAGAGGAAGAGAGGAGAGAGAGAGAGGAGAGAGAGAGAGAGAGGGAGAGATTGATTGATTGATTCAATTTTGATTGATTCAGTTTTATTTTCAGAAGGTAAAGGAATAAGCATGACAGTTGCTTTTTTACATCCAGCCTTCTATAACAGTACAACTAGTGAA
Organism: Rapana venosa; assembly: GCA_028751875.1. Taxonomy (NCBI): domain Eukaryota; kingdom Metazoa; phylum Mollusca; class Gastropoda; order Neogastropoda; family Muricidae; genus Rapana; species Rapana venosa. The sequence continues at coordinate 52,427,320 of CM054158.1, read as the reverse complement.
CGCAAATTAATAACAAGAAAATTGAAACATCCACAAGCTTACTTCTGTAATAATCAATGGAACATAATACTTCATAACTGTGAGGATATATACACCCTATATGTCCTATATCTCTATCTCTATCTATATATGTAGAGAGAGATAGATATATACACGCACGCACACACTTACACGTACACACACATTAACAATTTAGAATTATTCATTAGTGCAGTGAGAGGGGAGAGAGAGAGAGAGAGAGAGAGTGAGAGAGAGTTTGATTGAGAGAGAGAGAGAGAGAGAACTTGAATAGCTTATTTAGGGCACTTGGGTTATACCAGCGGATTCTTTACACCAGGCACTAATGAAAAGTAAGGAAAACGAGCAAATAAACAACTAGACAAAAGATACATAATCAAGTCTGAATCATACTGGATCGGTGGTCTAGAGGTAACGCGTCTGTCTAGAATGCGAAAAGTCCGGGTCGGAAGTGTGCGGTGGTTCGTATCCCGTTTAGACCCGAAATTTTCCCCCCATCAATTAGATCATGAGTGGTGGTCTGGGCGCTAGTCTTTCGGATGAGACGATAAACCGAGGTCCCGTGTGTTACACATAATTATTTAGCGCACGTAAAAGAACCCACGGCAACAAGGGAGTTGTCCTTGGCAAAATTCTGTAGAAAAAAGCCACTCTGATAGGAAAACAAATACAGCTGCAGACAGGAAAAGAAAAAAATGGGTGGCGCTGCTCTTGTGGCGACGCGCTCTCCCCTGATAGAGCAGCCCGAATTTCACGCAGAAAAATCTGCGCGACTTAAAGTGGTATAAATAAATAAATAAATAAATATATAAATAAATACTTCAACAGATATTTCACACACAGCAACATCCTCCGCGTTATACTAGGCAGTATCTATAATATTACTGATCATAAACAACTAGACAACAGATAAAATAATAAAGTCTGAATGATACTTCAACAGATATTTCACACACAGCAACATCCTCCGCGTTATACTAGGCAATATATATAATATTACTGATCATAAACACTTATAACAGATAAAATAATTAAGTCTGAATCATACTTCAATAGATATTTCACACACAGCAACATCCTCCGCGTTATACTAGGCAATATATATATCATTACTTATCATAAACACTTATAACAGATAAATAATTAAGTCTGAATCATACTTCAATAGATATTTCACACACAGCAACATCCTCCGCGTTATACTAGGCAATATATATAATATTACTGATCATAAACACTTATAACAGATAAAATAATTAAGTCTGAATCATACTTCAATAGATATTTCACACACAGCAACATCCTCCGCGTTATACTAGGCAATATATATAATATTACTGATCATAAACACTTATAACAGATAAAATAATTAAGTCTGAATCATACTTCAATAGATATTTCACACACAGCAACATCCTCCGCGTTATACTAGGCAATATATATAATATTACTGATCATAAACAACTAGATAACAGATACATAATAAAGTCTGAATCATACTATAGATATTTCACACGCAGCAACATCCTTCGCGTTATACTAGGCAATATCTATAATATTACTGATCATTACACACGCTCGTGGACGCTCATTGCCAGTAACAACCGTAGCAGTGAGCATTTGACGCAAATCATCACAAATCTAATCAGCAATTAATCAGCCAGGACAAGAAACTAAAGGCTTCGTCACTGTCATGTCATTACAGGGAGGTGAAAGTCCAAACCAACAGCAGCAGAACCCCCCCCCCTCCCCCTCCCTCTCCTAATATCCCCATCTTTATTTTTATTTTGTCATTTTATTTCGAGGATGATGGAATAAGCACTCGTGTGCTTTTCTTTTATAATCCAGTCCCCGTGCAGTTTTTGTAAATTTTTTCATCCGTTCCCACCGGCACACAATGGCCTACTCTTCCGAAAAGCGGGACGGGTTTTAGCGTGTGCGCAAGATGTTCTGCGTGCGTTCGCACACGGGACCTCGGTTTATAGTCTCATCCGAAGGACTTTTGGGGAGAGTGGAGTCTGCACTGATGTTAACTCCAGAGGAAAAATTCCTCTGGAACGAGAATCGAACCCGGTTCAGCAGATCACGAATGCATCACTCTAACCACCAGGCTATCCCGTCCCCATCTTCTCAGAGAGGAGGAGAGAGAGAGAGAGAGAGAGAGAGAGAGAGAGGAGGAGAGAGAGAGATGAGAGAGAGAGAAGAGAGAGAGAAAGGAGGAGGAGGAAGGGAACTATCTGCCCACGCGTAAGGACTTCTTTCATTGGTCGGCTTCATACACAACGTTGATATTGATGGTGCGGAGTGAAACAAGTACAAAAGTCGAGGTCTGTAACTCTCTGTCTGCATTCACGCGCGCGCGTGTGTGTGTCAGTCTCTCTCTCTCTCTCTCTCTTCTCTCTCTCTCTCTCTCTCTCTCTCTCTCTCTCTCTCTCTCTCTCTCTCTCTCTCTCTCTTCCCCTCCTTCCCTCTATGTCTGTCTCCGTCTCTATGGCTGGCTGGCTGTCTCTCTCTCTGTCTCTCTCTCTGTCTCTCTCTCTCTCTCTGCATCTCTATCTCTCTCTTGCTCTGTCTCTCTCTCTCTCTCTCTTCTCTCTCTCTCTCTCTCTCTCTCTCTCTCTTTGTCTCTATGTCTGTCTCTGTCTCTTTCTTTTCTGTCTCTCATGTATCTCTCTCTCTCTCTCTCTCTCTCTCTCTCTCTCTCTCTCTCTCTCTCTCTCTCTGTCCCTCTGACTCTGCCTGTCTGTCTCTGTGCATGTGTGTGTGTGAGTGTGGGTTGCACACATACTTTTCTTCAAACAAAAGTGGTACAGTCTCCAAATTCTGTTTCTTTCCAGTGGCCTCACATAAAACAAACAAAAGAACAAAAAACTACAATAAAGAAACATTTACAAACCGTTATGAAACGGAATGTCTTCGTCCGTAATTTCTTAACATTTCTGGGGAAAAAAAGATGCCATCAACTGTGATGGAAGTTCTGTTAAGAAAAGCGGTACAATGTCCAATATCTGTTTCTTTTCAGTGTCCTTAATAAAGTATTTGAATTCAGGAATAGTAATTTGTGGTTGTCGTTGTATGTTTAAAGTCTGATCACATTTATTAGTAATATTAGACTAATGTGTAAAGTCCTAAAGATAAACAAAAGGTGCATACAAGACTCAACAGGTTCCGATAAGGTTTTTGTTGTTTGGTTTGGTTGGGACTTTTTAAAAAAATGTATCTGCATTCTTCTTCGTCTTACTCTCTTCTTCTTCCATTTCTCACCTTTTTCCTCTTTTCATTTTGTGCTTTCGAACTCTTACATTTCACACACACACACACACAAAAGCCCCCATCCATTTCCACCTACCAAGAAAACAAACACCAGTTATCCCCCCCTTTCCTACCTTAACCTACCCCCCTCTACACCTACCAGCACCAGGTAAAGGTAAGGTAAGGTAAAGGTAAAGGAGTCCCATAACCTATAAGGTCGTAGGGGAGCGAGGCGTCAGAGACCTCGCTTCTCTAGGGCCAGCATATTGAGGGCGGCGCCCATCTCCTCTCCCTCGCTGCTTTACCTTCCCTGACCCTAAAGAGGGCAGGTACCCATTTACAGCTGGGTGAACTGGGGGTACTGTACTGAAGCCAAGGCGCGCAAACGGTCACCCATCCAACTGGTAACCACGCTCGATGCTGCTTAACTTGGCTGGGGAAAAGCGAGTGCTCCGACCACTGAGCTATCCCGTCCCCAGGTAAAAACAACCAAAAAACACCAAGACAGGACACGAGTTGTCAGCCCCTCTTCAAGGCTCGAGGAGTGTTTCCAGGGACGGCCACTTTCTCCGGTAATCTCCCGGGGTCGTGGCGTAATGCCGTAATCCTCTGTTAGAAAATTGCCCTCCTCACTGGCTGAGCAGCACGTCTGCTCACCCACCCCCCCAGGGAGGAGAAGAGTGGATGACTGGCTACCATGGAGAGGGCACTGCTGGCTCTGTAATTTAAGGGCAGGCAGGACCGTGTTGGGGGGGTTCTTCTCTGAGGGAGTGTGTTGCATGCCTGCTTACCTGCCTGCCTGCCTACCTATCTGCCTGCCTGCCTGGGCTTTTTTTTTGGTTGTGTTCTTATTGCGGTTGATTGAAGTGTGGGGGTGTGTGGGGTAGTATGGGGTGTAGTAAAGCCTAGCTGGGTGATCTTGGCTGTGGTGTCTAATCTTGGTGACTCAGCTTATAGTCCTGGTGGCGTGGTGGTTGAGTTGAGTCATCAGTTCAGCGGGGGTTTCTTGGGTTTGTTTTTTGGTCTTGAGGTGTTGTGTGGGGGTTAGGTTAGGTTGGGGTTTGGGGCTTAGGTTCGATCCTTGGTAAAGACGGAAACAGGCGGTAGAAGGCTAGTGGGGGGGTGTCCAGAGCTGGTGGTGTGGGTGTGGTTTGGATCCTAGAGTGTGCGGAGCAGCCAAGATCTGAAAGACTTGCTAGAAGGGGGGCGGGAGGGGGGGGGGGGGTGGGGGGGGGGTGGGGGGGGGGGGGGCGGGGAGGCTTCTTCTCTGAAGACCTTGGGGGAAGGTAAGGACTGGATAGCCTAGTGGTTAGAACATTGCGCTCGCAATTTGACGACCCGGGTTCGATTCCCGTTCAAGGGGGATATTTTCCCCTGGAGTTTACATCAGTGCCGACTCCGCTCTACGCTTCGGATGAGACTATAAACCGAGGCCCCGTTTGCAAACGCATGCAGAACATTTTGTGCGCATGTGAAACCCCGTTCTGCTTTTCGGAAGAGTAGGCCATTGTGTGCCGGTGGGGACGGATGACAACATTGACAAAAAATGCATACACACGGGGGCTGGATGTACAAAGGCACATGAATGCTTGTTCCATTATCCTCGAAATAAAAGATTTTTCACCATAAAAACGATCTGTTGCTGTCCACTTCTTAAAGTAAGTCTTCGGCTGTTAAGAAACAAGGGTAGGGAATATCGATTGATGGGGAAGATGGAAGGGGTCCATTTCTTCTGGAGCTCCAAGGCTCATCAATGGTGAGATGTTGCCAATGCGACCCCTCCCCCTCCTACCCGTTAAGGTTGCCGCATTCCGACTTTGGGAATGTCTCACGTTGTGAAATGAATCCATCTGAGGGTGATATATCATATAGTTCAGATTATTGAGTTGGACTTTTTGTTACTGGATTTCTTCTTTCCCGTCAACCCTTTTTTAATTTTATTTTTAAAATTTTATTATTATTTTACTTCGAAGATAACGGAATAAGCACTCTTGTGCTTTTTGTCATCCAGCCCCCGTGTGTATGCAGTTTTGTCACTCGTTCCACCGGCACATAATGGCCTACTCTTCCAAGAAGCGGAACAGGTTTTAACGTGTGCGTAAGATCTTCTGCGTGCGTTCGCACACGGGACCTCGGTTTATAGTCTCATCCGAAGGACTTTTGGGGAGAGTGGAGTCTGCACTGATGTTAACTCCAGAGGAAAAATCCTCTTGAACGAGAATTGAACCCAGGTGAGCAGATCACGAATACATCACTGTAACCACCTGGCTATCCTACATGTGCATGAATTGTTTTGAAAGTTCGTACGAGTTAGATATTTAATTTTGTTTTTTGCTTGGCTTCTTTAATTGCACTGCTCTGAACTTTATCTTTGTTATAATTACTGTAAAATGAGTTGTGAGTTCAGATTACCACACAAAAAAGACTGACGACATAATTATTTCATGTAACTGAAAGAGTGACGACATAATTATTTCATGCAACTATGTCCGTTCACCTACCCTGACTTTAACGTTGTATGTAGGTGAATCACATTTGACCATGCATGCCTCTCAGATCTCTCTCTTCTTCTCTCTCTCTCTCTCTCTCTCTCGCTCCTTTCTCTCTCTCTCTCTCTCTCTCTCGCTCTTCTCTCTCTCTCTCTCTCTCTCTCTCTCGCTCTCTCTCTCTCTCTCTCTCCTCTCTCTCTCTCTCTCTCTCTCGCTCTTTCTCTCTCTCTCTCTCTCTCTCTCTCTCTCTCTCTCTCTCTCTCTCGTCTTTATCTGCAGCTCAGACAGTGGACAGAGCCAGACAATATCTGCCAATATCTAATCCCACACCCGCCATACACAACTCCTACCTTCCACCGAACCTCCCCACCCCCACCCCCAACCCCTACCCCAACCCCCTGGCCTTTTCCTTCCTTCCTTCCTCCCTTCCTTCCAGCCCCTGGTTCTCCTTCAGATAATTTTCATTGAAATCCATAAATCTTTGTGCCAAGGCCGACAGACTGGAGTGATCCAACCTTTGGGGGTGATTAGAGCCCGTGAGATATGTGGACAGGGCCCCCGGGGAGGGAGGGGGAGATTACTCCTACTCGGGGGCAGCAGTGGGCCGAGTTATCAACAGCTTCATTGTCCGCGACAGAACAGGGAAAGAGCGGGCACGGGGTAGACAGACGTAGGTCCTGTCTAAATCAACGTCAGTCCACTTTTTTTCCCCTTGAGGAGCTTAAGCCCCTTCAAGGTGCTCCTTTCTTGAAGAGGGAGTGCATGTGGCGAGTCTATGTCTGAGCGCTCTTCCAAACACGGAATCTCTTCACCGAGAACGGCAGGTTGTGCGGCACAGAACCAGGAAACACTTGAGGAAAATGCAGTAGTATTGTTGTTGTTGTTATTATCATGAGACTAGACATCTGTGGACCAGATCAGACCACGTTAATAGTGACCTGGTATCCACGCTGCCCGGGGTGTCACCATCCACACGAAAAGCGCAAAGAGTCCTGACTCGTTCATGTCGTGGTCACTTTCCACGAAGCCTTGAAAAATATAAATATTTACCAGCACAGTCATAGGAAAAAAAATTTAAAATTAAATAATTTTTTTATACCACTTTAAGTCACGAGATTTCTCTGCGTGAAATTCGGGCTGATCTCCCCGGAGAGAGTGCGTCGCCACAAGAGCAGCGCCACCTTTTTTTTTTCTTTTGGTCTGCAGCTGTATTTGTTTCCCTATCAGAGTGGCTTTTTTCTAAGAATTTTGCCAGGGACAACTCTCTTGTTGCCGTGGGTTCTTTTACGTGCGCTGAAAATTTTGTGTAACACACGGGACCTCGGTTTATCGTCTCATCCGAAAGACTTGCATATGTAAACATTTTTCGTCTTGTCTACACAAGCGGGATATCTGTATATTTCTTTCTATACCACTTGAAGTCACGGCAGATTTCTGTGCGTGAAATTCAGGCTGCTCTCCCTGGAGAGAGTGCATCGCCATAATAGCAGCGCCACCCACTTTTTTTCTATCTGCATGTGTATTTCCTTATCAGAGCCGAATTTTGCCAGGGGAACTGTCTTGTTGTCGTAAGTTCTTTTACGTGCGCTAGCCTAAATGCGTGCTGTACACGGAGCCTGGGTTTGTCTTCTCATTCGAAAGACCAGTACCCAGACCACCACTCACGGTCTAGTGGATGGGTGAACAGTTTCGGGCACAAACGGGGATCGAACCCGTACCAGGATCGATCCCGGACTGTTTGCTTTCCACGCAGGTGTGTTACCTCTAGACCACCGACCGACCCACCATGTGTGGTAGTTCTCTTCTGTCATTCACTAAGAAGATGATAAAAACTTTTTCTTCTCAGAGCTGGGTCAAACCGTGACTTGCATTAAGAATTCAGAGCTGAGAGAAGGAAAGCGCAGTAGATGGTATTTAGAAGCCCGACCCTTCAAGAACAAACGGCAGGAGAAGATGCAGCCGTGGAACCAGTAAGCAGAATCCCCGGTCTTGAGGTCAGCTTTGTCCAGTCATTATGAGACCTCAATGAAACGATATCTCTGTAGAGCTAAACACCTGTCTGTTTTTGGAAAGACAAGCGCACTTAGAGCAGAAATCATGGACCGAGGACATTCTTGCAGAATGGGCATGGAAGCCGCAATGGAGAGATAGACAGACGGGCATTTACTCTCAAGAAACATAAATCGAGCAGTCTGGTGCACAGTTCTTCAGTACCGAGCTCCAATGACTCTTCGTGGAGTTAGGAAGAAGGACAAAGAAGGAGGGGGAGGAGGAGGAGAAGAAGTGTACTTTGTAATTGCCCTTCATGGGATGATTAAAGTGTTTTTGACTTGACTTGACTTTAAACTTCTCTATCTAAAGAGCCACGCTTATCATTTCCCTCTTAGCTCAGGCCAAAAGCTGTGTCAGTTATTGATGTCAGCTAATTGCCAAGGCCTACTCTAACAAGTTGTTATGTTGTAAAAAACGTGTGTTGAGATTTTGCCTTCAGCCATGACAAGCTCTTAACATAACAACCTTGCACTCTCCTTTGTTAAAGGAGAAAAAAATCATCTGAAGTCGGAGTATGGCTGCCTATATAGCGAGATACTTGAAAAAAGTCATACACACAAACTTCTCATCCGGTGTGCTTCCTATCTCACAGTGATTCCCAAGTGGGATGAGTGAGTCAGAGTGTGGCATGTTCTGGGTGACCCCCAGGGTGTACAGTTGGGTAACGCATAACACCACCACCACCACCACCACCACCACCACCACCACAACAACAAACACAGCAACATTTCCCTCTCAGCTCATTTGCACACAGTTGCCTCAGCCTGCCTTGCACATTCTAGTTGACATTTTTAGTGCTAAACTTCAACGCTTGTTTTCCCACCAGGGGTCTGAAACTTAATATTATCATTATGCATAGTCAGGAATATTTTGACATTTGAATTTGATAGTGCTTGGGGATGGGATAGCGCAGTGGTTAGAGCGTTCGATTTCCCCCAGCCAATGTTAAGCAGCATCAAGCGTGGTTGCCATTTGGATGGGTGACCGTTTGCGCGCTTTGGCTTCAGTACAGTCCCCCAGGTCACTCAGCTGTAAATGGGTACTTGCCCTCTTTAGGGTCAGGGAAGGTAAAGCAGCGAGGGAGAGGAGATGGACGCCACTGCCCTCAATATGCTGGTCCCTTGAGTAGCTGAGGTATCTGATTCCTTGTTCCCCGAAGACCACATAGGTTAGGGGACACCTTTTTACCTTTTAAAGTCTATTGAATTCATTTTAAGAAGCATTCAAAGCTGTTAGTAACAGTATTTCAAGGCAGGAGTGGAAGAAAGAGGACTGTATGTTGTTGCTATGCTTTCCTTTCGCTTCAGATCAAACAGCTCATGAAATAGACCAGTGGTTTTACTGTGAGAAAATACATGTCCATACGAAAATGTCAGCTACAAACAGGGCTTTGAATCAAATTCTTTCCAAGGATTCTTTGTCGCAAGCCTCACAAAATTGAAACCTGGAGCAGATTTTGATAGGAGAAGCATGCAACGAGTGCTTGTTGAAAGGATGAATATGATGCATTCAAATGGCATAGTCTTTCTTTAAATTCGTTTAATCGTCATAACTATGGTAATTCTTTGTTGTGCTTCTGGCAAAAATGAGTAGCAAAATGAATTCTTTTTGAAAAGGATATTATTTTAAAATAAAAATCTCTACAGAAATGCATGGGTTGGCAATATCACTAAATAGAGCCCCATTTGCCAAAGCTTAACTGTGGTCCAGGTATTGACACACAACCGCCACAAATAAAGCTGGTATTTTTTGTCCATGCTGCTCCTCAACGACCCACACTTGTTTAATGGACTAGACTAGTGTAGTGTAGTGTAATGCAGGAGAAAAAAAATATACATTAAAGGTCTCATTTGATGACCTATTTTGCTATAGCTTTTCAAAGCAGATTTAAAATCTGAGACGCCCAGTTAGGAGGCAAGAGTCCAAAAGTTTGAGGCAAAGGCGCCATATTCCACACAAAGGCCATCACGTGGTCCTTTGTCTCATACCTCGCGCCTGCCTGATACCGGCTAGTTCCTGTGTTATCTCAACCACACACACACACACACCACACACCCTGAAAAAGGGGAGCAGACCACCACGACCTTTCAGCAGCAGTCTTTGAACCTACGAGGGCAGACGACAAAGAGAGCCAGCAGCAGTTATCTAAACTGCTGTTCTGCCTGCAGTCATAAAGATGGCCGCTCTCTCAGGGGCCTGTCAGGGCCCACGACTCTATCAACAAATTTATCATGTGTCCGCCGTGACACAGAGTAACTGTTCCTGGCCGGGCAGGAAGATTTTCAAATCAGACGCCGGGAGATAAATTTGGACCTTTTAACCCTTTCCTGCCGGCTTTCAGCTCCCACCAGCCCATTTGAGAGCAAATATCATTCGCGAACAAAGCCAAAAATGCGTGTGTGTGTGTATGTTTCAAATAAAGAAACGGGAAGACAAATATTCACAAAGTCTAGTTGATAACCTAGATAAGATTTCACGTTGGAGCAAAAAAAGGTAATGATTTTGAAGCAAACTGGATCAATTTTGTGTGTGTGTGTATGGAAAGAATGGGGGAGTTATGATAGATTGGAAAGGAAAGGGAAATAATTAAAGAAAAAACAGGCGGGAAGTCTTACTTGAAGGAGATACTATGCATTTCAAATAGAATTTGATAAAATACATACTGAAAGTCAAAGAGATACGTTGTTATTCGCATACTTATGACCAAGGAAATGACATAGTTCGCAAAGTACTTGTCTGACTGTAGCTTATTTAGTTATCTTTTTTTATTAGGAGAAATTTTATACTTTAAAAAATAAAACTTAAATGGGTTATCACTGGAACATAGAGTTGATTCATTTTGACACAACCAAAGACGTAAGAATATTTTTTTAATTTCAGTATCTCACGTGTTGCTAACACATATGCACGCGTGTATTGTGTGCGCGCCCGCACACACAAACACACACACACACACAGGTATGTTGATGCCGGGATATAATTATTATATTAGGAAGGTAGAGTACAGTCCTGTGAAATAATCTCAAAGCACACGCACTTCCATTGCAGCATCATTTCATCATTCTCATCATCATACACACGGTTTTAAAGAAAGTTCGGATTTAAATACAGGGCAGAAAATTATGGGATTTGTTGATTGAAAATGAATTTGATACAAAACGGTTTCCCCATGAATAAGAAGGGAAAAAAAGTGTTTAAAGCAGTTATGATAGTGTTAAACAGCGGTGGTGTTCAACTTGTTCTCTGAGTGTAACTGGGAATAAACATATTGTTTGGCTTTTTGTAGTTGTTGTTGTTGTTTGTAGTTTTTATTATTTGTGTGTATCTGTATCAAGTATATCCATCCATCCATCATCGAATCCATCCACTCATCTGCTTATTCAAACATCCATCCGACCTTATAGATTGTTTTCCGTACGCTTGTTTAATGCTGCTGCTGCTGCTTCTGATGATGATGATTATGATGATGGTGACAGTGGTGATGATGATGATGACAGTGGTGATGATGACAGTGGTGATGATGATGATGACAGTGGTGATGATGATGATGACAGTGGGGGTGATGATGATGACAGTGGTGGTGGGGGTGATGATGATGAATACAGTGGTGATGATGATGATGATGGTGGTGGTGGTGGTGGTGGTGATTATTAATGATGGTGATGCTGAACAACGATGATGACGATAACAACTACAAACACAACGACAACGACGACAACAACAACCTCTACCTACACATCTCACAAAAATGTATACACACTATCAACTGCTTGGCGCGGTGTGTGTGTGTGTATGCGTGCGTGCGCGCGCGTGGGTGTATGTGTGCTTTTGCGTGCGTGCGTGTGTATGTGCGTGCGTGTGTATGTGCGTGCATGCGTGCGCGCGTGTGTGTGCGTGCGTGTGTGTGTATGTGCGTGTGTGTGTGCGTGCATGCGTGCGCGCGTGTGCGTGTATGTGTTTGCGTGCGTGTGTATGTGTGCGTGTGAGTGTGTGTGTGTGTGTTTTGTGTGTGGAAGTCAAATTCAAAGTCAAAGTCAAACTTTTATTTCCAGATGGTACATTGAATAAGCAATGCATTTGCTTTTTTTTTCATCAAGCCATCTATCTAAGAACCCATTTCGTAATGATTATACTGAAATACTACATTATTGCATCCTGTGTATGTGTCTATGCGTGCGTGTGTGTGCGTGCATGCGTGTGCATGCGTGTGTGTGCGCGTGCGTGCGTGTGTGTGTGTGTGTGTGTGTGTTTGTCAGGCTGGAGGAGAACTACTGCATGTGTGAAGGCGTGTGTCTGCCCCGCTGCATCCTCTACTCCCACTACCTGGACTTCTGCAGCAGGGAGAGCCTCACCCCCTCCTGTGCCGCCACCTTCGGCAAGGTCAGTCACCCCGCTATTTACAGTCACCCCGCTATTTACAGTCACCCGGCTATTTACAGTCACCCGGCTATTTACAGTCACCCCGCTATTTACAGTCACCCGGCTATTTACAGTCACACGTCTATTTACAGTCGTCACCCGTCTATTTACAGTCGTCACCCGGCTATTTACAGTCGCCCGTCTATTTACAGTCACCCGGCTATTTACAGTCACCCATCTATTTACAGTCACCCATTACTGCAGTCACCCATCTATTTACAGTCACCCATCTATTTACAGTCACCCATTACTGCAGTCACCCATCTATTTACAGTCACCCATCTATTTACAGTCACCCATTACTGCAGTCACCCATCTATTTACAGTCACCCATCTATTTACAGTCACCCATTACTGCAGTCACCCATCTATTTACAGTCACCCGTCTATTTACAGTCACCCGTCTGTTTACAGTCACCCGTCTATTTACAGTCACCCCGCTATTTACAGCCACCCGGCTATTTACAGCCACCCGGCTATTTACAGTCACCCGGCTATTTACAGTCACCCGGCTATTTACAGTCGTCACCCGTCTATTTACAGTCGTCACACGTCTATTTACAGTCACCCATCTATTTACAGTCACCCACTTCAGTCACCCATCTATCTATTTACAGTTACTTATTAGTCGCTCGTACTCGTTTATTTACATTCACCCACTACAGTCACCCATCTATTTACAGTCACCCACTACAGTCACCCATCTATTTACAGTCACCCACTACAGTCACCCATCTATTTACAGTCACCCACTACAGTCACCCATCTATCTATTTACAGTTACTTATTAGTCGCTCGTACTCGTTTATTTACAGTCACCCACTACAGTCACTAATTTGTTTACAGTCACCCATTACAGTCACCCACTACAGTCACTAATTTGTTTACAGTCACCCATTACAGTCACCCACTACAGTCACTAATTTATTTACAGTCACCCACTACAGTCACTAATTTGTTTACAGTCACCCACTACAGTCACTAATTTGTTTACAGTTACCCATTACAGTCACCCACTACAGTCACCCACCAAAGTCACCCACCACGGTCACCCATTAGTCATTTATTTATTTATTTCGAGGATAATAGAATAAGCACATATATGCTTTTTTTACATCCATTCCCCGTGTGTATGCGGTTTTGTAAATTTTCAGTCATCTGTGGTGGGCGGGGCAATAATCAAGATTGGGTTTGATTGGAAGTCTTTTTATCAGCCTGTAAACCAAGTAGTATCAGATCAAATTCAGACGAACGGGAAACAAGAAAATTATCTAGCGTATAAACGGT
>CM054158.1:52403803-52406303 GCA_028751875.1 Rapana venosa | reverse complement strand
ATGTCCAAGAGTACTCTGTGTGTTGGTGGTGTGGTTAAGTTATGGTGTGTGTGTGTTGTGTGTGTGTGGTAGGTGTGTGTGTGTGTTGTAAGTGTGTGTGTGTGTGTGTTGTGTGTGTGGTGGTGTGTGTGTGCGCGTGCATGCGTGGTGTGTGTGTGTAAGAGTATTGTAAGTGTGTGTGTGGAATATTGTGACTGACAGTGACAATAAATTGATAAGTGTGTGTATGTGTTTGTCTGTGTCTGTCTGTCTGTCTGTCTTTCTCTGTCTGTCAGTCAGTTTGCCTGCCTGCCTGCTTATCTGTGTGTGAGATGAACAGACTTACCGACAGAAGGGCAGATAAACAGACAGATGCCAAAACATGATGAGTGACTGTAACACAATAACGAATACTAACATTTCCAGCATTATTCCAAATTACCACAACAGCGATATAGATGATGACGATCAAGCGTTATGATGATATTGTCGATGACAATAACGATGACAGTGGGATGAATGCAACTAGGGCAACAATGTTGGTGATGATATTAAAACATGCTGTATATGTGATGGTGAATCTATTGATAATGACGACGATGACGATGATGCATGATTTAGTCTTCATATACACTACGTGTGGAAAGACTTAAAACACGACGATATGCTGATGTGATTGTGGTGATGATCATGATGATGAGGATGATGATGATTATGAAGAAGAAGAAGAAGCTGAGGAAGAAGAAGCTGATGATGATTGTGGTGATGTTGATGATGATGATGACGATGATGATGTCATTCTGTTGTGCAGGTTTTCTGGGAGCAAGTTTAAAAACGAGGTAAGCGGTATTTTAAATTTTTTTGTCTTTTCTTTTTTATTTCTTTGGTCTCACTTTGCTTAGTTCTTGATGGCCCCTTTAGTGATAAGTGTGAATGTGGTGTGTGTGTGTTGTGTGTGTGTGTGTGTGTGTGTGTGTGTGTGTGTGTGTGTGTGTGTGTGGTGTGTGTGTTTTATGTGTATGTGTGTGTGTTTTGTGTATTTGTGTGTGGTGTGTGTGTGTAAGTGTGTGTGTTGTGTGTGTTTTGTGTGTGTGTGTGTGCGTGTGTGTGGTGTGTGTGTGTGTGTGTGTAGTGTGTGTATTTTGTGTGTGTGTGTGTAGTGTGTGAGTGTGTAAGTGTGTGTGTGTGTGTAAGTGTGTGTGTAAGTGTATGTGTGTGTGTGTGTGTTTTGTGTGTATGTGTGTGTAAGTGTTGGTGTGTGTGTTTTGTGTGTATGTGTGTTTTGTGTGTTGTGTGTTGTGTGTGTGTGTTTGTGTGTGTGTGTGTGTGTGTGTGTGTGTGTGTGTGTGTGTGTGTTAACAGGCAAAATGAAATTCTGTTGAAAATCCTTGACACCCGGTTCGAGCCACCACCGAGACATCCGTTCAAGGGGATTTTTTCCTCTGGAGTTAACATCAGTGTATACTCCGCTCCCCCCAAAAGTCCTTCGGATGAGACTATAAACCGAGGCCCCGTGTGCGAACGCACGCAGAACATCTTGCGCACACGTTAAATCCTGTTCCCCATTTTGGAAGAGTTAGGCCATGGTATGCTGGTGGGAACAGGTGAAAAAATTTAGAGAACTGCATGCACACGGGGACTCGCTGTAGACAAGCACATGAGTGCTTATTCCATAATCCTCGAAACAAAGAATAAATCAATAGATGTAGATAAATCTTTAAACAGCTAATCAAATAAAATGTTGCCTTGTCCAATATTTTTTTGTCTGTAAATGCTTTTTGTTTGTTTTTAGAGTGTAGTGGTATATTTTGCTATTTTGCTGTTGTTGCTGTTGTTGTTGGTGTGCTTGTTTGTGGGAATGAGTTTGTTGTTCTTCTCTTTCAAAGAGGCTTACAGCTGAAACATTAGGCACACACACGCACACACACACACGCATTCACGCACACACACACACACACACACACAAATTTACACACATACACTTAAAAGATTAAATATAAAAAAAGCACTACCTCTTACTGACATAAGCAGTGCATTTTTTTCAAAAAAAAACCCACCCCACCTTTTATAAACTCACCACTCCACACCCATCTCCCACTTCATCTAGAGTTTATATCACAAGGAACAGACACCCCCAACATACCCGTAAGAAAACCAAGGGGGTGGAAGACTGACTAGGTCTACCCGTACCCCGTACCCTCTTCTCAAAGATGCCTCGGAATGTTAATCTGGAATGGATATTAGAGAAACTTTCCGTTTCGCGCCCCGTATACGAGGATTATGGCATCGTCTTGTGAGGATTAAGGTCTAATCCTCTCGCCATCCGCAAGTTTGCTTTAAGGGGAAGGAGGAGAGGTGAGGAAGAAGAAGGTGAAGAAGTAGAAGAAGAAGAAGGAGGTGGTGAAGGAGGAGGAGGAAGAAGAAGTTGAAGAAGAAGAAAGAAGTAGAGAGAAAGAAGAGAAAAGAAAGAAAAAGAAGGTGAAGAAGAAGGTGAAGGAGAAGAATTAAGAAAGAACAAGAA
>CM054158.1:52388803-52401303 GCA_028751875.1 Rapana venosa | reverse complement strand
CACACACACACACACACACACACACACACACACACACTCATAACCATCTCCTTATCTTTCCACACTCTCGTGCTCCCGTCCCCCTTCCTTGCTACCCCCCCCCACCCCCTCCCTCTTCCCACGCCACTCCACCCCCCTCACCCCCTCTCCCCATACTCTTCCCAATTCTCATGGACAACAGCATTCCCAAGGGCCAATATGAATTCATAAAGCAAGGGCAGTATTGGACATTCAGACACAGACACTTCAGCACAGAGCTCTCGTGGCCTGGCCACAACCCTCATCATTTTCTACCTGGTTGTTTTTATTCTATCAAGCAAGCAAGCACTCGCGCGCGCAGGCACGCTTGCATACACATACGGCGCTCACATACGTGTGCACGCACGTGTGTACACATGCACAAAGAGAGATAAAGAGAAGATCACAAACACCCGCACGGACGCACGCATGCATGCGTGCGTACTCACAGATACAGACACAGACATACACAAACACACACATACGCGCACATACACAAGATTTAAGATTCCAGATTTAATTCCTTTCACCCCTTTTGGGGTATGGAGGATTACAAACAAATTGAACAGGAGAGTAAACCTAACAGCAATATACCCCAAAATGATATGAATACTAACAGTAGCTGAAAAGCAAGAGTTCATCACATAATGATAAGCAAACAGTATCAATGACTCAATACTATTTTTAAGTATACACATTTTCTTTAAAAGACATAATCTACACATATGAAAGACAATTGAAATTTCAAGAAATACCTGCAAATCTTATGAATTTTGAGAGCGACAGGAGAACTTTTCGAGATTTGCATTTCACACACACACATGTGTGCGCATGTACTTAAAGTGAGAGAGAGAGAGAGACAGAAAGACAGACAGAAACAGACAGAGACAGAGACAGACAGAGAGACAGACAGAGAGACAGACAGAGGTGGCCCCGGTTGATATTAATTCATAAAGCAACTGCAGTATTGACCAGCTAGCCACTCCAACACAGAGCTGTTACAGCCACTATCAGAATTATTTTAACCCCTGTTCTACCTCACACACACACACACACACCACACACACACACACAACACACACACACACACACACACACACACACACACACACTCTTTCTTGAATTGATCCATCGCCTCACCCTACAAATATGTGCATATTCTTATGGGTGCGCGTGTGTTTTTGCGTTCGTTCGCGCACATACTTTACGATACGATAATAATATGGTAGACTGATTGATTGATTGATAGATTCTGTATTTCTGATACAAACAAATAAAGAAGATACAGACAGCTATGCAGACAGACAGGCAGGTAGGCAGACAGACAGAGGGAGGGAGGGAGACAGACAGACAGAGAGGGATAATGCTCAAACGTTGTAAAAATTCATATTATGACTGTTGCTCTATCAAATAACCCCACAAAGTCTGTCTACCAGAGAGACAGATCGTTATGACTTGTTTTCTCTGTTCTTTTGATTTCTTTTCTTTCATTCTTTGTTAGGCTTATCCCTTTATCTCTCTGCACCTTCCCCCCTCCCTCCCTCCCTCTTTACCTGTTTAATAGTTTAATTCTGTTCCCCGCCCTCCCCCTCTCCTCAATTAACTCATTAACTACCATCGGTCTAGGACTTGTAAAGGTACACAGCTGTCCCAGCACTGTGGGCAATCTATTCTCCACCCCCACCCCCTCCCTCCCCCACCCTCAACCACAACAACCCACCACCACCACCACTCTTTCTTTCTCTCTCTCCATCCTCTGCGTTTTTATATGGGAAATAGTGGCGCTTTTGCCACGAACAGTAATAAGGACAGGGACAGATTCGGTGATTAACATCCCTTCCCTCAGCTGCTACTGATAAGTTCCCACAATGGAAACGATGGTGAGAGGTAACTAATGAGTTCAGGATAAAGACAGTGTTTTTGCTGCTGGTGGTGGGAAGGACAGGTCTCTGGTAGGGGGGAAAAGAAGGCTTGGTTTTTGGGGGAGGGGGGGACAATAATTTATGAACATTCATTTATTTTGTTGCTCTTTTCTCTGTTCGGAGCTGTCTTGCAGAAAGTGAGGTTTGAGACGAGTTTGATAAATTGAAATTTGGATGGTAGTGGTGGGGGGTGGGGTTGTGTGAGTACAAGGGCATGTTCTGGAGTAGAGAAGGAAAGGGAGAGGAGAGGGATTTATTGATGGATGGACTGACGGATTTGTGTTATTTTTTATGTAAACAGATTAGTAGTGCAGAGACCTTGTCATTTGTTCCTGACAGAGGAGATAAGGCAATGGAGAGGAGAGAGAGAAATGGAAGAGAGAGTGCGGAATATGTATTATTGAAAATTACGTTTTATTTAGGGTGGGTGTGATGATTGGTTTTGTTTTGTTTTACTTGGTTTAGAAATAAAACTGAGATAAAATCAAAACAAAAAAATCCTTGAAAATAACAAAAACAATAGTAACAATAAAAAAAACAACCTAAGACCAGTCAAGTCAAAAGTAAAAAATACTTTAATCACTCCATAGATGGCAATTACAATACTCACCGATACATTAATATGAATCACAATCTCGAAACGGTTAGACAGTTCAAAGTCTTTTGAGCAAGCAGACAAACAAATTAGATGACAGTTTCTCTGTTTTCTTTCTGTCCTATTATTTGGACCCTTCTCTTTCTCTCATAATTTACTTTTGTTGTTGTCTCCTTCCTACCCTCAATTAACTCATTATCATCGTGTGTTTTGGACCTGCAAATATGCACAGCTTTCTAAAAAATGTGATGAATTCACTGTATACCCCTCCCTCCCCTTCTCTCTCACTCTCTCTCGCCATTCTGTACAAGTTCAGAAACAGTGTTCTTACCACAAACAGTAATAACGGCATCGACAGATTCAGTGATTAACATCCCTTCCCTCAGCTGCTATTGATAAGTCTCCACAGTGGGGGAAATATTGGGTCTGTGTGAGCGGTAACTAATGAGTTAAGGATGAAGCCAGGGTTTTGCTGGTGGGAACTGAAGGCCAGTCTCTGTTAGGGGGGTAAAAGGCTTGTTTTGAGGGGGACAATCATTTATGAACATTCATTTATTTTTTGGGTTGTTTCTTTACCCAGGTCCAGCTGTCTTGCAGAGTGTGAGAAGTGAGGAGTTTGATAAACTGTGAAGAGTGGTGTGTGTGTGTGTGTGTGTGTGTGTGTGTGTGTGTGTGTGTGTTTGGGGGAGGGTGTCATATGAATACAGTTGTATATTAGTGAATTATGATGGAAAGGGTGATGGGGGAAGGATATCTGTTGACTGATTGATTGATTGATTGATTGACAAACTGATTAGAGAGGGTTGTCTGTGGACTGATTAACTGATTGATTGGTTGATTGATTTATGTATATTTCTAATATAATGGGATGAGCAGTGTAGACAATCCTGAGAGAGTAAAAAACAGGTATTGAGGATGAAAGAGAGACAAGCCAGAAAGAAAGAAAGAGAGAGGGAGATATGTGTGTGTGTATAGCATTGTATATTATTGATAATTATAGTCATGTTATGGGGGGATTTTTTGGTTAAATCAAATCAAAACAAAATATAAACCAAACAAAGCCAATCAGGACTGACTTTTCAATGAAACTGGAGTCTGTTGGACAGAAAGACAGATAGATGATAATTAAGACAGAGGTTGTTCCTTTTCTTTTGGTTTGGGGGGGGGGGGGGGGGGGGGGGGGGGGGGGGGGGGGGGTTGGCGGGAGGGGGGTGGCGTTCACTCTGCCCTCATGTTTTTTCAACTACTTTCCTCTTTATTCCCCTCACCCTCTCTCTCTCTCTCTCTCTCTCTCTCTCTCTCCTCTCTCTCCTCTCTCTCTCTCTCTCTCTCTCTCTCTCGCTCTCTCTCTCTCTCTAACATTGTGTGCCGGTGGAAACAGATGACAAAATTGACAAAACTGCATACACACGGGGAATGGATGTAAAAAAGCACATGAGTGCTTATTCCATTATCCTCGATATAAAATAAAAATTAATAAATAAATAACACACACACAACATACACGAACAAAAAAACAACACAAACAAACAAAACACACACACAAAACACACACACACATACAAAACACACACGCATCTCACACACACTACACAAAACATACACAAACACAAAACACACACACACAAACAAACAAACAAAACACACACAAAAACGAAATAAACAACACACACACACACAAAACACACACAAAAAAACAAACAAAACACACAAACAAACAAAACATGCACACACACAACACACACACACACACACACACACACACAGAACACACACACACACACACACACACACACACACACACACACACACACACACACACACACACAAAACCCCACAAAACACACACACACAAACCACAAAACACATACACAAACAAACAAACAAAACACACAAACACACACACACACACACACACACAAACAAAACACACTTACACACAGTATCTACTGCCACAGTGCTGCGCCCCCCCCACCCCCCCACCTTCCCCCTCCACTCAGTTAACTCATTATCACCCTCTGCTCAGAGCCTGCAATTGCAGCAGCTGTCCAAACGGCTGACCCCCAAACCCCCACCTCCACCTCCTGCCCCAAACCCCCACCAATCTGTCTTCTTTCTCTCCATCCTCTGCGTTTTTGATTCCAGAAGCAGTGGCACTCTTGCCACGAACCGGCAATAACGACAGAGACAGATTCAGTGATTAACGTCCCTTCCCTCAGCTGCTATTGATAAGTTCCCCTGTGGGTGGGGGAAGGTTGTTGGTGCTGTGTGAGCGGTAATTAATGAGTTAAGGATGAAGACACGTTTTGCCTGTGGGAAAGCCAGTCACTGGTAGAAAAAAAGGCTTGGTTTTGAGGGCAGGTGGGAGACTGTTTGGGGGGCGGGGGATGGGTGGGGCAAGAATTTAGTAACATTCATTTATTGTTGTTCGCTCTGTGCTGTTCCAAGCTGTCTTAAAGAGAGTGAGGAGTGAGAGGAGTGTGATAAGTTTATGACTGGAAAGGAAGGGAGGGAGGGAGTGGTGGAGGAGTGGTGATGGGGTCATGTGAGTGCAATGGATACCTTCTTCTTCTTCTTCTTCTTCTTCGAATGCTCAGACAGCAACTATTGTTGTCTGTTATATGATTGAAAATGTGTCACGCTGCCGTTAAGCAGCTTACAAGTCAGGCCCAGCGCATCCAACTTCGACATAAGAGAGAATTGTTTGTTTTTTTTAAGTCTTTCTGGGGAAAAAAACCAGGCAGGAGAATGGACCGAGAAGACAGAAAATAGACAAGAAGGAGGTGATGACAGGAAGGAAAGGAACAAGGCAGAAACAAAGAGAGTGATAGAAAAGAGGAAATTTCTAGCTCAGAATTTCCAGAATGTGGGGATGCTGTTTATACAGAGAGGCTCCCCTGGCATCATCACGGAGGGGGGGGGGGTGGATATTAGAGAGAAGAGAACGTGTATTCCTAGTCGTAGAACTCGGCACAGACAGAGAAAGATGGGCAAGTCTTTTAGTGGCATTGCGTGGAGCTCCTACCCACGACAGCAGTGGGGCTGGAGACAGTGGAGTTGAGTTGAATGTTAAGATTTAGGCCATGGCCCCTGTATGAAAGGGGTTACACATAATTATGAAAACAAAAGCCACAATTTTGTGACAAAAGTCATTGAAAACCTAGAACAAATAATCACGCATTCCACAGTCTTCTTCTTCATCTTCTTCATGTGCCAGGTCTGTTGCAGACATCGGCGATCATGGCCTTCCATTCCTCTCTGTTGTCAGTTCTCCTGATGAGTTCATTGTTGGGGGATTCTTTCCTCGTTGCGTAGCTATTCAGACTGTCTGTGTATTTTGTGCGTTGTCTTCCTCTGTCTTTGGTACCACAAATCTTTCCACACAATATTTGCTTTTCTATTCCATCAGCTCTGTTTATGTGCCCAAAAATTGTAGTTGTCTTTTTCTGATGGTTTTGAGTAGGGATCTTTTGTACCCGGCCATTTCCATTACTTCTTCGTTTGACTTCTTTTCAGTCCATGATATTCTCATAATTCTTCTGATATACCACATTTCTGCTGCTTCAAGTCTTCTTTCGAGGTCTTTTGTCAGCGTCCAGCATTCACATCCGTACAGAAGGATGGACCATATGTAGGCTTTCAGAGTGTTGATTTTGGTGCTGAGTCTTATCTTTCTGTTGGTAAAGATGGGCTTCATCTTGGTGAATGTGTCTTTAGACAAAGCGATTCTCTTCTTTATTTCTGTGTCGCATCTGGCGTCTGGAGTTATTGTGAAGCCCAAGTATTTAAAGGTGCAAACTTGTTCCACAGGAAAAACGGTATTTACCTTTTCAGTACTTTATGAACGGACGGCAAGATTTGTTCGAGTCATCTCACGTGTGGTCGACAGAAGAAGGACTTACCCTAAAGTTATATACCGATACCAGTGTATCTTATTATCTCCATAAACAGAGAAATTCAGGAATATGGATTGCTGTGGTTATCTAGTCTGATGAGTTTCATCTAAGACCAAGTGTGGCTGCACTACAAAAGAAGAAATTAACTTCGTTTTCTGTCATGCTATTGCACTTGTTTAAATGACATTTCAGAGAGACAGACAGACAGACAGAGAGACAGAGAGAGAGAGGGATGGAGAGAAAGAGAGAGAGAGAGAGAGAGAGAGAGAGAGAGAGAGAGAGAGAGAGAGAGAGAGAGAGAAGAGAGAGAGACTTCATCTCTTCCTTTTTCAATACCGACGGCTGACTGGAAAAAGAACACGGTGATCTCCCAATGGGAAGACTAACGACAAATCTGCCGTGACTAAGAACTGGTGTACACTACAAGACAAATCATCACAATACGGTACATTGCCAAACAACACAACGCAGTACAACGCTACACAATACAACGCAATTTATTATGCGCTTTGGTTTGTCTTTGCAAGATATGTTGTTGTTGTTGTCTTCAATTTAACGTCTGTTCACTCTTAGTGATATTAGACAAAGGATGTGGAAAATGTAGTGGATGTAGTGGAGAGGGGAGTGTACAGAGAAAAGACTGATTAGGTAACATGTGTGTTGGTATTTTCATGCAATTAAAGGGGTGGGGGGAATCTTAAACATGAGTAAACATTTAAATTCAACAAATTTTTAACATGAAACATCTATAAAATAACTACAACAAATACTCCAATGGGCTGTGCAATAGACATTTAACAATGGCAAAGGCTAATTTCGGATTTTTAAAAACAGTTTCCACAGACTGCTCACAAAATGTGGGTAAAAAAGGTTTTACAATTGAACACTCAAATATGATGTGAGTGTTGGAAATATGTTCCCCACAGAGGCACCTCACATTTTTACAAAATTTTGTTATAAATGCATTTAATTTTAATCTAAAATATAGTGCATTAACTCTTCTTGTGGTTGCAATACTTAAATGTGTTTGAGAAGGAGTCATGTAACATGAAATAAGGCCATTAGTCAGGCAATTCTTTAAAGATCGTTCCTTGAATTGATCTGATTCTCTCCACTTACTCCACGACGTCTGTTCTAATAAACTGTATCCCTCCTGTAGAGATAATGGGACATGCAGTTCTATTGATTCAAAATGATGTCTTGCCCCCCTTTTTGCAGCTCTGTCAGCCCACTCATTTGCAAGATATAGCGCTATATAAGTTCCATTTATTAATATTATTATTATTATTATTATATTACAACACAAGAATTTCTCTGCAACAATCTTTGTTGACCAGTCAGTTTGTGAAGAAATTTGAATCAGTCCTGCAACAACAAAACACCTCCACCACCTCCTCCTCCTCCCCCCTCCCCACCCTGTCACCACCACCACCACTACCATCACCACCACAGCCAATCCCGCAGCTTCTACCCGTATCTTTCCTTCAAAATCCTACCCCATTCATCCACCCGCGCCCGCCCCAGCCCTACCCCTACCCTGAGCACACACACACACACACACACACAGGAGCAGGCTCCAGAGAGAAGTTTATCAGAGAGGTTGGTCAGACCACTGAGGCAATGTGGCGGGTGGAGGTTATTAATGACATCTAAATCCCTGCCTATATCACCCCTTCCCGTCCCCGTGCAGAGCCAGAGAAAGAGAGAAGCCCGCTGACGCATGCGCAGACCTGTGAACAAACATGGCGACAGGCCACGGACAAATGGGTGGTCTGATACGGCGCGGCGGTGTCAGGATGGTAGAGTTATACCCCTTTCGTTCCCGTTCTGTCTTTCTCATTTTTTATTCTTGCGAGTTAACTGGTGTAACTTCGCCAAAGCTGGGCAGTGTCTGGTGAATTAAGGGTAAAGGTAAAGGTGTCCCATAACCTATGTGGTCGTAAGGGAGCGAGGCGTCAGAGACCTCAGCTTCTCCAGGGGCCAGCATGTTGAGGGCGGCGCCCATCTCCTCTCCCTCGCTGCTTTACCTTCCCTGACTCTAAAAGAGGGCAGGTACCCATTTACAGCTGGGTGAACTGGGGGACTGTACTATACTGAAGCCAAAGCATGCAAACGGTCACCTAAGTGGCAACCTCGCTCCACGCTGCTTAACATTGGCTGTGGGAAAGCGAGCGCTCTGACCACTGAGCTATCCCGTCCCCTTCTGGTGAGTTAAGGGTGTGGATTTTTACCATCTCCCAGGTCATCTTCAACTGCAACCTGCCAGTGCCTTCACTCCCTTTGTCTATAATACTCATACAGAAGATCAAATATGCACATTTGAGATCCCGTCATTCATGTCGGTGTCTGGTTGGGTTACAAAAACACGAATATACCCAGCATACATTCTGGGAGTATGATGGACAAAAACAGTCACATACACGAAATCTCACCATTGGTGAACCTCGGAGCTTTAGTCGAGTAACACCAGAAATGATGTTTGAACGAATCAACCCACAAACAGTCATCGCTTTTTGAGTAGAGCCACGAAAATTCCGGGGTGTCAGTCTGAAGGGGGTGGGGGGGATGTTTAGAAACGTGACACCGGTCTGGGGTAGTCCATTTATCACGGGGAGGAGGGGGGGGACAGGGCTTTACCATTCCGTGGTCCAGCCACCACCCTGTCACAAGAAAGAGCCAGTGTGGCGCCACCTGACCCGTTTTGCTGTTACCCTCAGTTCTTGTTCTTTCTTTTCTTCCGTCTGTCTGTCTGCTGGACCTTTTTTTTTCTTTCTTTCGTTCTTTCTTGTTTTCTTACTTTGTTTTCGTTTTTTCTCTTCTGTTCTTTCTTTTCTTCTTTCCTTTTTTTTCATTTGTTCTGAAAAGACGCTAAATGAAATATTCATTCATTTTTTCAGGGTTTTTTTTTTCTCGTTTTCTTTCTGTGTGTCTGTCTTTCTTTTTCTCTGTCTTTCCTTCTTTTTTCTTTTTTAATTTTTTATTCGTTTGTTTCCTTCTTTCTGTTTATTTTATTCCCTTTCCTTATTTTCTCTGTTCCTTTCAAATTATTTTTCGTTTTCTTTTTCATTTCTTTCATCTAACTTAATCTAACTTAATCTTCTTCATCTAACTTAATTTTCTAACTTAATTTTCTCATTTGTATCGCTCTCTAAATCACTGTCTGTCTTTCTGTCTGTCTTTCTGTCTGTCTGTCTTTCTGTACATCTTATTCAATCGTACATCCATCCATGCATCTATCTATCTGCCTCTGTTTATCTGTCGATAGTCAAACAAACAGAAAATGTGATTTTTATATATGTTTTTCATCTCGTTCCACTTATTCATTCATTCATACACATTCTCTGTTCCACCTCTCTTCTGTCTTCAGATCGTTATGTTGGGGAACGGGATAGTCTGGTGGTTAGAACATTTCGCTCGCAATCTGATGCCCCGGGATCGATCCCAGATTCGAGTTACCACCCAGACACCCGTTCAAGGGATTTTTTTCCCTCTGGAGTTAACACTCCACGACTTCACTCCCTCGAAAATCCTTCGGATGAGACTATAAACCGAGATCCCATGCGCGCAGAACATCGCACAGGTTAAAACCCCGGCTCTGCCTTTCAGAGGAATAAACCATTGTGTACCGGTAGGAACGGATGACAACATTTTAAAAACTTGCATACCGGTGTCGTGTTTAGACATTCCCGAAGTCGGAATGCGGCTACCTTCGTGATGGGCAAAAACGGTCGCGTACGCTTAAGTTCACCATTGGTAAACCTTTGGGCTTTAGGCAAAGAGCGAATATATAAACAACATTCGTTGTTTGCTGCTTTCCAGCGCCTTTGTTATCGTTTCTTCCCTCTCTTTTTCTTGTTCTCTTTCTTTTCCTACCCTTTCTTTGTTTCTTGTGTGTTGATAAGCCCACCCACTCACCTACCCGCCCACCCGCCCACACCCCCATACTTAGCTAATGACTCACCACCCCCTTGTCCTGTCCCCACCCCTCCTGTTATCACTGTACTGCACTGTACTGTGCGGTACTGTACCCTACCACCTTTGTGACAAGGATGTGTACTGGTTATTTTCCTCTTCGTCTTCTGTGGGACGGGATAGCTCAGTGGTCGGAGCACTCGCTTTCCTCCAGCCAAGTTAAGCAGCGTCGAGCGTGGTTACCAGTTGGATGGGTGACCGTTTGCGCGCCTTGGCTTCAGTACAGTTCCCCCAGTTCACCCAGCTGTAAATGGGTACCTGCCCTCTTTAGGGTCAGGGAAGGTAAAGCAGCGAGGGAGAGGAGATGGGCGCTGCCCTCAATATGCTGGCCCTAGAGAAGCGAGGTCTCTGACGCCTCGCTCCCCTACGACCTTAAGGTTATGGGACTCCTTTCCTTACCTTCTGTGTCTGTCCTTGTGTTTGAGAGTCCTTTTCTGTTTCATTTTGATTAATTAGTCAGTTAGTTAGTTAGTAAGCTAGTTAGTAAGCTAGTTAGTAAGTTTTTTTAGTTAAAAAAAAATCTTTTCGATTGGCACACATATACAGTTCAGAACAAACAAATTAGCTTTTCATCCAGACAACATTACATCATTTCCATTTTACAGGCGTACAAGACTACTAGCTACACAATGTAAAAAAAAAAATCAACCATCATTTTCGGTGTCAAGGCAAGATTTATAGATTACATACATAATTTTACTAATATTTTGAAATGGTACTCAACTTTCTAATAAGTTTATGTAACGAAGCTAGTAACTTAGTTAGTTAGTTAGTTAGTTAGTTAGTTAGTTAGTTAGTTAGTTAGTTAGTTAGTTAGTTAGTTAGTTAGTTAGTTAGTTAGTTAGTTAGTTGGTTGGTTGGTTGGTTGGTTGGTTGGTTCGTTCTTCCGTCCGTCCGTCCGTCCGTCCGACCGTCAGTCAGTCAGTCAGGTAGGTAGGTAGGTAGGTAGGTAGTTGTTTGGTTAGTTGGTCAATCAGTCAGTCAGTCAGTTGTCTGTCAGTTCGTTGGTTGGTTAGTTAGTGAGTGAGTGAGTTAATTAATCAAATAATTAATTAATTAGTTAGTTAGTTGGTTGGTTCGTTGGCTGGTTCGTTCGTTCGTTCGTCAGTCAGCCAGTCAGTCAGTCAGTCAGTCAGGTAGGTAGGTAGTTGATTGGTCAGTCAATCAGTCAGTCAGTCCGTTCGTCCGTTATTAATCAGTTAGTTAGATAGTTAGTTAGGTAGGTAGGTAGGTAGGTAGTTGGTTGGTTTGTTGGTTGGTTAGGTGGTTGGTTAATCACTTAGTCACCTAGTTACTCAGTTATCATTTATTTAAATGTTCACTCATCTATTTCCTCATGTATCTATTTCCTCATTTATCTATTTCCTCATTTATCTATTTCCTCATTTATCTATTTCCTCATTTATCTATTCCCGAAGCGGGAATGCGGCTACCTAATTGGGACGTTTGAATACGCAAAACATCTCACTATTGGTGAACCTCGGAGCTCTAGCAGAGGAACGGGGAAAAGTATTTATTTATTTATTTGTTGATTTATTTATTCACTAATTCATTTGTCCTTTTTCTCATTTATTTACTTGAGTACACACACGCACACACACACACACACATACACTACACTAAACTACACTACACTACACTACACCACACCACATTACACTTCTCTACACCACACCACACTACACTACCCCACACCACACCACACTACACTTCTCTACTCCACCCCACCTCACACTACACCACACCACACACACACACCACACCACACCACACCACACCACACCACACTACACTACACTACACTACACTACACTACACCACACTACACAGAACTTCGAAGCCATCTCTGTAGAATTCTTCCTCTTTCAGGCAGTCGGCCCGGCCTTTAATGACATCAGCTTATCTCATTACCAACAGATGAAAGACCTCGCCGTAACTCCTTTAAGCGGCTAAACATCAAGATAAAGTAGACAGGACTTGTGCTGTATGGCTTCGGAGATTTGCAGTAAGCTACACTGACACTGTTTGAAGTCTATGCCATTTTTCTTCTTTTTTTTTTTTTTTTTTTCTTTTTTTTTTTTTTTTGGGGGGGGGGGG
>CM054158.1:52366303-52381303 GCA_028751875.1 Rapana venosa | reverse complement strand
TATAAGTTAAGCGTTGTTCTGGTGTTTTGGCACGTTAAAGAACCTCCTCCCACTAGTTAGATGTAGGGGATAGTAAACATTCTGTGTGTTTGAAGTTCTGTTCTCTGTTATAAGTTAAGCGTTGTTCTGGTGTTTTGGCACGTTAAAGAACCTCCTCCCACTAGTTAGATGTAGGTGATAGTGAACATTCTGTGTGTTTGAAGTTCTGTTCTCTCTTGTAAGTTAAGCGCTGTTCTGATGTTTTTGCAAGTTAAAGACACTCCCACTAGTTAGATGTAAGTGATAGTAAACATTATGTGTGTTTGCAATTCCATTCTCAATAAGGTAAGCGTTGTTCTGATATTTATGCATGTTAAAGACCCCCTAACCCACCAAGTAGTTAGATGTAGGGGATAGTAAACATGATGTGTGTTTGCAGTTCTGTTCTCTTTAAGGTAAGCGTTGTTCTGGTGTTTTTGCACGTTAAAGACCCTTCCACTAGTTTGACATAGGTGGTAGTAAACATTCTATGTGTTTGCAATTCCATTCTCAATAAGGTAAGCGTTCTGATATTTATGCACTTTAAATACTCCCTTCTCACCAAGTAGTTTGACATAGGGGATAGTAAACATTATGTGTGTTTGCAGTCCCGTTCTCTGTTATAAGGTAAGTGTTGTTCTGATATTTATGCACGTTAAAGAACCTCCTCCCACTAGTTAGACGTAGGGGATAGTAAACATGACGTGTGTTTGCAGTTCTGTTCTCTGTTGTAAGTTAAGCGTTGTTCTGGTGTTTTTGCACGTTAAAGAACCTCCTCACACCTAGTTAGATGTAGGTGATAGTAAACATGATGTGTGTTTGCAGTTCTGTTCTCTGTTGTAAGGTAAGCGTTGTTCTGATACTTATGCACGTTAAAGAACCTCCTCACACCTTGTTAGATGTAGGTGATAGTGAACATTCTGTGTGTTTGAAGTTCTGTTCTCTGTTGTAAGTTAAGCGCTGTTCTGATGTTTTTGCAAGTTAAAGACACTCCCACTAGTTAGATGTAAGTGATAGTAAACATTATGTGTGTTTGCAATTCCATTCTCAATAAGGTAAGCGTTGTTCTGATATTTATGCATGTTAAAGACCCCCTAACCCACCAAGTAGTTAGATGTAGGGGATAGTAAACATGATGTGTGTGTGAAGTTCTGTTCTTTGTTATAAGTTAAGCGTTGTTCTGATGTTTTTGCACGTAGAAGACCCCGATAGTTAAGTGATAGTACACAATATCTGCATTTGCAGTTCCATTCTCAGGGCTGTTCTGATGTATGTGCATGTGAAAAATCCCTGTGTTTTTTGTTTAGAGAAATGACGGTAGACATTGTCTGTGTGTATGTGTGATTTCATTCTGTATACGGTGAATGTTATTCTCATATTTCTGCATGTTAAAGATCCCCACGTGACTGTGATTGCTGTTCTAACGTTTGTAGAAGTTAAAGATCCCCCCTTTTTAATCGGAGACTGTCTAGTCTGCATGCACGTTTGTTCAATCACACACACGCACACGCACACACACACACACACAGATCTAATATCACTGAGAGTGAACAGACGTAAAATCGAAGACACACACAGATATATATTGGGGACGGGATAGCTCAGTGGTCGGAGCACTCGCTTTCCACCAGCCAAGTTAAGCAGCGTCGAGCGTGGTTACTAGTTGGATGAGTGACCGTTTGCGCGCCTTGGCTTCAGTACAGTCCCCCAGTTCACCCAGCTGTCAATGGGCACCTGCCCTCTTTAGGGTCAGGGAAGGTAAAGCAGCGAGGGAGAGGAGATGGGCGCCGCCCTCAATATGCTGGCCCCTGGAGAAGCTGAGGTCTCTGAAGCCTCGCTCCCCTACAACCTTATAGGTTATGGGTTTACCTTATATATATATATATATAATATATATATATATATATATATATATATATATATATATATATATATATGTCACCAAACCACACTGGTCTCATGACATTAAGTTCTACATGGTTGCCATTTCATGGTGTCATTGTTTTGGTTTCAAACAATGGCATCAACTAGTAGACATTGACGGTAAGATTAAAGCACTCTTACCTCTAACTTGTGCGTGAAACGTAGGTGAGTCTGAGTTTTAACACAAGAAACAAGGGAAGTAAAGGTTGATCCCAAAATATACAAGGGGCTGTAACTTCAAGCAAATGATTCTTTATTTCAGACAAACAAGCAAATAAGCAAAACAAACAAAACCAGCAGTTGCTATACAGTAGACGGTCGTTCAGGATTTTGTACAAGAGGAATTAATAAACTATTTTCTGAGATTGTTGGTTTAGAGGTAATAGTTTAGAGGTAATGTATCCCTTGAGAAAGTAAGAGACCGTGGAATCGATTCATATTTTAACCTAAATTTTGCAAATTATGACATGAACATACCTAGCATGCGTCTTTGGACTCCGCCAGGTTCAACTTGCTCACGACATAGGGCTCGAAAAACTGAAGGAATGTGCCGAAGACTTTTGAAGCTGTTAAAGCTGATTCAAGAAATCAACTATTATGTGAGTTAGATCTATTGACTACAATCACTTGAAAGGTTACAACAACAAAAAAGATAAAGGTGTCCCATAACTTATGCGGTCGTTGGGGAGTGAGATACCACAGACCTCGGCTTCTCCAGGGGCCAGTATTTTATGGGCGGCGCCCAAATCCTCTTCCTCGCTGTTTTACCTTCCCTGACTCTAAAGAGAGCAGGTACTCATTTACAGCTGGGGGAACTGTACTGAAGCCAAAGCGCGCAAACGGTCACCCATCCACTTGGTAACCAACGCTCAATACTGCTTAACCTTAGCTTGGGGGAAAGCGAGTGCTCTGACCGCTGAGCTGTCCCGTCCCACTAATCTCTTGTTTTCTAGTTACGAATGGTGTACAAGATTGAACTAAATCGATATTTTGTTCACCTTTTGCATGGTGTAGGTGTCTTGGTGTGGTGGCGTTAGCTGCACTGATTCAGTTTGCTGTCATGGACCCCGATAACCTAGATCGGTGTGGTGGCCCATCTTTACCTTTGTCTTTTCGTTCCTTGGCTGGAGCTCCGAGGTTCACCGATGGTGAGATTCCGCGTATGCAACTGTCTACGTACCATGAAGGCTGCCGCATTCCGATTTCGGGGATGACGTCCAGTGTGCTTGCGGTTTGTTTTTTCGTTGTCAATCAATGACTTGTCTTCCCGAAAAGCGGAACGGGTTTTTAACGTGTGCTCAAGACGTTCTGCGTGCGTTCGCACACGGGGGGCTTGGTTTATAGTCCCATCCGAAATATTTCCAGGGAAGTGGAGTCTGCACTGATGTTGACTGCAGAGGAAAAATCCTCTTGAACGAGATTTGAACCCGGGTCAGCAGATCATCACTCTAACCACCAGGCTACCCTGTCCGTACTGATGTCAGCTCAAGGGGAATAACTCCCTCCAAACAGGCGTCTGTGTGGTAGAAGGTTCAAACCCACGCCGCAAGACCAACGCTCTAACCACTAGGCTGTCCTGCTCCATGCCTTCAGCATGATGTAGATGTTTGTGTATGTGGGTAGCTGTTTCTGTAGCTGATGACTTATTACTACTAATATGTCTGTGTTGTACTAACCCTCTCTCTCTCTCCTTCCTTCCTTCCTTCCTTCCTAACACAGGTTCTCATCGACGTCTTAATCCCTGCCACTATGCAAGAGATGCCAGAAAAGTAAGTCTTGGATCCACTGATGTCTTTGGGGTTTTGTTGATGTCTTTGATAGTACTTTTTTGCCTGTGTAGCTTGTCTCTAGTTGCCTGCTTCTTAGTGTCTTTCATTTTTTTACGTTTTCATCTCTTTTTTTTTTTGTAGGTGGGATAACCGTTTAGACTTAATCTTGAGCGTTTGGAGCAAGAAATGCGAAAGTGGTTGACAGACCTCACACGGCCTTTGTGGTCGACATGGCTGAAAACAAACGATGATTATGATTATACTTACTTACTTTACTTTTTCCTTCCGCTTGTACTCTGTGGCGTCGCGGGGAGATATCACTGTCTGTCTGCTGCAAGGCGGGTAGCTTGGAGGAGGAGGGACAATCCATGGACTTTCAGTGTTTCTGCCACGGAATCACTCCAGCGTCGCCTGGGTCTACCTCTGGCCCTCGTGCCAGAGTACCTCAAGTTGTAAGCACGCAAGGCTGGCTGGTTTGGCGGCATCCGTGTGAGGTGCCCAAACCACATGGTTCGTTGTTGTTCAATTTGGTGTAAGACGGGTGTGGCTCCTACCATGTCTCTGATCACCTCGTCTCTTATCTTGTCTCTCCTGGTCTTGTTGACGGCTTTCCTCAAGCACTTCATCTCGCACGTTACCAGTTTCTGCTCCAGGGCTTTGGTCAGGGGCCATGTCTGGCACTGGTAGGTGAGAGTTGGTCAGCAGATCATCACTCTAACCGCCAGGCTATCCCATCGGTACTGATGTCAGCTCAAGGGAAAAAAATCCCCTCCATGATCTCCATGGTGATCAGTGGTCTAGAGGTAACGCGCCTGTCTAGAAAGCGAAAAGTCCCGGTCGGAAGTGTGCGGTGGTTTGAATCCCCGTTTGGGCCTGAAACATTTCCCCCATCCATTAGACCATGAGTGGTGGTCTGGGCGCTACTCTTCCGGATGAGACGATAAACCGAGGTCCCGTGTGTTACACAAAAATTATTTAGCGCACGTAAAAGAACCCACGGCAGCAAGAGAGTTGTCCCTGGCAAAATTATGTAGAAAAAAAGCCACTCTGATAGGGAAATAAATGCAGTTGTAGACAGAAAAAAAAAGAAAAAATGGGTGGCGCTGCTCTGTGGCGACGCGCTCTCCCCGGGGAGAGCAGCCCGAATTTCTCGCAGAGAAATCTGACGTGACTTAAAGTGATATAAATAAAAAAAATGATTGTAAGAAGTACAAAATAATGAAGGTGTGTGTTTTGGGAGAACTTTCCAAAGTTGATCGATCTATCACAGTGGCGAAAAGTTCGATCAGTTGATCTGGAACGAAGGTACTTTTAGTTTTGGCTAAATGTTGTTACACGTGGAATTTGACATTTTCTTCGCTTCATGGAATTTCAGGAGCGTTGCTATCAGTTGGAAAATGTGGGTTTAAGAATAATTATGTCATTCTGATGTTGTGACTATTATTTTACAGTTTCAATGTAAAGCAGAGGTGTGTTGTGTGTGTGTGTGTGTGTGTGTGTGTGTGTGTGTGTGTGTGTGTGTGTGTGTGTGTGTGGTGAGTGTGTGTTTTGTGTGTGTGTGTTTTGTGTGTTGTGTGTGTGTGTGTGTGTGTGTGTGTGTGTTCGCGCATATTAATTTTATCAAGGAAGGTAAGTGAGAAATAAACGGCAAAACGTCATTTTGTGCGGTGAGGAGACATGAACTAAATGATATTTTGATTTTTGTTTGTTTGTTTTTCATTTCATTGCCTGACCCCACTACACTACACTATACCATACTACACTACACTATACTACACTACACTATACCATACTACACTACACTATACTACACTGCACCACACCACACTCCACTACACCCCCACGCCACACTACATTACACTACACTACGCTACACTACACTAGACCACACCACACTACACTACACTACACTATCCTACCCTACACTCCACTACTCTACGCTATGCTATGCTACACTCCACTACGCTACACTCCACCACACTCCACCACACTCCACTCCACCACCTCCACACCACACTCCACTCCACTCCACACTACACTACACCACACCAACCACACCACACCACACTACACTACACCACACCACACCACACCACACTACACCACACTCCACTCCACTCCACCACACCACACCACACCACACTACACCACACTCCCACTCCACTCCACACCACCACTCCACACTCCACCACACCACACTCCACCACACCACACCACACTCCACTCCACCACACTCCACCACACTCCACTCCACTCCACACCACACCACTCCACACCACACCACTCCACTCCACTCCACCACACCACACCACACCACACCACACTCCACCACACTCCACTCCACCACACCACACCACACTCCACCACACTCCACTCCACACCACCACACCACTCCACCACACCACCACTCCACCACACTCCACTCCACTCCACTCCACCACACCACACCACACTACACCACACCACACTCCACTCCACC
This sequence comes from Rapana venosa, assembly GCA_028751875.1. Lineage (NCBI taxonomy): Eukaryota > Metazoa > Mollusca > Gastropoda > Neogastropoda > Muricidae > Rapana > Rapana venosa. Next base: position 52,375,114 of record CM054158.1, on the reverse strand, counting down.
ACACTCCACTCCACTCCACCACACCACACTCCACTCCACCACACCACACTCCACTCCACCACATCTCCCCCACCACACCCACACCACACCACACCACCACTCCACCACACCACACTCCACCCACACCACACCACACCACACTCCACACCACACTCCACACCACACCACACCACACCACTCCACCACACCACCACTCCACCACTCCACTTTCTCCACTTTCTCCACCTGGCTACCCTCTGTGCTGCTGCAGTCTGCTGTGTGACATACGGAACTTTGCCCGGCACTGGGAGAGCTGGGTGCAGTCTGCCCTGGAGAACTTCCCTGAGGTGCTGGCCTCTGCCAAACTGCCCGTGGCACGCCGATTCTCCCTCACCTTAAAACGGCACACCTCCTTCCTGCATTTGGCACAGGTAGGCCTGTGTGGTGGCTGGTGTGTTGTGTTGTGTCTGGTGTGTGTGTTTGTGTGTGTGTTTGTTTGTGTGTGTGTTTGTGTGTGGTGTTTGTGTGGGGTGTGTTTGTGTGTGTTTGTGTAGTGTAGTGTGGGGTGTGTGGGTGTTTGTGGGGGCGGGGGGGGGGGGGGGCGGTGTAGTGTTTGTTTTGTGTGGGGGGGGGGGGGGGGTTTGGGGGTTGGGGTGGTGTAGTGTGTTTGTATGTATGTGTTTGTGATTGTGTTGTGCGTGTGTATTGTAGTGTTTGGTGTGTATTGTGTATGTAGTGTTTGTGTGTGTGTATTGTGTGTGTGTTTGTGTGTGTGTGGGGGGGGGGGGGGGTTGGGGGTTGGGGTGGTTTTAGTGTGTTTGTATGTATGTGTTTGTGATTGTGTGTATGTGTGTTTGTGTGTGTATTGTGTATGTGTATGTAGTGTTTGTGTGTGTAGTGCGTGTGTATGTGTGTGTAGTGTTTGTGTGTGGGGGGGGGGGGGGGTTGGGGGGTTTGGGGGTGGTGTAGTGTGTTTGTATGTATGTGTTTGTGATTGTGTGTGCGTGTGTAGTAGTGTTTGTGTGGTGTAGTGTGTATGTATGTAGTGTTTGTGTGTGTAGTGTGTGTGTGTATGTGTGTGTAGTGTCTGTGTGAGGGGGGGGAGGTGTGGGGAGGGGGGTTTTGTGGGGTGCGGGAGGGTTTGTGTGGGTGGTGGGTGGTGGTTGGAGGGGTTGGATGTGAGTGTATGGGTGGTGGAATTTAAGTGGGTGGATGGGTGTGTAGTAAGTGTGTGTGTGAGGGATGGGAGAGGGGAGGAAGGGGGTGGGGAAAGGGAGGTTGTGTGTGGGGAGAGGGGTGATGGTGTGTGTGGGGGGGGGGGGGTATGTGATTGGGGGGGCGTGGGGGGTGAGTGTATGTGTGTTAGTGTGTGTGTGGGGGGGGGGGGGCGGAGCGTGTGTGTGTGTTTGCGTGGGTTGGTAGGTGGGCGAGTGTATGTGTGTGGGTGGGTTGGTAATTGATTGTGTGTGTGCCATTCTGTCTGTCTGTCTGTCTGTGTATGTCTATGCGTGTGTGTGCACACAGCTACCTTCTCTGCTGAGAATCTGAGAGTATTTTTTATAACTGCAGCCAATATTATTTACCTGTTAGTAAACTCTCTCTCTCTCTCTCTCTCTCTCTTCTCTCTCTCTCTCTCTCTCTCTCTCTCTCTCTCTCTCTCTCAACAATAAAAAAATCAAAACCTGAAATTCTTTCAATTTTCTCAGAGCGGAGAGCATTGAAAAATTCTACAAGCCGATAAGTATTACTTAACAAAACTCCTCTCATTAAACAGACACTTGGCAGATGTTATTTATTTCATTTCGAGGAAAATAGAATAAGCTCTCAAGTGCTTTTTTTTTTTTTTTACATCCAGTGTCCGTGTGTTATGCAGTTTTGTGAAATTTGTCATCCATTCTTACCGGAACACAATGGCCTACTCTTCCGAAAAGCGGAATAAGTTTTAACGTGTACTCAAGAAGTTCTTTGTAATGAGAATCCTGCATCTAAGCAAGAACCTAACCCCTCCCCCCAAAAAAAAAACAACAACACAGAACAACGAAAAAAGAAAGTTTTAACAATTTTTTCCACAAAATGATGACATCTGCAATAACGCTTCACTAAGTTGTGCCTTTCCTGTCTTTATTTATCTATCGTTTTATTTATTCATTCATTTATTTATTTATTCATTGACTTATTTCTTTATTCATTAACTTATTTATTTCTTCATTTACTTATTTATTCATTCATTTACTTATTTGTGCCTTTCCTGTCTTTATTTATCTGTTTATTTATTCATTCATTTATTTATTCATTCGTTGACTTATTTATTTACTCATTTGCTTATTTATTTATTCATTTATTCATTTATTCATTGACTTATTTATTTATTCATTTACTTATTTGTGCCTTTCCTGTCTTTATTTATCAATCTGTTTATTTATTAATTCATTTATTTATTTATTCATTAATTTATTTATTTGTTCATTTATTTATTTATTTATTCATATACTTATTTATTTATTCATTGACTTATTTATTTATTCTTTTACTTATTTATTTATTCATTGACTTATTTATTTATTCTTTTACTTATTATTTATTCATTTACTTATTTCTTATTTATTCATTTATTTATTTATTTATTCATTTACTCATTTATTTATTCATTTACTTATTCATTTACTTATTTCTTTCTTTCTTTCTTTATTTGTTTATTTCTGTATCGCAGTCTGCCCGGCCGCTGTTGTTCGACGCGGGCAATGTGGAAGCCATGATAAAAGACCTGGAGAGGATTGAGTGCCCTTCCGTGGAGTCGCAGCCCTTTGATAAAGATGGCGGCTCTGAACCCGAACTGAACGCTGACTGTGAGTGTAGTGGTGTCAGCCCTTATGTGTGTCTGTGTATGTGTTTATTTTATTTATTTTATTCTTTGGTCTGTTTGTCCGTCGTGTTCGACGATGACCTCCAAAACAGCAGAGGAGGCAGCTGCTGTTTCAGAAATTGGGCAGAAATTTGATTATAGTGGAGATGCCTTGCCCACAGTACATCCCCACTCTCTCGGCCAAGTGGGCATAAGGACAGTCAGCGTTGGAGATGTTCTCCAAAGGCCAACCAGCCCCCAGGCTGCAGCACATAAGGACTGTGCGAGTCAAGCCTCCTAGTCAGAGAGTCCTAGTCGATCAATAAAGACTAAGCTGTAAAGTGGAATTCCATGAATGGGAAAGAAAGCCACTGGTCATACAGCCTCTCACTTTGCTGTTGCCCCCAGCGTCAATGGTTTAATCAAGAACTGTGATAAAGCCCAGGCGCTGACGGCCTCTTTTATATCGAGGATGATGGAATAAGCACTTGTGTGCTTTTTTTTTACCCCAGTCCCCGTGTGTATGCGGTTTTGTTAATTATGTCATCTGTTCCCACCGGCACACAATGGCTTACTCTTACGAAAAGCGGAACAGGATTTAACGTGTGCGCAAGGTGTTCTGCGTGCGTTCGCACAAGGGGCCTCGATTTATAGTCTGGGGGTGTGTGTGTGTGTGTGGGTGGTGTGGTGTGTGTGTGTGTGTGTTGTGTGTGTGCGTGCGTGCGTGCTGGCGCGCGGTGCTTGCGTGCGTGCTGTGTCTTTGTGTGGGTGTGTGTGTAGTATGGCGATGATGAATGAATAATGATGATGATGACAGTAATTGAAAAGTGATGATAGAGATGGTGATGACGACAATGACGATGATAGTAATCATAATGATAATAGGAGTGATGATGATAATGATGAGGAGGAGGATAGTAATAATAATGATAAAGATGGTGATAATAATACAGATATGATGATGGATGATGATGATGATGATGATGATGATGATGGTGTGTGGTAGGTGGTGGCGGTGGGCGCGGGATGTATGATGTGGTGTGAGAGAGGAGGAAGTGAGGAGCGGAGGAGATGGTGATGAATGAGATGATGATGATGATGATGACGACTGAAAGAAGGAAGCAAGGATGCGCAAAGGGATGTGCTCAATTTGTGCGGTAATACAAACGCTGTTACCAAATTCAGTACTAGATGGGAGGTTACTGAAACAAATACCGCTACACACGCAACCCTCTCATTCAGCCTTGCAATATCAATCCTCCCACAGTGCTTTTCCAGGTGGGATGATGAGGGAGTCAGTCAAGACTGCACCATTGTGGGTGACCCCCAGAGTGTTAAGCTGGGGAACGCACAACAAACAACAACATGATTTGACCTCTGTTTGGCTCCAAGCTGTTCGTACTAGTCAAATGAGGGCAGACAGGGAGGTGGGGGGAGAGGGGAGGTATAGTTCAAGTCAATTTAAGTCAAGTCAAAAACACTTTAATCCTCCCATGAAGGGCAATGACAATACTGACAGGCACATTGATACCTACAATTATCTCACAAAATAATATGACAAAATTGACAAAACCGCATACACACGGGGACATGAGTGCTTATTCCATTATCCTCGATATAGAAGAATAAATCAAAGAATCAAATCACAAGTTGGCGTCAGACTGTGATGATGATGATGATGATGATGATGATGATGATGATGGTGATGATGATGGTGGTGATGATGGTGATGATGATGGTGATGATGATGATGATGTGGCGGATGTGGTTGCAGTTCTGGCAGACCTGATAGAGCTGCTGCGGAAACAAGCCACGGTGGAGGCTTTCACAGAATGGCTGGATCTGCAGCTGGAGCAGAAAGTCATCAAGGTGAGAGGAGAGAAGGGCACGTCGCCTCCATCCTTCTGTCTATTTATTTAGTTATTGTTATCTGTCTATGTATTTATTTAGTTATCTGTCTATTTATTTATTTAGTTATCTGTCTATTTATTTATTTAGTTATCTGTCTATTTTATTCTTTGATTTATTTAGTTTTTTTATGTATCAAGGTGAGAGGAGAAGGGCACATCGCCTCCACCCATCGGTTTATTTAGTTATTTATCTGTCTATTTATTTAGTTATTCTTTTATCTGTCTATTTATTCTTTTATTTAGTTCGGTTTTTTTATATCAAGTTCTTCAGTTTAACGTCCTTCCACTAAATAGTGATATCAGGGTGAGAGGAGAAGGGCACATCGCCTCCATCCACCTGTTTATTTAGTTATCTGTCTATTTATTTATTTATTCTTTTATCTGTCGGTTTATTCTTTTATATATTTAGTTTTTTAATATGAAGGTGAGAGAAGAACAGCACATCGCCTCCATCCTTCTGTTTATTTAGTTAGTTATCTATTTATTTATTGTATCTGTCTATTTATTCTTTTACTAATTTAGCTATTCTTTTATATCGAGGATAATGGAATAAGCACTCAAGTGCTATTTTTTACATCCAGTCACCGTGTGTATGCGGTTTTGGTCAATTTTATCATCTGCTCACACCGGCTCACAATGCCCTACACTTTTGAAAAAGTGGAACAGGATTTAACGTGTGCGCAAGATGTTCTGCGTGCGTTCGCACACGGGACCTCTGTTTATAGTCTCATCCGAAGGACTTTTGGGGAGAGTGGAGTCTGCACTGCTTTTAACTCCGGGGCAAATCCCCTTGAACGGGATTCGAACCCGGGTGGTCAGATTTTGAGCGCAATGTTCTAACCACTAGGCCGTCCCCATCTACAAAAAGGAGACACGAGGATCGGTGGTCTAGAGGTAACGCGCCTGCCTAAAAAGCGAAAAGTCCGGGTCGGAAGAGTGCGGTGGTTTGATCCCCGTTTGGGCCTGAAACTTTTCCCCCATCCATTAGACCATGAGTGGTGATCTGGGTGCTAGTCTTTCGGATGAGACGATAAACCGAGGTCCCGTGTGCTACGCATAATTATTCAGCGCACGTAAAAGAACCCACGGCAGCAAGACAGTTGTTCCTGGCAAAATTCTGTAGAGAAAAGCCACTCTGATACGGAAACAGATACAGTTGCAGACAGGAAAAAAAAAAGAAAATAAAGGGTGGCGCTACTCTTGTGGCGACGCGCTCTTCACGGGGAGAGCAGCCCGAATTTCACGTAGATAAATCTGCCGTGACTTAAAGTGGTGTAAATAAATAAATAGACAAAACAAACAAACAAACAAGCTACTTATTTATTTTATCATATTCTTTTTTATATCAAGGATAATGGAATACGCAGTTATGTGGGGTTTTTTTTACACCCAGTCCCCGTGTGTATGCAGACAAACACACTGAAAGCAACAAGGAGAGAAACGCGACACGAGCAAACACGAAACCAAATGCATTGTTACTCTACCCACAACACCAACACAAAAGCAAAGAAACAGGAAAAACAGACCTACAAGATATACAGAATAGGCAGTGCACTATTGCTAACATGCACACACACACGCGTGCGCACACACTACACACACATGTACATACACACAATACTCTCTCATACACACACGACCTCGGTTTACAGTCTCTTCCTCTTCGGATGAGACTATAAACCGAGGCCCCGTGTGCGAACGCACGCAGAACATCTTGCGCACACGTTAAAATCCGTTCCACTTTTCGGAAGAGTAGGCAGGCCATTGTGTGCCGGTGGGAACGGATGAGAAAATGTACAAAACTGCATAGGCTACGCACAAGGACTGGATGAAAAAAGTACATGAGTTTATTCCATTATCCCTGAAATAAAAGAAGAAGGAAAAAAAGAAACAACACACACACACAGCACAACACAACACACACACAATACAATACAACACAGCTCAACACACACACACACACACACACACACACACACACACACACACACACACATATATTATACATACATGCATACATACATACATACACACACACATACATACGCACATACATACATACATACATACATACATACATACATACATACATACATACATACATACACACACACACATACATACGCACATACATACATACATACAAACATACATACATACATACATACATAATAATATAGATCTCTCTTCCTCCTCTCTCTCCCTCCCCCCTCCCTCTCTCTCTCTCTCTCTCTCTCCCTCTCTCTCTCTCTCTCTCTCTCTCTCTCTCTCTCTCTCTCTCTCTCTCTCTCCCTCCCCCTCCTCCCCCTTACATACATACATACAGACACAGACAGACAGACGTGCATACATACATACATACATGATTTCTGATTTACATACATACATGAATGCATGCATGCATCCATATATATATGCATATATACATGCATGCACGCATACATACATACACACACACATACCTACACACATACATACATACACACACACACACACACACACACACACACACATGCAAACAAACAGACAGAAATTCCATAAACCCATACATATAAACACAAATGCAAAAACCATCACTCACATTCCCTAAATTTCGTTTTTTTAAATCCCACCTCCTAACTCTCTCTCTCTCTCTCCCCTCACACCAAAATAAATCTCACTCATCATATCGGATTTGTCTGTTGAATATTAATCCCCTCGTCCCCTACTTCAAAACTAGATCAAACCCCCCAGATAACACCCCCATGGGGATCCCATAGAGGGGATTGTGCACTCGAGCCTTCAGGAAAAGAGCGGCACGTGGAAAGACCAAGAGCATTCAGCGAGCGACACACGACCCTCCCGAAACGTAGGGCTGGGAAAGTCTGGGCAAAACTGATTCTTCTTCTTCTTCTTCTTTTTCTTCTTCTTCTTCTTCTTCTTCTTCTTCTTCTTCTTCTTCTCTTCTTGTCCTTCTTCTTCTTCTTCTTTGCATTCTTTGCATTCTTTGCATTCTTCTTCTTCTTTGCATTCTTCTTCTTCTTTGCATTCTTCTTCTTCTTTGCATTCTTCTTTGCATTCTTCTTCTTCTTCTTCTTCTCTTTGCATTCTTCTTCTTCTTCTTGTCCTTCTTCTTCTTCTTGTCCTTCTTCTTCTCCTTCTTCTTCTTCTTCTTCTTCTTCTTCTTCTTCTTCTTCTCTTCTTCTTCTCCTTCTTCTTCTTCTTCTTCTTCTTCTTCTTCTCCTTCTTCTTTGCATTCTTCTTCTTCTTCTTCTTCTTCTTTGCATTCTTCTTCTTCTTCTTCTTCTTCTTCTTTGCATTCTTCTTCTTCTTTGCATTCTTCTTTGCATTCTTCTTCTTCTTCTTGTCCTTCTTCTTCTTCTTGTCCTTCTTCTTCTCCTTCTTCTTCTTCTTCTTCTTCTCCTTCTTCTTCTTCTTCTTCTTCTTCTTCTCCTTCTTCTTCTTCTTCTCCTTCTTCTTCTTCTTCTTCTTCTTCTTCTTCTTCTTCTTCTTCTTCTCCTTCTTCTTCATCAACAAACTCTGAGACAGCAACTACCATTGTCTGTCATATGAGTGAAAATGCGTTGTGCTGCCGTTAAGCGCCTGACAAGTCATGCCCAGCGCATGCAACTTCGGCATAGGAGAAGCTTGTTATCTTTTAAGTCTTTCTGATTTTAAAAAAAAAAAAAAGGCAGGAGAATGGAGCAAGAAGGCAGTAAATAGACAAGAAGGAGGTGACAGGAAGAAAAGAAACTAGACAGAAACAAAGAGAGGGATAGAAAAGAGGGAATGTCTAGCACAGAATTTACAGATGGTGGGGATGCTATTCATACTGACAGGCCCCTGGCATCCCCATGGGGAGGATCTACTCTAGGCATTATGAGCTATTCCATACAGCTGGCTAATACCCTCCAAGCATTCAGCGTTCGTTCATCATCACACCCATACCCATTGTGTGTAAGTGTGCATAATTATGTACAGCACCTATACGGCTCCAATTTAAAAACTCTCGACTCCCGTCACTTTACACACCTTTCAAATTGTTTGTGTGTGAACCAGTTCCTCTACATCAAACTGGCCTGTCAATCCCCGAAGTCGGAA
>CM054158.1:52326303-52361303 GCA_028751875.1 Rapana venosa | reverse complement strand
AGATGCACCAGGAGACAGACCAGGAGCTGCAGGCCCTGCTGGACAAACACACCACGCCTGGTCAGTGCTGCAGTACTGCTGCAGTAGTGCTGTAGTGTGGGGTGGTAGTGCTGTAGTGTTGTGGTGTGGGGTGGTGGTGGTCGGGTGGTTGTGGGGTGGGGTGGGAAGGAGTGGAGTGTGGAGTGGTGTGGAGATGGTGTTGAGTGGAGTGGTGTGGAGTGATGTGGTATGGAGTGGTGTGGTGTGGTGTGTGTGGTATGGAGTGGTGTGGTGTGGTGTGGAGTGGTGTGGTATGGAGTGGTGTGGAGTGGAGTGGTGTGGTGCGAAGTGGTGTGGAGTGAGGTGGGGTGGGGTGTGCGTGCATGTGTGAGTGCGTGAAAGCGCGCAGACGTAAAAAATAAGTTTATGTCTTTTCCAATTAATTGCTTTTTATAGCATTGTATCCCAACATTGGTGTGTTTGAGCGCGCACGCGCGTGCGCGTGTTTGTGTGTGTAATCCGTCTTTTTCTTTAAGTTACCTTGGAATATTCACACCAATTTGAAACATACTTTTCTCCTGTCTTTCGAGATTATGGCGGCACAAAATCAAGGTGCCCCTTGTCAGTATAGTGAAGTTACCCTTCATGGGATGACTAAAGCGTGTTTGACTTTGAACTTGAACTTGAACTTGAACTTGACTTTGACTTTGACTTTGACTCTTCCTCTATCGCTGCAGACACCTTGGGCACCAGACCGGCCCTGCAGCAAACGGCCAGCACCTGTTTTGTGGCCAACGCCCATAACCGTGGCGCGCTTTGTGGTAGCAGCGACAGCGGAATGATGAAGCGGGAGCAGTATGGTGACCTGCCCCTGGCCACGCCCACCTCCTTCCCCGCTGCTGCTGCCGCCGCCGCTGCTGCTGCTGCTAACACTGTGCCATCCTTCGGCAACGGCAGGGACTCCTACGGCATGTCGCCTGCCCAGCTGACCCGCTAGCCCAGTGCGGGGTGTGGGGGTGGGTGGGGAGGGGGAGTGGTGGGTGGGGGGGGTTGTGGGGGTGAAGGGGGTGGGGGGGGTGTGGGGGGGGGGGAGGGGTTGATTGTGTGTGTGTGTGTGGGGGGGGAGGGGGTTTGTAGGTGTAAGGTGGGGTGGGGAGTAGGTGTAAAATGGGGTTAGTGGGGCGTGTAAGGTTGGTGTGTGGGAGGGTAGGTGTAAAGTGGGGTTAGTGGGTGGGGTGTAAGGTTGATGTGTGTGTGTGTGGGGGGGGGGGGGGGGTGTAAAGTGGGGTTAGTGGGTGGGGGTAAGGTTGATGTGTGTGGAGGAGGGGGTGTAGGTGTAAAGTGGGAGTTAAGTGGGTGGGTGAAAGGGGTTTTGGGGGTGTGTTGGTGGGAGGGGGGGGTGGGTTGTAAAGGGGGGGAGTTGTGGGTGGGGGTGGGGGGTTGAGGGGGTTGGTGTGGGGGGGGGGTAGGTTTTAAAATGGGGTTAGGGGGGGGGGTGAAAGGTTGGGGTGTGTGTGTGGGGGGGGGGGTAGGTGTAAATTTGGGGTTAGTGGGGGGGGATAAGGTTGATGTGTGTGTGTGGAGGGGGTGGGTTTGAAAAGGGGTTTTTGTGGGGGGGGGTTTTAAGGTTGATGTGGTGTGTGGGGGGGGGGTGGTGTAAAATGGGGTTTTAGGGGGTTTGGGGTGGTGTGTGGATGGGGGGTAGGTGAAAAGGGGGGGGAGGGGGTGGGGTGGGGGGTTTGATGGTGTGTGGGTTTGGGGGTTGGTGTAAAGGGGGGTTTTAATGGGTGGGGTGAAAGGGGTTGTTTGTGTGTGTGTGGTGGGGGTGGGGGTTTAAAGGGGGGTTTTTTGGGGGGGGGGAAAGGTTTGATGGGGGTTGTGTGTGGTGGGGGTAGGGGGTAAAGTGGGTTTTGTGGGGGGGGTAAGGTTGTTGTGTGGGGAGGGGGGGGGGTAGGTGTAAATTTTGGGAGTTAGAGGGGGGGGGTTTTAAGGTTGGTTTTGTGTGTGGGGGTGGGGGGGGGGGGGGGTAGGTGTAAAAGGGGGTTAGGGGGGGGGGTTTGAAAGGGTTGGTGTGGGTGGGGGGGTAGGGTGAAAATGGGGTTAGGGGGGTGGGGGTTAGGTTGGTGTGTGTGTGGGGTCAGGAGGGGGGGGGGGAGGGGGTTTTATAGGGGGGGGGGGGGGGTAAGGTTGATGTGGGGGGGGGCAGAGGTTTTAAAAGGGGGGGTTAGGGGGGGGGGGTTTTAAAGTTGGTGGGGTGGAGGGGGGGGGGTTAGGTGTAAAGGGGGGGGTTGTAAATTTGGGTTTTTGTGTGGGGGGGCGGAGGTGTAAAGTGGGGGGGTGTGTTGGGATGTGTGGGGGGCGGAGGGTGTAAAGTGGGGGGGGGGGGGTGAAGGTTGATGTGTGGGGGGCAGAGGGTAAAGTGGGGGGGGGGGGGGGGGTAGGTTGATGTGGGGGGGGGGCAGAGGTGTAAAGTGGGGGGGGGGGTGTAAGGGGTGATGGGTGGGGGGCAGAGGTGTAAAGTGGGGGGGGGGGTTTTAGGTTGATGTGGGGGGGGCAGAGGGTTGTAAGTGGGGGGGGGGGGGTGGTGAGGTTTGGGGGGGGCAGAGGTGTAAGTGGGGGGGGGGGGGGTGGAAAGGTTGATGTGTGGGGGGCAGAGGGTGTAAGTGGGGGGGGGGGGGTTGTAAGGTTGTTTGGTGGGGGGGAGGGTGTAAAGTGGGGGGGGGGGGGTGTGTAAGGTTGATGTGTGGGGGCAGAGGGGAAAATGGGGGGGGGGGGGGGTGTAGGTTGATGTGTGGGGGGCAGAGGTGGTAAAGTGGGGGGGGGGTGTGGGGTTGATGTGTGGGGGGCAGGGGTGTAAAGGGGGGGGGGGGGGGGTTTTGTTTTGGTTGAGTGTGGGGGGGAAAGGGGTGTAAGTGGGGTTAGTGGGGGGGTGAAAAGGGTTGGGTGGGTGGTTGAGGGGGGGTAGGTGTAAAGTGGGGGGTGTAAGTTGGTGTGTGGGGAGGGGTGTGGTGAAAAGTGGGTTAGAGGTGGGGTTTTAAGGTTGATGTGTGTGTGTGTGGAGGGGGGTAGGTGTAAGTGGGAGTTAGTGGGTGGGGGGTAAGGTTGATGTGTGGTGTGTGGAGGGGGGGTAGGTGTAAAGGGGGTTTAGGAGGGTGTAGGTTGATGTGTGTGGGGGGGGGGGGGGGGGGGGTAGGTGAAAGTGGGAGTTAGTGGGTGGGGGGTAGGTTGTGTGTGGTGTGGGGGGGGTAGGTGTAAAGTGGGTTAGTGGGGTGTAAGGGTTGATGTGTGTGGGGAGGGGGGGGGGGGGGTAGGTGTAAAGTGGGAGTTAGTGGGTGGGGGGTAGGGTGTGGGTGTTGTGGAGGGGGTGGTTAAAGTGGGGTTGTGGGTGGGGGTTAGGTTGTATGGTGGTGGGGAGGGGGGTGGTGGTGTAAAGTGGGAGTTGTGGGGTGGGGGTAGGGTGATATGTGTGCGTGGGGAGGGGGGGGGGGGTGGTGTAAAGGGGGGGAGGTGGGTGGGGGGTAAGGTTGATATGTGTGGGGGGGGGGGGGGTTTAGGTGTAAAGGTGGGAGTTGTGGTGGGGGTAAGGTTGGGTGTGTGTGTGTGGGGGGGGTAGGTGGTAAAGTGGGGTTGTGGTGGGGGAGGTTGTTTGTGGTGGGGGGGGGGGGGGGGGTTAGGTGTAAGTGGGAGTTAGTGGGGGGGGGGGGTAAGGTTGATATGGGGTGCGGGGGGGGGGGTAGGTGTTAAGTGGGAGTTAGTGGTGGGGGGTTGGTTGTATGTGTGGGTGGGGGGGGGGGGGGTAGGTGTAAGGGGTGTTAGGGGTGGGTGTAAGGTTGGTGGGTGTGGTGTGGGGGGTAGGTGGTTTAAAGGGGGAGTTGTGGGTGGGGGGTAAGGTGATGTGTGTGGGGAGGGGGGAGGGGGTGTAAAGTGGGGTTGTGGGTGGGGGTAAGGTTGTGTGTGAGGGAGGGGGGGGGGGGGGGGTAGGTTTTAAGTGGGGTTAGTGGGGGTAAGGTTGATGTGGTGTGTGGGGGGGGGGGGGGTATGGTGTAGGTGGGTTAGTGGGGCGTGTATGGGTTGGGTGTGTGGGGAGGGTAGGTGTAAAGTAGGGTTAGTGGGGGGGGTTTGTAGGTTGGTGTGGGGGGAGGGTAGGTGTAAAGTGGGGTTGTGGGTGGGGTGAAAGGGTTTGATGTGGGGGGAGGGGGGGGAGGTGTAAAGTGGGGTTGTGGGTAGGGTGTAAGGGTTTGGGGTTTTTTGTGTGGAGGGGGGGGGGGTGGTGGCTGTGGGTAGGTGTAAGGTGTGGGCTGGGGGGTTTGGAGGGGGTTGTAGGTGGGGGTTGTGTGTGGGTGGTTGGGGTGGGGGGCTTGTTTGTGTGTTGGTAGGGGTAAGTGGGGAGTTGGGGTTAGTGGGTGGGACATAAGGGGGGGGGGGGGGGGGTAGTTTGTGGGGTGTACAATGGGAGGTGTGGTGGGTGTGTGGGTTTAGGGCGGGGGTGTGGGGGGTGGAGGGTGTGGGTTAGTTGTGTGTGAGAGAGAGGTGTGTTGTGTGTTGTGTGCATGCGCACGCGCGGACCGTGTGTGAGTGTGCGAAGAGGCGCATGAGGCCATGTGACTTTACACGGGGTAAGTTTATGCCTGGGCTTAGGTATTGCTAATGTTTGTGTGCTTTTTATTTTATTAGGCGTGCGTGCTAATGTATAGATACTATGTTATGGTATTTATTATCTGTGAGAAATGTTTTTGTTACTGGTTTTTTAATGTACGGCTTGTTAACCTGCAAACTGTTTGTGAGATAATGAAAGTATTTAGAATTGAATTTTGAATTGAAATTATTTCGCCATGTTTTTTGCGTGGCCATTACCGTGCTGCTTTCAGCTTTTGAAACAAACTCCTTCTGTTTTCCAGTCTTACCCCCGTTTTCATCCTTACCAGCAGCAACATAAGCAGCAACAGCAGCAGCAACAGAAGCAGCAACAGAAGCAGCAGCAACATGGGTGGCAACAGAGGCAACCCCGACTCCATCCTTATGTGCTGAGCAGCCACAGTGACTGTAACAACGCTGGTAGCGCGTGGATTGCTGGAGGTGGTGTTGTTGGTGGTGGTGGTGATGTTGTTGGAGGTGGTGGTAATGGTGGTGGTGGTGGTCACAGTGGTGGTCATGGTGGTTTGCAGGGCATGGCGGGAGGTCAAATGCTGACCCCGCCCATCTCTCCCATCGTCCCCAATCCCATCAACCCGCGCAACAGCGTCATCAGTCAGGGACCAATCGCTGCGGCCTATGGGGGCGCCACCCCTTCCTCCATGTTGGCTGCGTCCACTTTCCCTTATCTGGGTGAGTCTATTATTCAGGGAAGGGGTGGGGTGGGGTGGGGTGGTTAGAGCACCGTTTTGAGGTCTGGTGGTTAGTGTTGAGGGTGCCGGTTCCAGTCGCCTGTTAAGCGCCTTAGGAATTTTGTTTGTCTCCCCTGGAGTTCACAGTGGTACTGACTTCACTCCCTTGAAAGGCTTTTGCATGAGGTTATAACCTCCCCCCCCCCTCCCTCCCTTCCCTGTGGGGATACCTGGGGCCTGTCAGTATAAACAGCATCCTCACCTTCTGGAAATTGTGTGCTAGGAATTCCCTCTTTTCTATCCCTCTCTTTGTTTATGCCTTGTTTCTTTTCTTCCTCTTGCTTCATTGTTTATTTTCTGCCTCCTTGGTCCATTCTCCTGCCTTTCCTTTTTTTTTTTCAAGAAAGACTTCAAAGGTAACAGTTCTCTCCCATGCCAAAGTATAATGTTTGTATTGCTTTAAATGCCGTGATTGAAAGCGATATACAATGCCATTCATAGATTTCAGTTTTTTTTAATAGTCTTAACTAGAAGTGAAGAGACTTTAAATGAAACAAAAACAAACAAAACACCCTAAATCTGTCATGATCATTCAGATTTGTGTTAATGACTTGTGACCATCAAGACTAAATTTGCGGTGTTAATTCAGCAGGGGTGGGGGGGTTCTCGTAAGCTGTGACCATTAAGATTAAATCTGTGATATTCATTCAGATTTTTTTGTAATGAGTTCTGACCATCAAGATTAAAGTATGTTATGTTCATTAAGACATTTTTATTTACGAGTTCTGACCATCAAGACTAAATCCGTTATGTTCATCTTTTTTCCTCATGAACTTTGACCATCAAGATTAAATCTGTGATGTTCGTTAAGATTTTGTTGCTTGTGATCTCTGACCATCAAGATTATATACGTAATGTTAATTCAGATTTTTTTTGTTTTGTTTATTAGCGCTGACCATCAAGACTAAATGTGTGATGTTTTTAATTCAGATTTTTGTAATGAACTCTGACGATCAAGACTGGATCCGCTATGTTCTTTTTTTCCTCGTGATTTGCGACCATCAAGATTAAATATGCGACGTTCATTAGGACACTTTTATTTATGATCTCTGACCATCAAGACTAAATCTGTGATGTCCAGTTTTACTTTCTCATGAACTCTGACGATCTCTCTCTCGCTCTCTCCCTCTCCCTCTCTCTCTCTCTTTCCCTCCCCTCTCTCTCTCCCCCCCTCTCTCTCTTTTCCCCCTCTCTCTCTCCTTTCCCTCTCCCCCTCTCTCGTCCCTCTCTCTCTCTCTGTCTTTCATGGCCATCATGAAACAATATGCTGTGCCTTGCCTTGCCTTGATTTCTTGCCATCCATTCTCTCTCTCTCTCACTCTCTCTCTGTCTCTGTCAGTCTGTCTGTCTGCCTGTCTGTCTGTCTGTCTGTCTATCTGTCTATCTTTCTTTCTTTCTATATATCTAGCTAGCTAGCTAGCTACATGTCTATATATCTGTCTATCTATCTATCTAACTAGCTAGCTAGCTACCTATCTATCTCTCCCTCTCTCTCTGTTTGCTACTCTCTCTCTCTCTCTCTCTCTCTCTCTCTCTCTCTCTCTCTCTGTCAGTCTCTATCTCTGTCTGTGTCTGTCCGTCTCTCCCTATGTCTCTGTTTCTCTGTCTGTCTGTCTGTCTGTCTGTCTTCTCTCCTCTCTCTCTCTCTCTCTCTCTCTCTCTCTCTCTCTCTCTCTGTGTCAGTCTCTACCTCTGTCGTGTCTGTCCGTCTCTCCCTATGTCTCTGTTTCTCTGTCTCTGTCTGTCTGTCTGTCTGTCTCTCTCTCTCTCTCTCTCTCCTCTCTCTCTCTCTCTCTCTCTCTATGCACTCCTTTTCTGCTATTTTCCATTTACATTATTGAAATAACTTTTCTTCGAACTTCATCATATTGTCTTCATATATATGTGTGTGTGTGCATTATGAAAATTAATTTGCCGTGCCTATCCTTGCTAGACTTAGTCCTGTTTACCTTTACTTTCAAATGTTTCCCCCTACATGTATGAAATTAGATTGGGGTGAATTTGCATGGAAAGTCCATCATCAATACATGTATGTTTTCTTTCTTTCTTTCTTTATATTATTCTTCATGCTATGTATTGCACGTTAATTACTTTCGTTTTCTTTTTGCTTTTCTTTTTTTTTTTCCGCAGAGGGCTGGATGTAAAAAAAACCTATTGTTATGCTTATAATCTATAACCCTCTATAAATAAAATGTGTTCCTTGTTCAAATGTGTTCATTGTTCAGATGCGTTCATTGTTCAGATGCGTTCATTGTTCAGATGTGTTCATTGTTCAGATGCGTTCATTGTTCAGGTTTGTTCATTGTTCACTGTGTCACCAGGCCAACAAGGGGACTACAGCGGCCACAACTACCTGTCCAACTACTCCACCCACCCCCACCCGGCCTCCGTCTTCCGCTCGCACACGGCGGGCACGCCTTACAACGGCAGCTACATGATGAAGAACGACCTGGAGACCTTCTCCTACCCGGACCAGACCTTCGGCGGCGGCGGCGACCCTTACGGGTACCCGGCCTACATGGGGCCGGGTGGCGGCTACCCGGGTGGCGTGTCTGGAGCGGCGCTGTCCTCCAGTGCCGGCAACTCTGGCAGCGCCTTCAACGTGGTGCAGAGCGGGTCGTCTGCTTATGGCGCCGCCTACCACACCAACGGTAGTAGTAGTAGCAGTAATAATAATAATAATAATAATGTATGGAATTTATATAGCGCTGAATCTTGTAAAGCAACAAATGAAAGCGCTCAGATTTCATTTCATACCACTTTAAGTCACGGCAGATTTCTCTCCGTGAAATTCGGGCTGCTCTCCCCGGGGAGAGCGGGAGAGCGCGTCGCCACAAGCGCAGCGCCACCCATTTTTTTTTCATGTCTGCAACTGTATTTTGTTTCCCTATCAGAGTGGCTTTTTTCTAAGAATTTTGCCAGGGACAACTCTCTTGTTGCCGTGGGTTCTTTTACGTGCGCTAAATAATTACGTGTAACACACGGGACCTCGGTTTATCGTCTCATCCGAAAGACTAGCGCCCAGACCACCACTCATGTCTAATGGAGGGTGGGAAAATTTCCGGTCCAAACGGGGTACGAACCGCCGCACACTTCAGACCCGGACTTTTCGCTTTCTAGACAGGCGCGTTACCTCTAGCCACCAACCCACTGCAGTAGTAGTGGTAGTAGGTAGTAGAAAGTAGTGTAGTGGTATGTAGTAGAATTAGTACAGTGGTTAGTAGTAGTAGTAGTGTAGTGCTAGTAGTATGAGTGTAGTAGGGTAGTGTAGTGGTAGAGTAGTAGTAGTAGTTAGTGTGTAGTGGTAGTAGTAGTAGTGGTAGTAGATAGTAGTAGTAGTAGTAGTGTAGTAGTAGAGTTAGTAGTGGTAGTAGTAGTAGTAGTAGGTAGTAGTAGTAGTAGTAGTAGTAGTAGTAGTAGTAGTAGTAGTAGTAGTAGTGTAGTGTAGTAGTAGTAGTAGTATAGTGGTAGTAGTAGTGGTAGTAGTAGTAGTAGTGAGTGAGTAGTAGTGGTAGTAGGTAGTAGTAGTAGGGTAGTAGTATGTAGTAGTAGTAGTAGGTAGGTAGTGTAGTGGTAGTATGTAGTGTAGTGGTTAGTAGTGGTAGTAGTAGTGTAGTGGTAGTAGTAGTGTAGGTAGTAGTTGGTAGTAGTAGTGAGTGTAGTGGTAGGGTAGTAGTAGTAGTAGTGGTAGTAGTAGTGGTAGTAGTAGTAGTAGTAGTAGTGGTAGTAGTAGTGGTGTAGTAGTAGTAGTAGTAGTGGTAGTAGTAGAAGTAGTAGTAGTAGTAGTAGTAACAGCAATGATGGTGATAATAGTAATAGTGATGAGGGTGGTGGTGATGATCATGATGGTGATATGATGGTGATGATCATGATGGTGATATGATGGTGATGATCATGATGGTGATATGATGGTGGTGGTGATGATACATGGAATTTATGTAGTGCTGAATCTTGATGATGATGATGGTGATGAGGATCATGATGGTGATGAGGATGATGATGGTGGTGATATGATGATGACGATACATGGAATTTATATAGTGCTGAATCTTGATGATGATGATGATGGTGGTGATATGATGATGATGATACATGGAATTTATATAGTGCTAAATCTTGATGATGATGATGGTGGTGATATGATGATGATGATACATGGAATTTATATAGTGCTGAATCTTGATGATGATGGTGGTGATATGATGATGATGATACATGGAATTTATATAGTGCTAAATCTTGATGATGATGATGATGGTGATATGATGATGATGATGATGATACATGGAATTTATATAGTTTACTTTATTTATTTATTTTTTATTTCATTATTTTATATCGAGGATAATGGAATAAGCACTTCTGTGCTTTTTTACATCCAGTCTCCGTGCTAAATCTTGATGGTGATGATGATGGTGATGATGATGATGATGATGGTGATGATGATGATGAGATGATGATGACGATACATGGAATATATATAGCGCTGAATCTTGTAAAGCAAACCAATCAAAGCGCTTTAATTCACATCACTCACGCGCATGCCACCGTTCACACAAAATAACACCCACACACACACATACACACACACACACACACACACACACACGCACACACCACACACACACACACACACCACACACACACACACACACACACGCACACACGCACACACACACACACACACGCACACACACACACACACACACGCACACACACACACACACACACACACACACACACACACACACAGTGACATGCTACGGCAAGGTGATGGAGAAGGAGAAGACTGACTGAAAGTAGGGACAAAATGTGAGGTGCAATGATGGAGGAAGATCCTAGATAGGAAATCTGTGTCTTTAGATTGGACTTGAAAGCGTCAAATGAAGGATTTGGGCGAAGGGAGAGAGGGAGGTCATTCCAGAAAGATGGATCAGAAATAGTGAAAGAACAACGGCCGGCAATGGATTGTTTGAATCTGGGTGTTTGTAAGCACATGGCATCTGCAGCAGAGCGGAGAGAACGAGAAGGAGTGTACAGGTGAAGACATTCACAGAGGTAGTAGGGTGCAGTTTTGTGGAGACGTTTGTAACAGAGGGTACTCATCTTGTACTTTACTCTTTGTGCGACAGGCAACCAGAGCGTGTGCTGTTGTTTTTCCTATTGTTGGTGGTGTTTTTTATGGTACTGTTCCTGCTACTGCTGTTACTGCTCCTGCTGCTGCTGTTTCTGCGCATTCCACAGTTTAAAACCCAGGGGGTCATCCAGAATATGCACTCTTGTTTCAATCACCCATCCCACCTAGAAATCACCGTAAGACCGTTAAGGACACACCTGGATGAGAACTTTGCGTGTATGGCCGTTTTCAAGCGCCTTGCCGTATAGGCAGCCATATTCTGACTTCAGAGGAGTGTTACTATAAGCTATAATATCAGTACCCTCTGTTACAAATGTCTCCACAAAACAGCACCCTCCTACCTCTGTGAATGTCTCCACCTGTACATCCCTTCTCGTTCCCTTCGCTCTGCTGCAGATTCCTTGTGCTCACAAACACCTAGATTCAACCAGTCTACTGTTGGCCGTTGCTCTTTCTCTGTTTCTGGTCCATCGATTTGGAATGGCCTCCCTATCTCACTTCGCCAAAGACTTTCTTGTGACACTTTTAAATCCGGCCTCAAGACATATTTGTTTGAAACCTAAGAATTTCCTCTCCTGTTTCATTTCATAGCTGTCCCTGCTTTTCAACAGCCAAAAATTCCATCACCCTGCTAAAGTGTATAACGTGTGTGTGTGTGTGTGTGTGTGTGTGTGTGTGTGTGTGTGTGTGTGTGTGTGTGTGTGTGTGTGTGTGTGTGTGTGTGTGTGCATTTGGACTTGTTAGAACTATTACTTGCTATTGGTTGCATGACTGTGTAAGAATGAGTTGAGTGCAGGCGCTTTGATTTGTCTGTGCAAGATATAGCGCTATATAAATTCCATTTATTATTATTATTATTATTATTATTAGGCTTCAATCGGTTGAAAACGGATGGGAATAGTGTATGTTGAAGTGTGGCGAGTCAGTCAGTCAGTCACTTTCAGCCTTTTATTAGTGCTCAGTCCTGTTGCTCTTGGTCCCTAAATAGTGCGTGTGTGTGTGTGTGTGTGTGTGTGTGTGTGTGTGTGTGTGTGTGCGTGCGTGTGTGTGTGTTTGTGTGTGTGTGTGTTTGTCCGCGTGCGTATGTGTATATGTGTTTGCGTACATGCGTGAGTATGTGCGTGCGTGCGTGCGTGCGTGTGTGTGTGTGCGTGTGTGTGTGTGTGTGTGTGTGAGAGAGAGAGAGAGAGAGAGAGAGTGTGTGTGTGTTTGTTTAACAAAATGTTACCTTTTATCACGTGTGTTCAAATTTATATGGGTTTTTTTCCGCAAGATATGGGGCTATATAAATTTCATGAATTATTATTATTATTATTATTATATATGTCCATATACTTTAAGTTGTTTATATATGCTTTTCATCACTGTAAAACAAATTCCTTTACTAGAGTTGTGTGAATGAGTGTGTGTGTGTGTGTGTGTGTGTGTGTGTGTGTGTGTGTGTGTGTGTGTGTGTGTGTGTGTGTGTGTGTGTGTGAATGTAAGTGTGTGTTTAACAAATGCTACCTTTTATCACGAGCATTCATTTCTATTTATGTTTTACATTCTATTACTATCTTAGTATGTTTTTATCACTGCAAAACAAATGTCCTTTAAACAGAGGACAATAAAAGAATAGAATTGAACTGAACTGATTTGATTGGTAAGGTAGCCTAGTGGTTATACCGTCACACTCCTGATTCAGCTGACAGTAGGTAACTGGGGGCCAAGTGTTCGATTCTCCGCTGAGCTTTCACCTGATAGACGCTGCGTTTATAATTATGTCTTTCTAGTCAATGGTCTTTATCATATTGTATTCATACGTTGGTGTGTGTGTGTGTGCGCGCGCGCGTATGGATTTGAAATCTGTTGTTCATTATGTTTCAGGAAAGTTGCATGCGTGTACATGATTTGAGTGCAAGCGCTTCGATTTGTTTGTTTTTTTACAAGATTCAACGCCATATAAATGCCATATATTATTATTATTATTATTATTATTATTAAATAATAAGTTTATATGGTATTTTTCTAATCAGTGGGTTTTATAACATTGTACTCCTACATTGGTGTGTGTGTGTGCGCACGCGTGATTGTGTCAAACTTTATCAAAGTCAAACTTTTATTTTCAGATGGTACATTGAATAAGCAGTGCATGTGTGGGCATGTGCGCGTGCGTGCGTGCGTGCATGCGTGCCTATGTTTTTAACATCTTTATTTTCAAGTTATCTTGGAATGTTGAAACCAACTACGAAAAAGTAGCTTTCTTGCATCTTTCAAAAATGATGATACGCATCAATCACGTGCCTGTCAGTATTGTAACTGCCCTTCATGCGATGATGAAAGCGCTCTGGACTTCGACTTTAACTTTGACTTCGACTTTAACTTTGACTTTAACTTTGACTTTAACTTTGACTTTGACTTTAACTTTGACTTTAACTTTGACTTTGACTTATGCCGCAGACTACTACAGCAATTCCGGGTACACGCCGGCACCCGCCAAACTGGCCGAGCACGTACCCGTCATCCAGCAGCGAGGGTCCTCCTCCTCCACCTCCACGACCCTACCCCTACCCCTGCCCACTTCCCACCCGTCTACCCTCAGTGGCCACCCGCACATGAGCGCGGCCACCCCGGGTCACGGCTACCCGACCTCGGACATGACGGACCCCCTGAACCTGCTGGACCGGTCCCCGCACCGGCTGCAGCAGGGGTCTGGGCTGGGCCTGGGCATGGGGGGCCTGCTGGGGGCCGGGGTCACCGCCGCCTCCTGCCACAGCCCGCCACGAGCAGGTAGGGGGGTGTGAGGGAGAGGGGGTGGTTGGGGGGGGGGGGAAGGGGGGTGGGGTAGGGGGGGGGGGGTAGGGTAGGAGTGTGTGTGGTGGTGGGTAGGGTGGGTGTGTTGGCGTGTGTCTGTGTGTGCAAATTCGTTTAACGTTTGTGTGTGTTATGTGTGTGTGTGTGTGTGTGTGTGTGTGTGTGTGTGTGTTGTGTGTGTGTGTGTGTGTGTGTGTGTTGCATATTCATTTAACATGTGGGTGTGGAAATTCGTTTAACGTTGTGTGGGTGTGTGTGTGTGTGTCTGTGTGTGTGTGTGTGTGTGTGTGTGTGTGTGTGTGTGTGTTGTGTGTGTGTGTGTGTGTGCATATTCATTTAACATGTGGGTGTGGAAATTCGTTTAACGTTGTGTGGGTGTGTGTGTGTCTGTGTCTGTGTGTGTGTGTGTGTGTGTGTGTGTGTGTGTGTGTGTGTGTGTGTGTGTGTGTGTGCATATTCATTTAACATGTGGGTGTGGGTGTGGAAATTCGTTTAACGTTGTGTTGGTGTGTGTGTGTGTTGTGTGTGTGTGTGTGTGTGTGTGTGTTGTGTGTGTGTGTGTGTGTGTGTGTGTGTGTGTGCATATTCATTTAACATGTGGGTGTGGGTGTGGAAATTCGTTTAACGTTGTGTGGGTGTGTGTGTGCAAATTCGTTTAACGTGTGTGTGTGTGTTGTGTGTGTGTGTGTGTGTGTGTGTGCATATTCATTTAACGTTGTGTGTGTTAACGTGTGTGTGTGTTAACGTGTGTGTGTGTGTGTGTGCAAATTCATTTAACGTTTGTGTGTGTGTGTGTGTGCAAATTCATTTAACGTTTGTGTGTGTGTGTGTGTGTGTGTGTGTGTGTGCAAATTCATTTAACGTTTGTGTGTGTGTGTGTGCAAATTTATTTCACGTTTGTGTGTGTGTG
Source organism: Rapana venosa (assembly GCA_028751875.1). NCBI lineage: Eukaryota > Metazoa > Mollusca > Gastropoda > Neogastropoda > Muricidae > Rapana > Rapana venosa. Next base: position 52,347,100 of record CM054158.1, on the reverse strand, counting down.
TGTGTGCAAATTCATTTAACGTTTGTGTGTGTGTGTGTGTGCAAATTCATTTAACGTTTGTGTGTGTGCAAATTCATTTAACGTTTTTTTGTGTGTGTGTGTGCAAATTAATTTAACGCGCGCGCGCGCGCGTGTGTGTGTGTGTGTGTGTGTGTGTTGTGTGTGTGTGTGTGTGTGTGTGTGTTGTGTGTGTGCAAATTCATTTAACGTTTTTGTGTGTGTGTGTACCAATTCATTTAATGTGTGTGTATGTGATATCATTTTCTGGCACTAAAACTACGGTGTTAAAGCACGAGAGAGAGGGAATGTGGTGGAAAGAGAGAAAGAGAGAGAGTAAAACAGACAGACAGACAGAGACAGACAGACAGAGATCTGTGACATTGACAGACTGAATACTATAGTGATGGTGGTCGGTTGGGCTTCAAACATTAAAACACACACACACAGTATACCTCATCACAAAGTCATTAAAAGTGTGGTGTATCTTTTATTCTTTAATTTTATTCATCTTCTACAATAGATGGAAAAATATTGACATCAAACATGATAATATACCTGCTTTACAACACACGTCCTCCTGTGCTCAGGGTGGATCATTTTCACTCACGAAGTGTATCCACGGGGTCGGAATGCACTACCCTTACGGTTGGTACAAACCAACCCGTTCATAAAACCTCACCATGGGTGGAACATTGGAGCTCTATCCCAGGAAAAGGGAAGGGGTAGAGAAATTCAAGTTTGAATTTCAAAGTTTTTTATAATTTACTTTCATTTCACAACAGCAATGCAGTCACGTAAAAAGGCGCAGTTAATAGACTGGATTTCATGCATGGTATCTGAATGTGTTATGGGGGGGAAATCCTAACCATTTTAAAGTTGTATTATTGTGTTAAAATACTTTGTGGAACACATAATTATCTGGAAAAAATACCACTCTAATCAGCAGCGAGCAAACATCAAGGGAAACAACCGATCACTCTTCTTAGAGTGAAAGTTATCTGTGACAACACTATTTCAGTCCATCAGCGCTCAAACCGTATCTGTTTTAGTGCAACTCAGCACTCTAATAATATTTTTTCAGTTCATCAGCACCCCGGCATAACTTCAGTACACCTGCACTCTAACTTATCTGTTTCAGTGCACCAGCACTCGGCCTTGACAGACGACCTCTTAGCGGGCATGGACGTGTCGGGCATGATGGCGGTGCAGGATCCGGATATGACGTCACAATATGCAGATCCACGATCACTTCCGCCCATTAATACAGTTTTCATGTAGTACTGAACTAGGCATTCATGGTTGATGCTTTCAAATCGGCTTGTTGTTTTTTTTCTATCTCGAAAATCTTAATTATTTCTCAACACCCCCTCCCCCCAAATTGATGGAAGAAGGGGGATATGCGTGTGGATGTGAGGGTCTGTTTGGCTCAGTAACGAAGTGCTGGTAATCCGATAATTCGTTGGGTAATATACTCATCTATCCAAACAAATTTAGACTCGCCAACCTGAAATTTAGCTTACTGACTGAATCCTCTTTTAAGAGGTAGGTCAAAATAGTATGCTAGTAATTCAAATGAATGATGGCATAGAGGTATAGGCGAATGAATGGATAGATACATGAATGATGAATAGATAAACGAGCTAAACAAAATTGAAGAAATCGACCAACAAATATAGGAAAGAGCAATTAGGGATATATATATTTTTTAAAACTTTATCAATGCAGAGATACATAATTCGGTTCTTGCATACGTAAATGCGAAATAAGAGACAGAAGCGAAAAGAATAGAGAGACAAATCCAAAAGACGAGCAATACATGAATAAATTTACGAAAATATACCAAAAAACCTTATCGCCAATAAACAACACAAACTCTGACATCCACACTAAAAGAATACAAGAGAGAGAAAAACATTCATAGCATTTCACACACTAAGAACTAACTCGTACAGCCCTAATAGAACCCCTGCAGTCGGCAGAGCCCAGAAAAAAAAAATCCTACCCTAGCATCCATCTTGCCGAGTTCAAACGGGAAAAACTGTCAACGTTCATGACCCATTTCTCCAGCCCTACTCAACACATGTTCCCCTTTCCGTCCTCCTCATCTTCTGGTGACATTCTTGTGGCTGTCCTTTACAAGGCATGGACATAAAAGAAGTATGCCCTGGAATCCCTCTCCCTTCCAGACCCTGACGTGTGTTCACCTTCCCCCAACACCGTGTGTGTGTGTGTGTGTGTTCAACGACAAGCCAGCATGTGTCCGGTGGCTGCTCTACCCTTGCTGTGTTGTGAAGTCTGGGCAAGTCTGCATGTTCCTTCAACCGTGTTGCAAAAAGTTCTGCTTCTACAAACTTCGAACCACAGCAATGGTAAGTTTGTTGAGAGTGTGGGGTGGGTTTTTTTTGAGGGAGTGTATAATTGTTGCTGCTGCTGCTGTTGCTGCTGCTTCTGCTGCTGCTAATGCTTCTGCTAATGCTGCTGTTAGCCGTTCCCCAGCTTGATTACCCTAGGGATCACTCAGAATATCCTCTATCTCATAAACCACACTTGGATATCACTGTGAGACTATAGGTACACACTCACACACTGGTTGAGAAGTGTGCATGTATGACTTGTTTTCAAACACCTTGCTATATAAGTAGCCAGCCGTACTCTACACTTCAGAGGATTTTTGTTTCTCTGCTGGAGTGAAGAGTACGGTGTATTATGCTAAGAGTGTGCCAGTGATAGAAGATAGTCTCAACGTGACATTTCAAAGCATAGGAACATGTCAGTAACAACGTCAACGACTCACTCAGCTTTTAGGCGGGCCCAGGGACAGTGTATATTTTTTCAGGATAAAGTTAACTTTTGTGTTGACTTCTCCTCTAACTGCCCGAGGAGTCACTGGGAAACCACACTGCCATTCTCAGGCCTGTTGATTTGGGTAAGTTAAACCTGGCGGAGCTCATTTCTCTGCGAGTCATAGGTTGCATGCTGGGTATGTTTGTGCCATCTGCCTAGACCTAGCCTTCGTCTCTACGACAGAGGATTGGGTTTTTAACGTGTGCACACGATGGGAATAAAATATCAGAGAGTGGACTGACCTTGAGTGGAACAACATTGCTTCAGAAAGTTGAAAATCGTGAATGGAGGAAGCTGGTTGCAAAATCTTCAATGGTGCCCCGACTGTCTACTAGACTACAAAATAAATGAAGGTGAAACCACGGTGTTAGACATGCATTTGCACACAGTGTCTAGTAAATGGAAAACGTCTGGCTTCTAACGGAATCAAACCATCTGCCTACCGCTTTTTAGAAGATGCATGACCACTGGATCACTCTGGTATCACTGCAACAGTGCCAGACAAAACATTCTATAGTACTAACTCAACATGATTCGTTATTGAAAACCCCCAGCGCAGTTCAGCAGAATTTAAGGCATTATTGTTCAAAGATGTGTGTAGAAGTGCAAAAAAAAAATTAATGAATGCCAGTGAAAACAGACATTGGTATACTATTGATGAACTCTTTTCATAGTCATAGGTACTGTACTAGGCAATTTTAAATCATTGAGTTAAGAGGTGCAATCTAGATCAGATCTCAACAAAACTGTAATGCACTCTTCTGGCCATATTTTTTTTAAATCATATATGACTCTCTGATTGATAAAACCAAGGATATATATCAAAGTAAAGTTTATCTGAAGTACTTTTAGGATTCACAAAGATATTTGTCCAAAGATCTCTCATTTGTTTGTGTTTTACCTTAAAGTAAGTCAGTGAATACTAAAAGTAAAATAAAATAAAAAACTTTCAACCCACACTCAGGATTATGTTGGCCGTCGCTCCTTCTCTGTTTCTGGTCCATCCACCTGGAATGACCTCCCTCTTTCACTTCGCCAAAAGCCTTCACTTGATACCTTCAAATCCAGCCTCAAAACACACTTATTTCCTACCTGAGACTTTCCCCCAAATATCTGTCCCTAATTTTCAACAGCATCTTTCACCTTCTAAGTGTTGTTCCGAGTGTGTGTGTGTGTGTGTGTGTGTGTGTGTGTGTGTGTGTGTGTGTGTGTGTGTGTGTGTGTGTGTGTGTATGTGCGTGTGTGTGTGCATGCGTGCATACGTGCATACGTGCGCGCGCATGGTTTTTGAAATCTGTTGTTCATTATGTTTAAGGAGAGTTGCATGCCTATAAATGATTGAGTGCAAGCGCTTCGATTTGTTCGTTTTTTTACAAGATTCAGCGCTATATAAATTCCATTCATTATTATTATTATTATTACCTCAGTGAGGTGAAAGTATCCATCAGCTAATTCACAAGAAAGAATCTCACTGATTTCACACACAATGATGTTTTCTGAGGCTCAGGAATCACTTCAAGTAAAATCTGCCAATACTGCCTCTTTCAGCATGTACCTCTTCTTTGCTGCCATTTTCGTCGTTAGGAATCATCAACTCACAGTGATGTAAGATCCAAAAAAGTACTAAAGCATGCAAAGCAACTGACAGTTAAAGGGAAGGAACTCATTTGAAAGGAGACTACTTCAGCTAGCAGCACGAGTGACTTTGATTGATCAGGATTAAGTATCAATTTTTTTTTTATTGATCTCATGTGAATAGCTAAGACTCGTCGTTTTGAGGTGTATTAAGTGTTGAAGAGGCAGACAGAGAAAACAATGGGAAGACAACATCAGAGAGAGGACTCTCCTTGAGTGGAATGATTTGCTACAGAAAGCAGAGGACCACGGGGATGTGGAGGAAGCTGGTTGCAAAATCTCCATTAGTGCCTCCACAGTCCACAGGACTACGGGATAGGTGAAGGTGAAGTGTGGTATGAATAGATAAGACACAACGCCAGTGAATGCTGACGCTCATGTGTATTCTGGGGGCGGTTTGTTTGTTTGTTCTTGGTGGTTTGGAGGGGTGTCTTTTTTTTCTGCACCTCTCGTGGCTTTCCTCCTTCATGCTCTTCACGCTCTTCACTCCAGTCTCTCTGCCCCAGTTATACATGACAAAATTTACAAAACTGCATACACACGGGGACTGGATGTAAAAAAAAGCACATGAGTGCTTATTCCAGTATCCTTGATATAAAAGAATAAATAAATGTGGTGTGGGTCAGAAGTCCACAATGAGCCTATCAGTGTCAGGCTGCCGTAGGGTCACAAACCAGAGGGTCCTGCATTGCCGCTATGTCACCTTCAAGGAGTGCACTGGTGCATGTTCTGAGCGAACATATGCAGGACACCATCAATGAAGCCCCACACTGATGACAGTAATTACTCAGTCCATTCTGACTGAGTTACCCACACAGGGAGGGGAGGTGACCGCCACAACATCCCTCCAATGACCTTCTTCAGGTAACGTCCAACCCCAAAGGCCTTGACACAAACTCACCACAGGCACAGAAGTGTCTGGGGAAACAAACACTGAGGTCACCATGAAGAGACCAGAGCATCCATGGCCACAGAGTCAGATACAATTTTCTTGTATTGCGTGATGATCAACGATGGCAGGGTTGATGCAAGGATGCTGCTGTGGAAGCATACCTGCTTTGTGGCTACTTGACAGGGCTGTGCTGTACTCTTCCTGTTGTCATTCATCCCAGCATCAACCAGGCTTGAAAGATACAGACACCTGCAGTGTTGATGAAGTCATCTGAGGTCCCAACCTTCCCGGTCACCTCAGAGCAAACTTACTCTTGGTAGGAGCCAGCCAGAGTACAAAACAAATGAATGCATCTCTTTCTAATGGGCCCTTGATTAAGCACTCACTCTAGGTAAGAGTAGCGTGCAGTATAAACTAAAGACTCGTACAAGATTCAGACCCGTAACCTTTTACCCAGAACCCAATGCACTGACCACTGCGCCATGGCGGCTGGTCTAAACGCCATTCTTCTTTAACTGGGTTAGTTTTTACTCCCTGGACTTTTTTGGCTGTGAGCAGACGGTTCCAGAAATTCAGGACACTCTCCTTCCCCAGACTGACCAGGCCGGTACGAGACGTCCCGTGACACGGTTTCTCTGTCACCTTTCCCAGCAGTTCCTGTGCTCTTCCAGGCTCCAGCTGCCTGTCTCCTCTGGATGCCAACCTCCCCACCTTCTGCCCAAAGTCCTTCCTTGTCTGCCTCTGCCTGCCTCCGCTGTGAGATGACAGAGTCTTTGAAGCTTGTGGATCACTCACATGAGGTGAATGGAGTGAGTGAGTGAGTGAGTGTGTGTGTGTGGTGTGTGTGTGTGAGTGTGAGTGTGAGTTGGCGCAGGGATGGGAGTGGGGGTGTTTTGGGGTTGGGTTTATTGTGTTGAGTTGTATTGGATTGTTTTGTGTTGTTAATGTAATGTAGTAAATTACAGCACATGGTATTATGTTGGATTAGACTTAGTTTGGTTGGGTGTTAGGTTAGGCTGGGTTTACAGTGTTGATTTGCATTGCCATTGTATTCTGTTGGATTGAATTGTACTCTGGTGTGTTGAGATGCATTGCGTTGTATTATAGTGTAGTTTAGTGTAGTGTGGTGTAGCACAATGTACTTTTAGTCTTAGCACATTTCTTTGAGTAAAATTGTGACTGCTCTTTTCCACGAAAAGCACGTCACCATCAGTGCAGCGTCGCTCACTTTCTCTGTAATTGTCCTTGTCTCCCTAATTCCCTCACTTAATGATGACCTAAAGAGCTCAATCAGGTGAAAAGGTAAAGGTGTCCCATAACCTATGTGGTCGTAGCGTAGTATCAGAAACCTCAACTTCTCCAGGGGCCAGCATATTGAGGGCGGCGCCCATCTCCTCTCCCTCGCTGCTTTACCTTCCCTGACCCTAAAGAGGGCATGTACCCATTTACAGCTGGGTGAACTGGGGAACTGTAATGAAGCCAAGGCGTGCCAACGGTCACCCATCCAACTGGTAACCACGCTCAATGCTGCTTAACTTGGCTGGGGGAAAGCGCGTTCTCCAAGCACTGAGCTATTCCATCTCCCGTTAGATGGAGCAACCAAAACTGAATTTTCCAACATCTGAAAAGGATTTAGACAAGGCCGCATCCTCTCACCTCATTTTACAATATATACACAGAACCGGTCATGAGAGAGTCTGATGTAAAAGACTTGGTCCTCCAGATAGGTGGCAGAAACATAACAACAAATCTGCGCTTGGCTGATGATACAGCACTACTAGCTGATAATAATCATTACCAGCATGAAGACAGTATTACACAGAGTAGATGCAGCAGGAAGGAGAGCCAGTCTCAAGCTCAATGCCCAAAAGACAAAAGTGCTGCATGTTGCCAGGACCAGCTGCAAAACAGAGCATGAAATAAAGATTGACAAAACTTCTATAGAAAAAGGCAGAGACTTTAAGTATCTCGGCTCAAATAAAACAAATGATTGATCATGTACTAAAGACATAAAGACAAGAACAGGCATGGCTAAAAGTAGAATGATCCAACTAAAACAGCATCTGGAAAGATGGCAGTATTCCTTACCAGCTGAAAATCAAAGTAAGGAAATGCTTAGTATGGCCCCTCACGCTATAATCTTACTGCCTGACATGCTACGTCGTCTTGTGCTCTGAGTACGATATACACTAGAGCTTTCTGAGGCCGGTGTGTTCACATTCCGGGATTCTTCTCTCTGGGTCAGCTGTGAGTGCTCACCTGTTTCATCTGTAGGACGGCAGCCTATCTCAGGGTGGTGCCACGTGAGTAAACAACTGAAATGGCAGATTCATGACATAAATGAGGACTGCTTGTGAAGTAGAATCCGTTGGTATCAAGCTTGATATATGGTTGTAGAGGAGGCAGTGAGCTTAGTGTAGCGTTTGCTAAACAAAAGCTGTCCTGGCTACACATTGCCTGTGAGAAGCAGGGTCACGTTTAGGAATTCCAGTTCCACAGGGCCTCAGTAACAGAGGAGAGACTGTAACAAGAGAAAGTGCTGCTACATCACTTTACCTGACTTCTGTGTTGGATACAAAAAGTGCCCCAAATTATCACACAAGCACGTTGTTGTAATTATCATACTTTATTTACATGTTTGAGACAGGATAGCTCCCTGGTCAGAGCATTCACCCTTCCCAAGCAAAAGTTAAGGTGCGTTGAGAGTGGTTACCTCTTGGATGGGTGACCGTTTGCACGCCTTGGCTTCAGTACAGTTCCTCCAGTTCACCCAGCTGTAAATGAGTACCTGCCCTCTTTAGGATCAGGGAAGGTAAAGCAGTGAGGGAGAGGAGATGGGCGCTGCCCTCAATATGCTGGCCCCTGGAGAAGTTGAGGTATCTGACGCCTTGCTCCCCCAACGACCACATAGGTTATAGGACACCTTTACCTTTTTTTGTTATTGAAGTGTACATGACGTGGGCAATATTACCAACAACGCATTTTCGCTTGTGAACGAAAAGCATTTGTGTACAAAACTGCTCCGTTGTATAAACACAGAAAGTTGCTGAGCTTTTCTTTGTGTTTGTGAAAACGGGTAAAGGCTGCTGAGGCATGAGTCACGTTGTGAAGAGTGGAATGAATAGCAAGACATACAGAAAGATCGTCAGAGCTATGAACAGTACGGTTGCATTGGATTAAAAGGTAAAGTGTCCCATAACCTATGAGATCATGGGGGAGTGAGGTGTCAGAGACCTCAGCTTCTCCAGGGGCCAGCATATTGAGGGCGGCGCCCATCTCCTCTCCCTCGCTGCTTTACCTTCCCTGACCCTAAAGAGGCAGGTACCCATTTACAGCTGGGTGAACTTGGGGGACTGTACTGAAGCCAAGGCGTGCAAACGGTCACCCATCCAAGTGGTAACCATGCTCGATGCTGCTTAAAATTGGCTGGGGGAAAGCAAGTGCTCTGACCACTGAGCTATCCCGTCCCCCTGGATTGAAAGACATTCAGGAAACCATTATCCTCCATGTTGCAGTGTAGATCATACAAACAGTTTCTGTTGCTGCCATTTCCCCCATAGATCCGTACGCGTCACAATTGTCCAACAACTTCCGTGAACTCTTGCTGTGATGATCCATGCAGCAATGACCATTGAACTGTTTCAGGTTACCTGACAACACCCTGCCCTCACACACCTCCAAGCAGCCTCCATACTTCCTACGTGACGTCAGCGGCGGATCCGGATATGACGTCACAAAAACCGACCAACCAGGACTTCCTCTCCCCAACAGTTTCGTCTGAACCAGGATTCAGAGACAGCAGTTCAGATGAATCTGTTTTCTGTGAACTACTCTTAAAGTTGCAAAGACACACTTTCTCTTGTGACCTCTACCTTGTGTGTATAGACTGGTGTGACAAACATGATGTTTTAGTCCTGACTGAGTAAGCACATGGTAGAAATCCCCATCCCCATCACCTGAACTGCAGCATTGTGACTGATTGACTACAGCAGAGGCGATGTGAGGAGGATGGCTGCTGCACTAGGATTGTGCCTTTCTGAGCTGCTGCTATAAACCTTCAGCAGCCGCGATAGACCAAAGCTTCAGTTTTCTTTAGCATGTTCAAACACTTTCCTCTTCGCTTCGTGCAAGAGAGCCGCCTTTCTTTGTGCCTTGAACGCTTGTTTTGCGTCAGTTGGGTTATCAAACAGTGAAAGACATGAGTTGACATGATCACTGTATGGGTCTAAAAATCCAATGATTTACAGACATTGTGCTAGCAGATAGAAGCTAAGACAGACATGTAAAGAAATGAGTGGACATCTTCACTGGATGGGTTTGAAAACAATTTTTTTAAGTCAGCCCCCACGCCTTCTCATGTGCCTTGAATGCTTTTTGTGCAGACTTTTTGTGAGCGTATAGAAGCCAAGGTAGACAGTGGAAAAAAAAATTAGCGGACTTCATCACTGAATGATATAAAAATGTGATTTTTTTTCAAGCTTTGCCAAGACTTGGTCTGCTGTGAAGAGGGCTGATGCTTTGTGAGTGCAGCACTCCTACTGTACCTCTTAGTTCAAGAACTGGGTGTTTGGTGTGATACTGCGTGAGATGTTTGGAGTGGGTCACTGTGGGGTTTCTGTGTTCCTAAACCAAACATACTGCATCAGCAGTGGACGTAGTAGAAGATCTCCTCATCTGTGCAGTTTATCCATTGTGGGATTTTGTGAGTCTTCACAAAGGCCCTGATTGTGTTTAGGGAGGGTGTATTCTGTGCTGTATCACAACATAGTGGTACTGGTGGAGCAAATGACTTGTATGTTTCAGACCTGAATTGACAGTTCGACATCCCGACGGGGTTTGGGGGGGTTTTTTGGTAAAAGAAAAAACAAGTCTGGTCTGAGACTAGAATGGTGAATTTATTCTTACACTTAACATGTAGAAAGGACTGCAATGTGTGATGTACCTCTTGGTGAATCTCTGTATTTTTGTGTTCTTTTTTCCTTGTTAGCTATACCCGATAATTGAACGTACCCCATTATTTAGAATTGAGTCAAACTGACCACCTCCACAATACTTTTTAAGGCATGATTTTGTAAGAAAGAAAAACTATTTTTTTAATCAAGAGATAAGTCAGACGAAGTACAACTCAAAATTGTAGTGGTGTGAAATTCGTAGATTTAAGAGCTTTCAGCAAATAGAAAAGACTAGAGAGAAAAAGAAAAGAACAAACAAACAAAAGAAACCCTTGCCTTCTGTTCAGACATTTGGCATTCCTATTTTAGCAGCAACAGTACCAGTAGAAAGAATGTTTGTGTTATCATGTCACTATGGGTTTTCTTTCAATAGTCTAGATGATATCGTGACAAACATTCTGTCGTTGTGGTTGTACTGAGCTTCAGACAGTGGTGAAGTTGAGCTAAGTCCTTTATCTTCAGGATCCTCAACAGCTGCAGACAGTGGTGAAGTTGAGCTAAGTCCTTTATTTTCAGGATCCTCAACAGCTGCAGACAGTGGTGAAGTTGAGCTAAGTCCTTTATTTTCAGGATCCTCAACAGCTGCAGACAGTGGTGAAGTTGAGCTAAGTCCTTTATCTTCAGGATCCTCAACAGCTGCAGACAGTGGTGAAGTTGAGCTAAGTCCTTTATCTTCAGAATCCTCAACAGCTTCAGACAGTGGCGAAGTTGAGCTAAGTCCTTTATCTTCAGATTCCTCACAGCTTCAGACAGTGTGAAGTTGAGCTAAGTCCTTTATCTTCAGAATCCTCAACAGCTTCAGACAGTGGCGAAGTTGAGCTAAGTCCTTTATCTTCAGGATCCTCAACAGCTGCAGACAGTGGTGAAGTTGAGCTAAGTCCTTTATCTTCAGGATCCTCAACAGCTTTTTGTGATGTTCTCCTCTGATGAAAAGGGACAATCCATCGACTAAGTCTGTAGATTTGTTTTGCAGCATCAGAAGATAGCAAGTAGGGTTTGAGAGTTTCTGTAGATATTCTTTTGGGTTTGGTTTTGGTGGGTGGTGGTGGGTGGTTGGTTGGTTGTTGAGGTGGGGGTTTGTTCTGGGGTTTTGGGTGGGAGGGGTTGGGAGTTGCTTTGGGGGGGGGGCTTTTTGGTTTTGTTGAAGGTTTATTTTTCTGTGTTGCTTTTTCTTCTCAGTGTAGTCATGTTGCTGAGGTGTCGATATCAGTTTTCTTCAGCCTTGAACTGCGTTCTTCCCACATCAGCCTGTTTTAGGCTATTACTGCTGGACAGCATAGTGAGATGCATCTGCTGAAATCTTCCTTCCTGTCTGAAAGTCACCACTTGTTGGACACTTTTGCTAACACCGTTCTGTTTCAACCTTGTTGGCGTATTTTTTTGTTTATTGAGAAGAAGAAGAAGAAGAAGACGACGAAGAAATGGACTTTATATAGCGCTGAATCTTGTAAAACAAACAAATCGAAGCGCTCGCACTCAAATCATTTTACACGCATGCAACTTTCTTCAAATATCATGAATAACAGATTTCAAATTTATGCGCGCGCACGCACGCACAAACACACACACACACAACACACACACACACACACAACACACACACACACACACACACCTAGGTGGTGATGAGACATCTTTTTAACAGTCAGTTTTTCATACCAGCAAAGGGAATGACATCTTCAATGAAGCATCGACAGAAATTATGTTAAAAAAGCTTAACATTTACCTGGAAAGTCCAGAGTTTCGGTTGAAGAAAGAAGGTACGAGAGTGGCATTTTTTTCTATTTTTTAGATCTGTGTTTGGAGGGGGGGGGGTAAAGTTCAGTTTGTTATCAGTAACTGTACTTAAGAATTATATTTATAAAGGGTTCAAACACTTCCTAGAAAGGGGTTTCTTCTCTGAGGACCTTCTCTGACAGCTTTCTCTGAGGACCTTCTCTGACAACTTTCTCTGAAGACCTTCTTTGACAAACTTCTCTGACAACATTCTCTGAAGACCTTCTCTGACAACTTTCTCTGAAGACCTTCTTTGACAACCTTCTCTGACAACATTCTCTGACAACCTTCTCTTAAGACTTTCTCTGAAAACTTTCTCTGAAGACCTTCTCTAACAACTTTCTCTGAAGACATTCTCTAGCAACTTTCTCTGAAGACCTTCTCTGAAAACTTTCTCTGAAGACCTTCTTTGACAACCTTCTCTGACAACATTCTCTGACAACCTTCTCTGAAGACCTTCTCTAACAACTTTCTCTGAAGACATTCTCTAGCAACTTTCTCTGAAGACATTCTCTGAAGACCTCTAGCAACTTTGTCTGAAGACCTTCTCTAACAACTTTCTCTGAAGACCTTCTCTGAAGACCTTCTCTAGCAACCTTCTCTGAAGACCTTCTCTAGCAACCTTCTCTGAAGACCTTCTCTAGCAACCTTCTCTGAAGACCTTCTCTAACAACTTTCTCTGAAGACCTTCTCTAGCAACCTTCTCTGAAGACCTTCTCTAGCAACCTTCTCTGAAGACCTTCTCTGAAGACCTTCTCTAGCAACCTTCTCTGAAGACCTTCTCTAGCAACTTTCTCTGAAGACCTTCTCTGAAGACCTTCTCTGGCAACTTTCTCTGAAGACATTGTCTAACAACTTTCTCTGAAGATTTTCGCTGACAACTTTCTCTAAAGACCTTCTCTGAAAACCTCTTCTGATAACTTTCTCTGAAGAACTCTGAAGACCTTCTCTGAAGACCTTCTCTGATAAACCTCCCTAAAGACTTTCTCTGACAACCTTCTCTGATCACCTTCTCTGAAGTCTTTCTCTGACGACTTTCTCTGACGACCTTCTCTAAAAACGTTCTCTGAAGACCCTCTCTGAAGACTTTCTCTGAAGACTTTCTCTGAAGATCCTCTCTGAAGACTTTCTCTGAAGATCTTCTCTAAAGACTTTCTCTGAAGACTTTCTCTGAAGATCCTCTCTGAAGACTTTCTCTGAAGATCCTCTCTGAAGACTTTCTCTGAAGACCTTCTCCAGCAAATTTCCATTGTGTGCAGGTGGGAACAGATGATAGAATTTACAAAACCGCATACACACGGGTACTCACTCTCACTCACTCTCGCTCAGTCCCATGTCCCAAAGGACGTAGGGGGCACATGAGAGAAGACGCAACAGAGATCTTTTTCCATGCTTCACGACCCTGTGTGGCTAGTAGGTGTTGCAGGGGTTGGGCGGTCCAGTCTTTGATGTTGTCAACCCATGATTTCTTTTGGCGGCCTCTTCTTCTCTTGCCTTCGACTGTTCCTTGCAAGATGGTTTTGCTAAGGTGTTGTGTCTTGTGGTGTGACCAAACCACATCAGTTTTCTCCTCTTTATGGTGGAGAGCAGAGGTTCTTGGGGGCCCACACGCTTTTTGATTTCTTCTTTCACATAGTTGTTGGTCTTGTGTTCTTTGTATGATATTTTGAGGAGTCTTCTGTGGCACTTGTTCTCGAATGCTTGGATTCTCCTCTCTAGCTCTGCTGACAGGGTCCATGATTCACAGCCATATAGGAGGATAGATATCACGAGGGATTTGTAGAGGTGGTATTTGGTGCTGAAGCTGATGTTGTTGCTTCTGATGATCCTCTCAAGTCTGGCTAGAGCAGATGTTGCTGTTGCAATGCGAGCTTTCACTTCATTGTTTGATGTGCCATCTTTTGTTAGGATGGAGCCTAAGTATTTGAATTGGCTCACCTCTTCCAGTATTTCTCCATTCATCTTTATTTCCGTGCTGTCATTACTTGCGCTGTTGACCATGATCTTTGATTTCTCTGTACTGACCTCCATGCCGTATGCGCTCGCTCGATCTGATAGACTATCTGTGAGGTTTTGCAGTTCTTGTTTGCTGCCGCCCATGAGGTCAATGTCATCTGCAAATCTGAGGTTGCAAAGGGGTCTTCCACCAATGGAGGTGGAAGTGTGGTGGTTTTGCAGTGTCTCTGTCATGATGTTTTCGAAGAAGAGGTTGAAGAGTACAGGTGAGAGAAGGCAGCCCTGACGGACCCCAACCGTGATCACGGGGACTGGATGTGAAGAAAAACAAGCATATGTGCTTATTCCATTATCCTCGATATGAAAGAACAAAATAAAATAGAAACTAGACAAGCCATTATGAACACTACATACACGCATCGTAACATTTCGCTCTCGGACTTTGAACCTGTACATGGTGCAATGGTCACTGGGGCTCCTCAACAACACAAAACGAAATCTGTGATCTTTGTTGTTGTTTTTTTCTGTAGCTAAAGAACTTTTTTCTTTGGATTCCTAATGGTCGGTAGCTTTTCTTTCGTTTTAATACCAGTCTGGAACTACAGAAGTATAAAGATTGTTCATTGTTGAAGAGGTTTTTGTGTGTGCGTGTATGGCGCTATTTTGTTGAACTGCTCAGGTATATTATTGTTGACAAATTTCTTCTGAAAGATCTGAAAAGTGAACGCATATTGAACAACATTTTTGTATCCACGACTATAAGACTATGGATGGCATTCCTACATCTTGCTACGCAGCCTATCTTTAGGAAGCTTGTTGGGGAGGGGGGTATGAATGTGCTAATGTCCAGAGGTTTGTTTTTTCCAGGAGGTTCTGGTCAAAGTGTTGTACCAGTGGCACATCTTGGGTTGATCTTCATATAATTATTCAGACTCAATTTTAGTGAGATGTGTCCCTTTTCTTATTTTCGCTTTTTTTCGTTGTTGTTGTTGTTGTGGTGGCGGTTATTTTTTGGTTGTTATAACCCGGTGTCTTGATTCTTGGTTATTTTTGGAGGGGGAGGTTTTCTTAATTTTTTGTCCGTACTAGTTTGGGGGTTGGCTTTCTTTCAAGAGGGTGGGGGGGATGGGGGGATTTTTTGATGCGGTGTCTGCATTGGGGGGGGGCTGTAATATTGCAGTTGGATGTGTCCTAAATAACATGAATATAGAGAACTATTAGGATTTAGACAGCTTAATGATAAACAGCACAGTGAATTGTTCCGATAACAAGGTTTTCAAAACTGGTTTATCACATCTTCTCTCTGAATGTCATCTCCCCAGAGTGTGTTTCTTATCATTTGCTTATTTTTATCAGGTTTTTTGTTTTATTGTAAAGTCAGTTCAATCTGAGGATTATTTTGATTTGAAAAAAACCCAACTGCTTAGCAGACATTGCTGAGTGATTTTGTAATTCTGTAGCTTGCTAAAGATGACACGGGTTCTGTATAAACCAAACAAAAACTAATCTATACAGATAATTTAATAACTGATATAAACAGGCAAAGAAAATGTAAGCTTATAGTCGTGTGAATTTATACTCTGTTAGCAGTTTTTTCAAATATTTCTTTTCATCATTCAGTCTGTTATCTATTCTTTTATTCCGAGGATATCGAAATAAGCATTCGTGCGGGTTGGGGTTTTTTACATCCATTCCCCGCGTGCTTGCAGTTTTGTAAATTTTATCACCCGTTCCCACAGGCCCACATGAGGAGACAACTCCTGAAATGCCGAAACGACAGGGGGAAAAAACAACAGCAGCTTGTTAAATCTTTAAGTAGAAATATCACTCTGAGAAGAAGGTGAGGGAGGGGAGACAATGTAGAAAACCATGAATGTTTGTTTTTAATTAAGTTGTGCAAAGACCTTGACCCCAATGGCTACACACCACTGTTACAAATCTCTACAATTCAAGGTTTTGTACAATTCAAGGTTTTGTCTGGGTGTTTGTGTGGCAAAGAATATCCACAAAAAAAGATTTTACAATTTGCCGTCATCGGCAATGGCTGAAGATAAATTATACAGGTTTTTATCACCAGTGTAGAGAAACTGTCTGCTGGTTGAGTGAATATTTTGCCTTAGAAATAAGATGGGATTGAATGTGAATCTTTTTTTTTTAAACCTTTAAAAGTCTGGTGCCTTGTGAATTACTGTCGCTTGTTGCGACAGCTGTGGGGTCTGTTTTCAATACGTGCTAGATATTCTGTGTGTGTGTGGGGGGGGGGGGGGGGAGGGGTGAAAGAGAGAGAGAGACAGAGAGAGAAAAGTAAACAGAGAGACAGAAAGAGAAACAGAAAAAGAGACAGAGAGGCAGAGTAATAGAGAGACAGGTAGAGAGAGACAGACAGAGAGGCAGAGTCATAGAGAGAGAGAAACAGAAAGAGAGACAGAGTCAGAGAGAGACAAGGAGAGGGGGGGGAGAGACAGAAACAGAGGCAGAGAGAGGGGGAGAGAAAGAGAGAGAGGGGGAGAGGGAGAAAGAGAGACAGAGACAGACAGAGAGAGGGGTTTGAGCAGTTAAGCTAGATGAACGGTTCTGAAGTTTTCTTACATGTATTAAGATAATATAATTATTTGGTCAACTTTTCTCTTTTGTTTATCTTTGAAAGATAACGTAATTATGCAACTGTTTAATAATGACAATGCTCCAGTAAGTGAGCTCCACTAATCCCCGATTGGTGATTTTGAATGACACATTCCGTCTTACTTTTTTTTTACTTTGTGTGTGTGTGGTGTTGTTGTTTTGGGTTTGTTAAAAACTTTTATTCTTTTATATCGATGATAATAGAATAAGCACTTATGTGCTTTTTTACATCTAGTCCCATCAATCGTGTGTGTGTGTGTGTGTGTGTGTGTGTGTGTGTGTGTGTGTGTGTGTGTGTGTGTGTGTGTGTGTGTGTGTGTGTGTGTGTGTGCTCGCATGCACTTAAAATATCTGCCCCAAAGGTGTGTGTGTGTGTGTGTGTGTGTGTGTGTGTGTGTGTGTGTGTGTGTGTGTGTGTGTGTGTGTGTGTGTGGCGTCAAAGGCCTGCCCCAAAGATTTGGACGATAATTTGGAAAGCATCCCAGAAGATGCTTCTTCCACGCATTGATATCATTATTATGTGACTATGTCGTTTTTGTCATGACCATGGTATACAATACAATACAATACAACAGTTTGAGTGTAGTCATAGTGTTTGAAATTGTGCTGGTCCCTGTTTGTGGACTATCAAACATATTTGGAGACGGGATAGCTCAGTGGTCGGAACACTCGCTTTCCCCCAGCCAAGGTTAAGCAGCATCGAGCGTGGTTACCACTTGGATGGGTGACCGTTTGCGTGCCTTGGCTTCAGTACAGTCCCCCAGTTCACCCAGCTGTAAATGGGTACCTGCCCTCTTTAGGGTCAGGGAAGGTAAAGCAGCGAGGGAGAGATGGGCGCCGCCCTCAATATGCTGGCCCTAGAGAAGTGAGGTCTCTGACGCCTCGCTCCCCTACGACCTCTTAAGTTATGGGACACCTTTACCTTTTTAGATTATATAATATTCTTTATGGATTTTGCCGTTTGAAGCTTTATTATTTAGTGTGTGTAAATGTATATACAATATTTTTTCTCTGAGTGTGTGTGTGTGTGTGTGCATATGCAACAGTTACAAAACTCGGTCATAAACAAACCGTTTGATCACTTTGGTTATTTTTGTGTTCTTTAACATTTGATATCTTCGGAGCCCAAAAAATTGTCTTTTACATGCTGGGTTTTCTTTTTTTTGAGGGGGAGGGTTGGAAAGATGCTGAGAATGTCGGAATGCCTGTATGTAAGCCAGCTCTTAGCGTTCATGGCGAAAATGTTCGCGGTGTTATACCATGTCCTGTCACCCACAGAAGTGGGGGGGGGGGGGGGAAGCTCCTCCGGGTGAATCTTGCCAGGCAAAAACTGCCAGAGAAGTTCCCTGCAGCGCGCCAACGACTTCTGAAGGAGTCAGCCGTCAGGTGGATAATGATGGGCTGCATGTTATGTCGAAAACAATCATGTCTGTCAAGTGATTGATCATGTGCTGTGTCGACACCATTAATGTCTGTCAAGTGATTGATCATGTGCTGTGTCGACACCATTAATGTCTGTCAAGTGATTGATCATGTGCTGTGTCGACACCATTAATGTCTATCAAGTGATTGATCACGTGCTGTGTCGACACCATTAATGTCTGTCAAGTGATTGATCACGTGCTGTGTCGACACCATTAATGTCTGTCAAGTGATTGATCACGTGCTGTGTCGACACCATTAATGTCTGTCAAGTGATTGATCACGTGCTGTGTCGACACCATTAATGTCTGTCAAGTGATTGATCACGTGCTGTGTCGACACCATTAATGTCTGTCAAGTGATTGATCACGTGCTGTGTCGACACCATTAATGTCTGTCAAGTGATTGATCACGTACTGTGTCGACACCATTAATGTCTGTCAAGTGATTGATCACGTGCTGTGTCGACTCCATTAATGTCTGTCAAGTGATTGATCACGTGCTATGTGCTATGTCGACACCATTAATGTCTATCAAGTGATAGCTATATAAATTCCATACATTATTATTATTATTATTATTATTGATCACGTGCTGTGTGCTATGTCGACACCATTAATGTCTATCAAGTGAAAGCTATATAAATTCCATACATTATTATTATTATTGATCACGTGCTGTGTGCTATGTCGACACCATTAATGTCGCACAGAACGTGTGTTTGGAAACCAAAAGCAAGATCTCTTTTATATCACCGGAATCTCTTCTCTTTTTGTTGTTGCTGTTGGTTAAAATGTTGACGTGAATGCATATGGATGTTTGTTATAGAATAATGATGTATAACGATGAAGGATTTTACATGGTTTCTGACATTTGTTTTCTTGTGGTCCCAATAACCATTGCAAGCTGCATTCGATGTGATCAGGCCGGGGTATGTGTGTGTGTGTGTGTGTGTGTGTGTGTGTGTGTGTGTGTGTGTGTGTGTGTGTGTGTGTGTATATGTGTGTATATGTGTGTGTCCGTGTGTGTGTGTGTGTGTCTGTGTCCGTGTGTGTCTGTGTCCGTGTGTGTGTGTGTGTGTGGCCTTAAGTCAACAACAACAATTATCAGATCTCTTATTTGGTAAAGTCTGCGCGTGTGAGTGCTTGGTTAAGAAACTGTTAATTATTACGTGGATTACTGCTGTCTGTTTAATTAAAGTACTGGAGCTGCTTGCGTATTGAAGCAGCAGATAACTGTGGGTTTTTTGTGTGTGGAAGAGTTTATGCAATTGTTGATACATTATTATTATTATTATTATTATATAGTTTCTATGTGCATTGCTAAATGGGTGGGTCTTTTTTTGTTTTAATGCTTTTTGTTTTTGGTTCAGAGTATGATATATATATGTGTGAATGGTGTGAGTGTGTGTGAATGGTGTGGATTCTTGTGTGTGAATGGTGTGAGTGTGTGTGTGTGTGAATGGTGTGAGAGTGAATGGGGGGGGGAGTGAATGGTGTGTGTGAATGGTGTCAGTGTGTGTGAATTGTCTGTGAGTGAATGGTGTAGGTGTGTGAATGGTGTGAGCGTGTGTGTGTGTATGGCGTGTGTGTGAGTGAATGGTGTGTGTGTGTGAATGGTGTGGGTGTGTGAATGGTGTGTGAATGGCGTGAGTGTTGAATGGTGTGTGGATGCTTGTGTGTGTGTGTTCCTACGTGCGTGTGCGTGCCTATGTGTGTGCGTGAGTGTGTGTGTGAGTGTGTGTGTGAATGGTGTGTGGATGCTTGTGTATGTGTGTGTGTGCGTGCCTACGTGTGTGCGTGCGTGTGTGCGTATGTGTATGTGTGTTCAGAGTTATGTGACCCAGTCTGTTTAGGGTCTGGGCATTAATATATTATTCTGAATATCAACATGCTGTCAATATTTGTATGGCCTTGTGTTCGACACAGTAACAAACAAAGATGGACATGACTCCTGTCAGTTTGACAGGCGGTTTTCGTATTAACAGAACAACTCTGTGTGCCAGTGTAATAACCGGGTTTTGCTGTAATGGCTTACAAAAATATATCACCGTTAATTGCCTGATTGTGTTGATGACAAGTAGTTGTGAATCGTAGCTAATGGCTGTGTGAATCATTGTACGTAGTCCACCTTTCTATGCAAAGACAATCCGTTTTCTGTGCAAAAAGGGGAAAAGAAAAAGATATATGCAAAATTAAACCACAAACAGCGTGACTGTGTTAGGCGTGTGTGTGACTCAAGATTTCAAGCAATGGCAAGGGCAATTTTCAGTACGCCAATATTTCTTTTGACGATTAAATTTTCAGCAATGTTCATCTAAAACTACTTTGTTTTAAAAATAAAAAAAGACAAAGGAAATTAAACGCAATACTAGTTCTGAGATGAAGTCAAGTCTTACTCATATAAGTTTTCAAAATTACAGAAGAAAGATTTTTTTTTTAAATCACCCCCAAAAATGTCTTCTTTAATGAAAATGATGGAAAAAGACTTGTTGATTTGAATGGGTAGGTTTTTTGGTCTTTTTTTTTTCAAAAGTGTGTAATATAAGTGTGTGTGTGTATTTGTGTATAGATTAAAACAGACTGAATAAGCCTAAAAGATATAATCTACTGAATGCATATTATTTTGATAGCAATGTTCAGGGTTTAATGTGCAACAGTGTATATGTGTGTTTGTGTATATATATGTGTATATATAT
>CM054158.1:52316303-52321303 GCA_028751875.1 Rapana venosa | reverse complement strand
GGTTGGATGGTTGGTTGGCTGGCTGGCTGGCTGGTTGGCTGGTTGATTGGTTGTTTGACTGGTTGGTCAGCTGGTGGGTAAGTTGGTTGGATGGTTGGTTGATAGATTAGTTGGTTAATTGGTTGGTTGGATGGTCGGCTGGCTGGTTGGTTGTTTGGCTGGATGGTTGGTTGGTTGGTTGGTAGATTAGTTGGTTGGTAGATTGTCTGGTTGGCTGGTTGGATGGTTTGTTGGTTTTAATCTAAATCTTGAAGAAACGCTAACGTCAGGTAGATATAGTAAGAGCTACTGGATGAGGGGGAGGAGGGGGGCTGTTTTGTTTATTTTGGGTGCCTGTGTAGTGTTTGGGAATTCATGGTTTTGAATTAGCACTCTCTCTCCCTCTCTCTACCTCCCTCCACCCCCCCCCCCCTCTCTCTCTCTCTACCCCCCCCCCCCCCCCCCCCACACACACACACACACACACACACACGTTAAATCCTGTTCCGCTTTTCGAAAGAGTAAGCCATTGTGTGTGTGTGTGGGAACAGTTGACAAAATTTACAAGACCGCATACACACGGGGACTGGATATTTGAAAAAAACCCACCCATATGAGTGCTTATTCCATTATCTTCGATATAAAAGAATAAATAAATAGAAATAAATAAAAACAATAATAAATAAACACACACACAATCCCCCCCCCCCCCCCTCCCCCCCCCCCCCCCCAAACACACACATGCACAGAATACAACGCCTACACGTAAATCGACAACACAAGTTCCCCCACCCCCTCAAATACACACACACACACAACAACAACAACAACAAAGCGATCCCGCGCACGCAAGTGACTAACACCACAAAGTTCATCTTTTGCAGCGAACATTTTATCATACTTCTTTATTAGCGTTGCCCAAAATAGCCCCTTAGAGAAAAAGACACGCACACACACACACACAGTCAGAACACGAGACAAAAAAGCGAGCACACACACACACACACACACTTGCAGTGCGTCGTTGCTTGTTGTTGAAGCAAAGATGCTTTGTGTGTGTGATTGTGGTTTTATTTCTGGGGGGGTTTGCACTTTATTTTCTAAACATTCTTCGGAATAATGGACTGGATTGTGAATTTTCTACAGCGGGAAGGTGGCAGCAGTATTATGTCGTTTGTGGGCCTTTATCAGTGGACCTGCTAAGCAGTAAGGTTAGTTTTCTGTGATGTGACACGAGGTAAGAGAGAGAGGGGGAGAGGGGGGGGGGGGGAGAAAAACAGACACAGAGAGAGGTGTGTGTTTTGTGTATTCTTTGCTTTAACATCCTTCCACTCTAAGTGATATGTTGTGTGTGTGTGTGTGTGTGTGTGTGTGGTGTGTAAGTAAGAGAGAGAGAGAGAATATTATAAGTGTGAGTGAGAGAGATAATAATTATAAAGTGTACGTGTGTGTGTGAGAGAGAAGGGAGAAAGAGAGTGAGTGAGAGAATATAAGTGAGCGTGTGTGTGTGCGCGCACATTAATATCATGTGGTGCTCTTGCATGCTTTGTGTGTAAGCACATTGTGTGTGTGTGTGAGAGAGAAGGGAGAAAGAGAGTGAGTGAGAGAATATAAGTGAGCGTGTGTGTGTGCGCGCACATTAATATCAGTGTGGTGCTCTTGCATGCTTTGTGTGTAAGCACATTGTGTGTGTAATCTGCGTTGATGCGAAAACGAGTTTTCGACAAAAAGCGCAGTAGGCAAAATCTATATTCACAGCTATTGTTTGCACACGGAGTACTAAGAGTTAAGCTATATATATATATATATATATATATATAGTGCCTGTGTATAGTTTGGGAATTCATGGTTTTGAATTTAGCTCTCTCTCCCCCATGTGTTTATTATATTTGAATACTTTTATATGCTGAACACGTACAGAGCTCGTTTAAAACGCGCGCGGGCATACACACAAATTGATATTTTCTGGTTGCTGAAAAGATTGTCTGCAGAAAACTATATGGATTTTTGGGTGTGATTTCAAGAGTTACCTCTCTTGGTGAGGGGGTGGGAGGGAGTCCCTCTTTCTTCCTATTAAGTTGTGGAACTGTTGATATTATTGCAGAATAATATATGCATTGTTTTGTTTGTTCCCACTCAAGTTTGGATATTCTTTTCACGTTATTATATTTGAATTATTTTTCTACTTCGCAAATTTTGAAACTTTTTTTTGTGTTAGTGAGACATAACTTAGATTTCAAATTTAGTATTTTTGGACTAATTTCCACCGAATCACGAAACATGGTCTCCGCGTGGGTTATCTCAACATACAAATTTGATGATATTCCTACTATAGTTTCAATTTTGCACAAATCGCCGTTGTTGTCTTTTATAAAAGAGGATGCATGAATTCTACATTACCCCATGTAGGCGAAGTGTATGCATTGGACGGTTTTCAACCACCACCCAACGAAACAGAACACTGCACAATTTGCAGGTGTGTCCCAATATAGTAACACGTGGCTCTTACCGTATGGGAGGTAATCTAGTTACTGCACCATCACATCCATCCCCGCTCAACTGTACCTCGTCCTGAGATAAGCTACCTGACCAGCATATCTGATGCTTCAGCCAGTAGCCACCAATTGTCACCCACCAATCTGGTGACAACCACACTGGGGTATTTGACAGGTTGTAACACAGTGGACATATTTGATGTCCCTTCTCTGCACAACCTCGGGTATTTATGTAATCCCACTTCTGACACCATTTGTAACAGAGATGGGACATCAAATATGTCCCCTCTGGTACAAATGGAAATATATTTCACTTATTCTGCTTTGCCGAATCTCGCCTTTCTTCTGAAATTACTGATTCAGACATAAATATACCAGGATATCAGATCTTCCACCTAGATCCACGTAAACCTATAACTACTGGTTTACTTCTATATTTTGCATCTTCTTTAAACTGTAAAAGACTTTCCAACTTTGAAAATTATTATGTTCAAACAGTTTGGATTGAAATCAAATTACAGAGTATTAGTTCGTTGTTAATAGGTTTTGTATACCGAAATCCATCAGAATCCACAGCCTGGTTAGATACATTCAATTCCATAATGGATGAAGTGATACTTTCAAATCATGAAACTGTTATTCTTGGAGACTTTAACATAGATTTACTAAAACCTAAATCAAAATGGTATCATAATTATACAATGCACGGACTAGAACAGTTAATAGATAAACCAACACGAGTCCCTGAAAACACTGCTACTTTGATTGATCATATATATACTAATACAAAACAGCACATAGTTGAAGTGTGTGCTCCATCATGTGGGAGTAGTGACCACAATCCTGTATGTTTAACCTGGCTAAAAAGATCGTATAAAAATCCCTAAGGTAGGACATAAAACTATTTATTACAGAAAGTTCGAAAACTTCAACAAAGATGCTGTCCTTTCAGATCTGCTAAATTCATCATTAAACACACACAACATATATCAAATAAGAGATCCCAACGAAGCTGCCGAATTTTGGATAGATACATTTATACCAGTGTACAACAAACATACCCCGTTCATTAAAAAGAGAGTTAGGGAGGTAATTAAACCACCTTGGATAACAAAAGATATTGAATCCGAAATACATTTGAGAAACTATCTTAAAACACATGGAACAAAAGAACAATATAAAAGGCAAAGGAATAAAGTCAACTCAATAAAACGTAGATATAAACGGGACTACTTTCACAAATTATTAGTTACAACAAACGATTCTCGACAGATATGGAAAGCTATCAATATACTAACCAATAAACAATTATCTAAAACTCAACAAGTGATCAAAGACATATCCGCAGATCAACTAAATAACCATCTTTCAAATATTGCTGCTAAAGTCATATCATATGACAGATCAAGAGAAAACGATCTTCACAATTTAAAACAATGCATGGAATCAAAACCAATAAATGTTCCCTTTTATCTCCCTCCAATGACGACTTTAGACGTACTTGAGAGCCTGGCTCTTTAAAAAAAAAAAAAGTCAAGAACACGTGACCTGAATGACTTAGATGGAAAAATATTAAAACTTTCGAGCCCACTGATTTTTTGACACACTAAAAAGTAAAGGTAAAGGAGTCCCATAACCTATAAGGTCGTAAGGGAGCGAGGCGTCAGAGACATCACTTCTCTAGGGCCAGCATATTGAGGGCGGCGCCCATCTCCTCTCCCTCGCTGCTTTACCTTCCCTGACCCTAAAGAGCCAGGTACCCATTTACAGCTGGGTGAACTGGGGGAACTGTACTGAAGCCAAGGCGCGCAAACGGTCACCCATCCAACTGGTAACCACGCTCGACGCTGCTTAACTTGGCTGGGGGAAAGCGAGTGCTCCGACCACTGAGCTATCCCGTCCCCTTACGTACTTATATAATTTGTGTATCGAAAAAAAATTGCTTTCCTTTCAAGTTTAAGTAAGCAAAATTTGTACCGGTTTTTAAATCAGGTAGTTCATCTTGTCCATCAAATTACAGACCAATTTCCATTTTGTCTGTCTTATCAAAACCAATCGAAAAACACATACAGAAATCCCCATATTCCTTCTTTATTAACAACAAACTGATGAATGAGAGTCAGTCAGGTTTCTCCGTAAAAACTATTCTTGTCATACAGCTCTTACACAAATCACCGACAGTCTATTGAATAATGTAAATGAAAATAAATTCACTGGTCTTCTTTTTGTTGACTTTGAAAAGGACTTTGATGTTTTATTTATTTATTTTATTCTTTTATATCGAGGATAATGGAATAAACACTTATGTGCTTTTTACATCCAGTCCCTGTGTGTATGCGGTTTTGTCAATTCTGTTATCTGTTCCCACCGGCACACAATGGCCTACTCTTACGAGACGTAAAATGAAATCGAACACACACACACACACACACACACACACACACACACACACACACACATGTCTTAATATCACAATTTGGAAGAGATCTAAAATGAAAATGAAATCGAACACACACACACACACAC
>CM054158.1:52306303-52311303 GCA_028751875.1 Rapana venosa | reverse complement strand
CTCCTCCTCCTTCTTCTTCTTCATTCGAGTGACACATCTCTCTCACTGCTTTTCCTTAAGGTGGCGTCATGTTTTCCTGTGTGTTTGTGTGTACGTCTCTGTGCGTCTTTCTTCTTTCTTCTTGTGTGTGTGTGTGTGTGTGTGTGTGTGTGTGTGTGTGTGTGTGTGTGTGTGTGTGTGTGTGTGTGTGTGTGTGTGTGTGTGTGTGTGTGTTTCCTCTGTCTCTTTGGATCTCTGTCTCTGACTTAGTGTCTGTCCGTCGGTCTCTCTACCTGTTTATCTGTCTGTTTGTCTGTCTGTCTGCCTGTTTATCTGTCTGTCTGTCTGTCTGTCTGTCTTCCTGTCTGTTTATCTGTCTGTCTGCCTTTCTGCCTGCCTGTTTATCTATCTGTCTGTCTGCCTGCCTGTCTATCTGTCTGTCTGTCTGTCTGCCTGTCTATCTGTCTGTCGCTCTCTCTCTTACGCACACACTCACACGCACACACACACACACATCTATCTATCTATCTATTTATATTTATAAATATATATAATGTAGGCTTATCTATGTATGTATTATTAGATAGATACATAAATAGATAGATACATAGGTAGGTACGTAGATAGATACATAGGTAACAGACAGACAGACAGACAGACAGACATACATTCATACATAATCATATATCTCCCTCTTTCCCTCCGTCTCCCTTTCCCTCTCTCCCCCCCCACCTCCTCCCCCTCCCTCCCTCTCTCTCCCCCACCCACTCTCACTCCTCCCCCCCACCCCTTGAACCTTCCTAACCTAAAGGGCGTGAGATCCCGATGCAGATAAAACGGAAAACACAGATCTGTTTTCTGGAATGGCGACCGGGGGGGGGGGGGGGGATGGAGGGGAGGGATGATTGCGGAGGGTGGGGGTGTAGGGGTGGGTGGTGCGGGGATGGGGGGGGGGGGGGGGGGTTGTTGTTCTGTGGGGTAGACGGTGATAAGGCCCCATTAGTATCCTGGTTATGTCAGAGGCCATGAATGTTGATTTTCTGTGTGTGTGCGTGTGTGTGCGTGTGTGTGTGCGTGTGTGTTGTATTGTGTGTTGTGTTGTGTGTGTGTGTGTGTTGTGTGCGTGTGTGTGTGTGTGTGTATGTGTGTGTGTGTGTGTGTGTGTGTTTGTGTGTGTGTGTGTTGTGTTTGTTGTGTGTGTTTTGTGTGTGATGTGTTGTGCGAGA
This sequence comes from Rapana venosa, assembly GCA_028751875.1. Lineage (NCBI taxonomy): Eukaryota > Metazoa > Mollusca > Gastropoda > Neogastropoda > Muricidae > Rapana > Rapana venosa. Next base: position 52,310,098 of record CM054158.1, on the reverse strand, counting down.
GCGAGAGAGTTTGTGCTATCTCTCTCCCCCTCCCCCCCCTCTCTCTCTCTCTCCCCCCTCTCTCTGTCTCTGTCTCTCTCTCTGTCTCTCTCTCTCTCGGCTTCTGTCCGTCTGTCTGTCCTGCTGTCTCTGTATCTTTACTTTCGCTCTGACTTACAATTTTTCTCTGTATCTGCATCTGTGTGTATGTGTATGTTGTTGTTGACTTCAATGCTACGTCTGTTCACTTTTAGTGATATTAGACGGGTGTGTATGTCTGTGTTGTGTGTGTGTGTGTTGTGTATCTCTCTCTCTCTCTCTCTCTCTCTCCCTCTCTCTCTCCTCTCTCTCTCTCTCTCTCTCTCTCTTTCTTCTCTGCGACTCTGTGTCTGTATCTGTCACTGTCACTGTCTCTGTCTCTTCGTTTTTCTGTCAGTCTGCAAATGGTGTGGCTGTCTGTTCACCAGTCTTCGCTAATGTCTGTCTGTGTGTGTGTGTGTGTCTGCCTGTATGTATGTAGGTATGTATGTATGTTTGTTTTATTTTTTTCTTTGAATTTTTTTTGGGGGGAAGGTAATGTTTATAAGCACTCTTTTTTTTTTTACATTCAGTTCCCGTGTGTATGCAGTTTTGTGAATTTTGTCATCCATTCCCACCGGAACACAGTGGCCTACTCTTCCAAAAAGCGGAACAGGTTTTAACGCGTGTGCAAGATGTCGGTCAGTCAGTCAGTCTGTCTGTCTGTCTGTCTGTGTGTCTGTTCGTCTGTCAGGTTGGCAGCATTCTGACTAACGGACATCTCTGCGGGGCATATAATATAATGATATAATTATGTAATGAGCTATAAGCATAAAATTGATGACATTTCTGGTGTGTGGTGTGATGTGTTTGTTTGTGATCTCTCTCTCTTTCTCACTCTCTCTCTGTCTCTGTCTCTCTCTCTCTCTCTTCTCTCTCTCTCCTCTCTCTCTGTAGGGGGCGTGAACGGGGCAATCAAATGCGTGCAAGTCGCATTTGTCCAATGTCCTACTGTTTTGGTCCATTTCAAAACGACTGTAACATTTTTTTGTCACAATATTTGGCAAATAAATATATGACAAACCTGCCATCTCCCTGCGCTTGATTTTCCCGGGTCGTCATGTTGGCTGTTTTTCTCCTGGTATACCAAGCCTTAAATGGGTAAATAGGGCACTGAGAAAGCGGCATGAGAATAGCCATTTGTCACCACGGCACAGAGCAGACGGTGTCATACTTGCTTGCTCCTCACCCTGACATTTTGGGGGGCGGATTTCTTTTGCAATGTGGAGACGTGGAGTCGAACCCGGGACCCAAAGCCTCCCTGGCCCCTGACAACTACAGGCAGACCGGGCTGACCTTTGGCAGCGGACGGCCGGACCAGGGGCGGAAGGTGGGCGACACGGGCAGGCAACCTCCCTCCTCCTCCTACGGAATCTGACTTCCCTGCACTGACTCTGAACGAAAAGTGGAAAGACTGGAACGAGATGAACTCCACCATGAACTGTAAGTTTGACAACGTGGAAAAGGGCGATAAAGGACCTGAGGGAAGAGTGTGCGACCAAACGGGGTACTGTGAAGGAACTTGCGGAGTGAGTGGGGGGTACTTAAGAAAGAAACCAGGACCTTGTAAAGAAAAACCACAGAGCTGACCGATAGAGTTGAAGAGTTAGAAAAGAAAACAATGACTTAGAGGGAAAAATCTAGGGAAATAATTAGATTTTTTATGGCATGCCAAGGGATTCCCAAATGAAACCAATGAAGAGTGTGAGGGCGGGTTGCGACTTTTTGACGATAAGATGGACATGACCAGGACTGTGGAGTTTGACCGTTGAGGCACCGCCTTAGCGCCAAGCCTGACTCCCCGATCATTGCTCCTGCTGCTTTTACAAAGACAAAATAGCGATTCTTAAGGCAAAAAAGAAATTGCGGGGCAGCAATGTTTTCGTTGGAGAGGATTTCTCTAGTCGGTCAGGGAAATAAGGCGAAGGCTGTCACCTCACCTGAAAATGCCAGACGAATGGACAAAGGGCCACAATGGTCTTTGACCATCTTCTCATTGATGGGAAGAAAAGGAAATCTGAAAGACTTTCATTCGTCTGCACAAAACGAAAGGGAAGAGGCCGTCCATATTGAAATATTTGTTCCCTTTGTGGAACGATTTTTACAGAGGATTCAAATTGAGCTTAAAACCGGTCTTCTGTCCTTGGACTAGCACAGTCAACGAACACACGCATCCCAAGCACGATAGGGAAACTGAGCGCTCATCCGACAATTTGCACTGCCAAATGACACTGGTCAGAGGCAAAAGCGGCCTTTTTCATTCCTGTCTTGGAATGTCAATGGTCTGATGCCAAAAACTTGCAGATCAAGATTTTATTTCGTATGTTTCTCGTTTGATTTTGCTTTTTTGATTGAAACATTTAGGGATAAGTGTGCAAAAACTTTTTTCCCCGGGGTTTTAAGATATTCTGCAAACATGTTAAAGCTGTCTGTCAAGGGGAGACGATCCGGGGCAATTATTGTTTATTTAAAAAATGAATTCATGTCCCTTTTTGAAAGTTATTGAATAAATGACCTGTGTTTTGCTTGTGTGTTTCTTATTGACAAAATGTTTGTTTGGATTAGATAAAGATGTTTTGTATGTGTGTTCATATGTTCCCACCAGAGTGTTCCCCTTTTTAATGCCACTTCGACATAGATAACGAATTAGCATTTTGGGAAGATTGTTTATTATTGTTACAATAAGAATGATTTTACATAATGCTGTTTTTTTGTGGGGACTTAATGTAAACATCCATTTTTCGCACAGAATTGTCAACAGTGAATTGCTGATTGCAATGCAAAAGCCAGTCACTAAGTGCAATCGATGTTCCAGGATATACTTTGAATAACTATGGTAAACTTTTGTTAAACATGTGCACCACTTTAAACTTATGTATTTTGAACGGGTTATGTCACGGTGACCTCCGGGGTCGCTATACATATTTTCAGATTCAGGGTGTAGTGTCAACGATTATTTCTTTCTTTCAAATGATTTACTTTTGCTTGTTTTGATTTTTGTGAACTGTTGATAGATGAAAGAATAGATTCTGATCATATGCCTGTTATTGCCAGAATAGTTTTTCCCCATATGAAAAACAAGTTAGTGTTGATGAAAACATAGACGATACACGTATGGTGATTGAAAAATTTGATTTGGAATGATGACTGTGCTGTTACATATAACGATAAACTATGTCACAAAACATTCAAATTAAATTAGAGTGTTCCATGAATTTAATTGATGTTGATATTAATGGGGCATTAAGTTATTTAATGAATGCATCAGGGAAAAGCCTGTGTGTATGAAAGAAGAGTATATATATTGATAACGTAGATTCGAAGTGATTGGTATGATAAAGAGTGGAGATCATAAAAAAATGTGAGAAAATTATTGAGAAAGAGTCGAAGGTCATTGACAGATGAAGATAAGAAAAAATACCTGTGCAAGACGTGAGTATAAAAATCTACTGAAAAGAAAGAAGAAAGAGTTTTTAAAACTGCAATGTTGGATAAACTTCTCACGTCCCGTTAAAAAGTCAAAAAGAATTTTGGGAAAATGTCCGTAAAGTTTCATTTAAAAGAAAACAGCAAAGAGCCAATATTAGTGTTGAGAGTGGTTCCAACATTTCAAATCTTTATTAATGTAATGTTAATAATGGCACTTTAAATGAGAATAACTGGCGATGATGGGGATGACTACATGAATCGTCCCATAAACAAGAGAAGAAGTATTGCTTAGCCATAAGAAAACTGAAA
>CM054158.1:52256303-52288803 GCA_028751875.1 Rapana venosa | reverse complement strand
CATACAACGTGTCAGCATACCATACACAGCATTCTCATACAAACGTGTCGCATTATCATTACAACGTGTCAGCTTATCATAAAATTGTCTGCATTATCTACTCAGGCATTATCATACAACATTGTCAGCTTTATCATACACATTGTCAGCATTATCTTACACAATGTCAGCATTTATCATAGTCGCAATTTGCGTGTCAGCATTATCATACACAGCATTATCATACAAACGTGTCAGCATTATCTTACAAGTGTCGGCGTTTCATACAACGTTAGTCAGCATTACTTACAACGTGTCAGCATTATCATTACACGTGTCAGCATATTCGTGCAACATTGTCAGCATTTCATACACATTGTCAGCATTATCATACACATTGTCCGCATTATCATACACAGCATTATCATACACATTGTCAGCATTATCATACACATTGTCAGCATTATCATACAACGTGTCAGCATTATCATACACATTGTCAGCATTATCATACAACGTGTCAGCATTATCATACACAATGTCAGCATTATCATACACAGCATTATCATGCAAAGTGTCAGCATTATCATACACCGCATTATCATACACATTGTCAGCATTATCATACACCGCATTATCATACACATTGTCAGCATTATCATACACATTGTCGGCATTATCATACACAATGTCAGCATTATCATACAACGTGTCAGCATTATCATACAACGTGTCAGCATTATCATACACATTGTCGGCATTATCATACACAACATTATCATACACATTGTCAGCATTATCATACACATTGTCAGCATTATCATACACATTGTCAGCATTATCATACACATTGTCAGCATTATCATATACAATGTCAGCATTATCATACACATTGTCAGCATTATCATACAACGTTTCAGCATTATCTTACACATTGATAGGATACAAGGTAGTACAATGCAATACAGTGTTGCCCAATGTAAGGCAATACAATACCAACAAAAATATTACAACAATACCAACAAAAATGTTACAAGGAGTACAACTCAGCACTAATCAATACAGCACAAAACAATATCACACCATATCATCAGCCACCATGGCGCAGTGGTTAGCGCCATGGGTTACGGACTGGAAGGTCATAGGGATTTTTCGGACTCCAGCCGGCTCCTACCCAAAGTGAGTGTGCTGTGAGCTCAGTGGGCAGACTGGGACCACACAGTCGAGCTTCATCCACTTAACGGATGCGAGTTTGAGAGTGTTGCTCAAATTACCTGACCGACACTGCAGGTGTCTGTATCTCTCGGGCCCGGTTGACGCCGGGATATATTATGATAGTAAGCGTAGAGTACAACCCTGTCAAGTAGTCTCAAAGCATATGCACTTCCATAGCAGCATCATAACGTCATCCGCATTGTCATTGATCAATATGTAATAAAAGAAAATTGTCTACTGATTCGGTTGAGGCAGGCAGCATACACACACACACACACAACACACACACACACACAAACACACACACACACACACACATACACACACACACATACACACCACACACACACACACCACCACACACAACACACCACACACACACACACCACAAACACACACCATACAATAGACAACACAATACAACAAACACAACACCACACATACACAACACAACACAACACAAACACAGCCACACACACAACACACACACACGCTTTTCGTAAAAGTACGCCATGTGTGCCGGTGGAACGATGAAGAATTACAAATCGCATACGACTAGGGACAGATGTAAAAAAAAAAATAAAAAAGCACATAAGGCTTATTTCATTTCTCCTCGATTATAAAAAGACTAAAATTAAAAAAAATTCACACACACCACCATCTTCAACAGAACTCATTTCCCTCTCTGTTTTTGCCAGCCAAAAAAAACCCACTTCCTCACACCTATCACCCCTCCTCTACCCCAACACAATGGACTTGCCCATTCCCGTCGAAGTGCGCCGGCGGCGCAGGTTGACGACCTTGACCTTGCTGTGGTGGGTCAGCACGCGCCGACCTTCGGGTTCCCCCGGGCCTGGGATGGCACTTCCGGGCTGGGCCACTTCCACCTGCTTGAAGAAAAGACCTGCGCCGTTCAGTTCGCGCCTGGCGCCACCAATATGGCACGTCTTCAGCTGTACATGGGCGGGTAAGCCAGGGGGGGGGTGGGGGGGGGGGGGGGGGGGGGGGGGGGTCGGGGGGGGGGGGTGGCGTCTGGGGGGGGGGGGGAGGGTGGAGGAGGGGGGATGGAATTAGGGGGGGGGGGGGGGTTCCGGTGGGTAACGCATCCCCTGTCTTGACACTGAAAAGTTCGCGAGGTGTGAAATTCCCTCCGCCTCTCTCTCTCTCTCTCTCTCCTTTCTTTCTTTCTCTCTCCTCTCTCTCTCTCTCTCTCTCTCTCTCTCTCTCTCTCTCTCTCTCTCTCTCTCTCTTCTCTCTCGCTCTTGTCTCTCCCTCTCTCTCTCTCTCAATCCTTCTCCACTCTCAATCTCTCTCTCTCAATCTTTCTCTCTCAATCTCTCTCTCTCTCTCTCACTCTCTCTTTCTTCTCTCTCTCTTTCTACTCTCTCTCTTTTCTCTCTCTCTCGCTCTCTTCGCTCTCCCTCTCTCTCTCTATCTCTCTTCTCTCCCTCTCTCTCTTCTCTCTCTCTCTCCTCTCTCTCTCTCCCACAACAAACTTTTGAAATATTTTTTGGAAAATTTTCACATACATGTCAATGGATGGTCTAATATAGCATTCTAGAATGTTCTTTTTCATTATTTTAGGTTATTGCTTATTGGTTCTTATTGTTCATCCTTGTTATTACTTGGTGTTCATTTTGAAACTGAAGTTTACGTCACAGCTTAAGTCGTATCCGTTCATAAGAGCTCATTTTGGTTTTTTGGTTTTTCAATTACGTTAAAGACACCTGGTGGTGTTGCTGTGCTGTGTTGCAGACACGTGGTGGTGTTGTGTTGTGTTGCAGACACCTGTGTTGCTGTGTTGTGTTGCAGACACCTGATGGTGTTGCTGTGTTGTGTTGCAGACACCTGGTGGTGGTGCTATGTTGCAGACACCTGTGTTGCTGTGTTGCAGACACCTGATGGTGTTGCTGTGTTGTGTTGCAGACACCTGGTGGTGGTGCTATGTTGCAGACACCTGTGTTGCTATGTTACAGACACCTGATGTTGTTGCTGTGTTGCTATGTTGCAGACACCTGGTGGTGGTGCTATGTTACAGACACCTGATGGTGTTGCTATGTTACAGACACCTGATGGTGTTGCTATGTTACAGACACCTGATGCTGTTGCTGTGTTGCTATGTTGCAGACACCTGGTGGTGGTGCTATGTTACAGACACCTGATGGTGTTGCTATGTTACAGACACCTGATGGTGTTGCTATGTTACAGACACCTGATGGTGTTGCTATGTTACAGACACCTGATGGTGTTGCTGTGCTATGTTACAGACACCTGATGGTGTTGCTGTGCTATGTTACAGACACCTGATGGTGTTGCTATGTTGCAGACACCTGGTGGTGTTGCTGTGTTACAGACACCTGGTGGTGTTGCTGTGCTATGTTACAGACACCTGATGGTGTTGCTGTGCTATGTTACAGACACCTGGTGGTGTTGCTGTGTTACAGACACCTGGTGGTGTTGCTATGTTACAGACACCTGGTGGTGTTGCTATGTTACAGACACCTGATGGTGTTGCTGTGCTATGTTACAGACACCTGATGGTGTTGCTGTGCTATGTTACAGACACCTGGTGGTGTTGCTATGTTACAGACACCTGATGGTGTTGCTGTGCTATGTTACAGACACCTGATGGTGTTGCTGTGCTATGTTACAGACACCTGATGGTGTTGCTGTGCTATGTTGCAGACACCTGATGGTGTTGCTATGTTGCAGACACCTGATGGTGTTGCTATGTTGCAGACACCTGCGTTGCTATGTTGCAGACACCTGGTGGTGTTGCTATGTTACAGACACCTGATGGTGTTGCTATGTTGCAGACACCTGATGGTGTTGCTATGTTACAGTCACCTGATGGTGTTGCTATGTTACAGTCACCTGATGGTGTTGCTATGTTACAGTCACCTGATGGTGTTGCTATGTTACAGACACCTGATGGTGTTGCTATGTTACAGACACCTGATGGTGTTGCTGTGCTATGTTACAGACACCTGATGGTGTTGCTATGTTGCAGACACCTGGTGGTGTTGCTGTGTTGCAGACACCTGTGTTGCTATGTTGCAGACACCTGGTGTGTTGCTATGTTGCAGACACCTGGTGGTGGTGCTGAATGGCTACAGCGTAATGCGGGAGGCTCTGGTCAAACACGCCGACATCTTTTCTGACCGCCCCAATCCCAGCGTCTTTGACCTGGTCACCAAGTCCAAAGGTCAGTCAGTGGTCACTGCAAAGTGTGGACCGTGACGTGACTTGTGGTTGTTATTATTGTTTGTTGTTGTTGTTGTTGTTAATGTTTGTTGTTGTAGTTGTTGTTAGTGGTGGTGGTGGTGGTGGTGGTGTTCTTAATGTTTGTTGTTGTCGTTGTTGTTTGTTTTGGCGGCTGTTGTTGTTGTTGCTGCTGTTTTGTTGTTTGTTGATGTCTGTTGTCGTTGTTGTTGTTGCTGCTGGTGTTGTTGTTGTTGTTTGTTGTTGCGGCTGTTTTTGTTTTTGTTGTTGATGTTTGATGTCGTTGTTGCTGTTGCTGCTGCCGCTATTGTTGTTGTTTCTGCTGCTGCTGTTGCTGCTGCTACTGTTGTTGCTGCTGCTGCTGTTGCTGCTGCTGTTGTTGCTGCTGCTATTGTTGTTGTTGCTGCTGCTGCTGCTGCTGCTGCTGCTGTTGTTGCTGCTGTTGTTGTTGCTGCTGCTGCTGCTGTTGTTGCTGCTGCTATTGTTGTCATTACTACGCGTTTCTCAGCCTAACACCCTGGGCGTCACCCAGAACATGAACTCAGACTCTCTCATCCCACCGAGGAATCAGTGCAGACTCCACTCTCCCCGAAAGTCCTTCGGATGAGACTGTAAACCCAGGCCCCCGTGTGCGAACGCACGCAGAACATCTTGCGCACATGTTAAAACCCCGTTTCACCTTTCGGAAGAGTAGGCCATTGTTTGCTGGTAGGAACGGATTACAACTCTTTTAAAAAAAATTTTTTTTTAAAAACACACACACAAAAACGCATGCACGCTGGTGTCGTGTTTAGACATCCCCGAAGTCAGAATGCGGCTGCCTTTATGGTGTGGGGGTAAAAACGGTCACACACACACACACACACACACACACACACACATACACACACACACACACACACATACACACACACACACACACGCATACACACACACACACACACACACACTCGCATACACACACACACACACACACACACACACACGCATACACACACACACACACACACACATACACACACACACACACACATACACACACACACACACACACACACACACACACACACACACACACACCACACACACACACACACACACACACACACACCACTACACACAACTACAACACACACACACACACACACATACACACACACATACACAAAATCTTACTATTGGTGAACCTCGGAGCTCTAGCCGAGAAATAAAAAAAAATATCCAAACACTATTTTTTTGTGTGATGTCTGTGTAGGTAAAGTAAGTATGTTCTTTCGAGCCAGAAGGCCCATAGAGCCGGAGCTTATCCCGGTTTCTGTAGCGTTAAGCGAACTGATGGTTTTTCACCACCCCTGTGACAGGACGCTAGTCTGTCGCCAGATACTTCCCCCAGCAGAGCTGGTACCCACTTGTACACCTGGGTGGAGTGAGGAAAATAGGAGTAAAGTGTCTTTCCCAAGGACACAACACCGAGCCGAGCGGGGATCGAACCCGCGACCTCTGGATCACGAGTTGACCGCCTAAACCACTCGACCACGTGCCTCCGTATGTCTGTAGGGGGCTCTCTTATTTTTCTTTGGTTTTGGCGAGGGAAGAGATGGGAGATAATTGCTGGCAGCTGTGTGCATTGTGAACTCGCATGTCCACCCAACTCCTCCCCCCCTCACCCCCCATCTCTCTTCATGTGGGCCTTGCCGTGTCTGTAATGAATAACATCTTCCCGTTGGCGGTTCTCTGCCTGTCTGTCTGTCTGTCTGTCTGTCTGTTTGTCTTGTCTTGTCTGTTGTGTGTGTGTGTGTCTATGTCTGTCAGTCTGTGTGTGTGTTGTCTTTGTTTGACTATTTGTCTGTCTGTCTGTGTGGATATGTTTGTCTGTCTGTCTGTCTCTATGTCTGTGTCTGTGTGTCTCTGTCTCTGTCTCTGTTTCTCTCTCTCTCTCTCTCTCTCTCGTTCTCTCTCTCTGTTTCTCTCTCTCTGTTTCTCTTCTCTCTCTGTTTCTCTCTCTCTCTGTCTCTCTCTCTCTGTCTCTCTCTCTGTGTTTTTCTTTCTCTCTGTTTCTCACACACACACACACACACACACACACACACACACACACACACACACACACAACACACACACACACACACACTGTCTCTTCCTCCCTCCTCTCTTCTCTCTCTCTATGTCGCTCTCTCTCTCTCTCTCTGTTTCTCTCTCTATGTGTTTCTCTCTCTTTCTCTCTGTTTCTCATCTTCTCTCTCACACGCACACACACACACTGTCTCTTCCTCCCTCCCCCCTTCTCTCTCTCTCACTCTCTCTCTCTCTCTCTCTCTCTGTCTCTCTCCTTCCCTCCCTCCCTCGCTCTCTCACTTCCTCTCCTCCCTCTCTCTCTCTCATCTCTCCTCTCCTCCCCCTCTCTCTCATCACCACACCCTCCATATCTCTCTCTCTCCCCTTTCCCCTTCTCTCACCCATCTTCTCTCATCCCTCCCTCTCTCTCACCCCCTCTCACCATCTCTCCCCTCCACCTACCTCTCTCTCTCCTTTTCCTCTCTCTCTCTCTCATCTCATCTTCTCTCTCTCTCTCTCCCTCTCTCTCTCTCTCTCCCCTCTCTCTCTCTCTCTCTCTCTCTCTCTCCCTCTCTCATCTCTCTTCTCTCTCTCTCCCCTCCCTCATCTCCTTCCTCTCCTCCCCCCTCCCCTCATCAAAACACCCTTCCTCTCATTTTCTCTCTCTTTTCTCCTTCCCTCTCTCATCTCATCTTCTCTCATCCCTCCCTCTCTCTCACCCCCTCTCACCATCTCTCACCCTCTCACCATACCTCTCTCTCTCTCTCTCTCTCTCTCTCTCCCTCTCCCCTCTCTCTCTCTCTCCCTTTTCATCTCATCTCATCTTCTCTCTCTTCTCCCCCCCCCTCATCTCTCCTCTCCTCTCTCCCCTCTCCTCTCATCATCACACCCTCTCATATCTCTCTCTCTCTCCTTCCCTCTCTCATCTCATTTCTCTCATCCCTCCTCTCTCTCACCCCCTCTCACCATCTCTCCCCTCTCACCAACCTCTCTCTCTCTCTCCCTCTCTTTTCATCTCATCTTCTCTTTTCCCCTCTCTCTCCCTCCTCCCCTCTCTCTCATCTCTCCTCCCCTCTCTCTCATCATCACACCCTCTCATATCTCTCTCTCTTTCCTCCCTCCCTCCCTCCCCCTCTCTCTCTCTCTCCCATCTCTCACCCTCCCCCCTTCACCATCACCCCATCTCCCCTTCCTCTCACCATACCTCTCCTCTCTCTCTCCCCTCTCTCTCTCTCTTCAATTCATCTTCTCTCTCTCTCTCTCTCCTCCTCTCCCCTCTCTCTCTTCTCTCTCTCATCCATCACTCACCCCTCACCATACCTCCTCTCTCCTCTCTCTCTCTCTCTCCTCTCTTCTCTCTCTCCTCTCTCTCTCTCTCTCTCTTTTCTCTCTCTCTCTCTCATCCATCACTCACCCTCTCACCTACCTCCTCTCTCCTCTCTCTCTCATCCATCACTCACCCTCTCACCTTTCCTCCCCTCTCTCTCTCTCTCTCCCCTTCTCTCTCTCCTCTCTCTCTCCTCCCTCCCTCCCCTCTCTCTTCATCTCTCCTCTCCTCCCCTCTCTCTCATCACACCTCTCTATCTCTCTCTCCTCTCTTTTTCCCTTTCCCCTCCCCCCTCCCTCCCCCCCTCTCTCTCTCTCTCTCTCTCTCTCTCTCTCTCTCTCTCTCTTCACCATCTCTCACCCCCCTCCCCCCTCTCACCATCACACCAACCCCTCCTCTCACCATACCCCTTCCTCTCTTTTTCCTCTCTCTCTCTCTCTCTTCTCTCTCTCTCACCCCCCTTCCTCTCTCTCTCTCTCTCTTCACCCTCCCTCATCTCTTCTCTCCTCCACCCCCCCCCTACCACCATCCCCTCCCTCTTACCCTCTCCCCTCACCTCCCCTCCCCTCACCTCACCTCACCCCCCCCTCACCAGGCGGGGGGGAAACCCCTGGGGGCCCCTGTGGGAAGGCCCCGCGCAAGGGCCCAGCAATCCTACGGCAGTGGGCATGGGCCCGGGGAAGTGCTGGCTCGAAGGGGCAGAGGAGGTGGGCGAGTTCTTTCCAGCCGTGGGTCAAAGGGGGGGTCAGGCCTTCACCCCCCGCGCCTGTCAGGGCACGTTCCCAAAAACATTGCCCGTCTGCTTTGCCCGGCTTCCCCTACGGACCCCCCCCTTCCTCAAGCTGGTGGATCTCTGCAGGAGTGTTTAGGCTGGTGGGGGGGCCTCCACTGCCCTTCCCGCCCTTTTCTTGAGGTCCCCCGCCTGAGATTGTTTTTTGTTGTTGTTGTTGTTTTGGGGGGTGGGGGGGTGGTAAAGGAGGTTGGGGGTTGTGCGGGTTTTTTTTGTTGGTTGTTTTTTGGGGGGGGGGTAGGAGGGGGGGGGGGGTTGGGTTGGTGTTGGTTGGTTTTGTTGTTTGTTTTTGTTGTTTTTTTGGGGGATGGTAGGGGGGTGGGGGGGTTTGGGGGTTTGGGTTTTGGGGTTTGGTTTTGTTTTTGTTGTTTTTGTTTGTTGTTTTTTTTTTTTTGGGGAGGGTGGGGGGGGTGGGGGGGGGGTTTTGTGGTTTGGGTTTGGGTTTTTTTGTTGTTTGTTGTTTTTTGGTTTTTTTTTTTGGGGGGGAGGGAGGGGGTGGGGGGGGTTGGGGGTTGGTTTGGTTTTTTTTTGTTGTTTGTTGTTTTTTGGGGGGAGGGTAGGGGGGGGGGAGGGTTGGGGTTGGGGTTTGGTTGGTTTTTTTTTATTTTTTATTCATTCTTTTATATCGGGGATAAGGAATGGGGACTTATGGTTGTGTTGTGGTGGGAAGGGTTGTTATGATTGTTTTGGGGTCGTTTAGTGTTACGGCCGTCTGCGTTAAATGTACTGTGGGGTTCTGTGCCGTATTTCTGTGCTGTGGGTTCTGTCATTCTTTTGTCCTCACGGGTTTGGGATGACAAAATTTTGCCTGAGATTCAGTTCTGTCTGTGCATTCGTACCGTAGGATTTTTTGATTGTACGATTTTTTTTTTGTCCTGTAGATTTTGTACTGTGCGATTCTGTTCTGTAGGATTTTTTTAACTTACGATTTTCACTGTACATTCGTACGTCGGATTTTAACTGTTAGTTCCTGCGTAATTTTTGTCTGTGAGTACGATTCTGTACTGTACTGTAATTAAAAATGATTCTTATTTCTTGTGCGGCTTTTGTACTGATGGGTATTATACTGTACGGGTTTTTGCTGTGTTTTTACATTTTTTTACACACACACATGCACACACAAAACCCCCAAACCACCAACACACACCACACATTAAAATTGAAACCTCTCAAAGGATTTGAACCAAGAATTTTCAAAGCCAGGGGGCCCAACGACAATCCTACTCACAACAGCCCCCCGGTTAAGGGGGGCAACTGGTTCAGTCTATGTGGGGAAGAATGCGGGTTCTTCCCTTGAAATGACTTTCCTGGTTTCCAGTTAATCTGTTTGACCACGAACTGTCGTTTTTTTGAGAGAGAGAGAGAGAGAGGAGAAGAGGGGAGAGAGAAAAGAGAGAGAGAGAAAGAGAGAGCGTGGTTGGGGGGTGTGTGTTGTATCTGTGTGTGTCTGCATGTCTGCGTGGTTTGTTTGGGTGTGTGGAGGTGGGTGTGTGAGGTTGGGTGCTTTTGTGTGTAGTGTCTGGTGTGTCTCTCCTCTGTGTCTTGTGTGCGTGGGGTGCTGCGTGTGTGGTGTGTTGTGTGTGTTGGGGTGTTGGGTGTGTGTGGTGTGTGTTTTGTGTGGTGTGTCTGTTTTGGGTGTGTCTGTGTCTTTGGGTTTATGGTGCTGGCGCGCGCGCACTGGTGTATGGGTCTGCATGCCTCCTGTCTCTCCTTTTTTCTGTGTGTGTGTGTGTTTCTCTCGTCTCTGTCTTGTCTCTCTCCTCTGTCTCCTCTTTCTCTCCTCTCCTCTCCTCTCGAGGGGAGAATGGAGACAGATCACCTACGTGTTTTATTTCGTTCCTCCTCATCAGTGCTCCAAGTTTACCAAGGGCGGGGTTTTTGGTTTGTAATCAACCTTTTTTTTTTCTTTCTTTTTAACCACCATTAAGCATCCGCCTCCGATTCGGGCATTTTTTTTGCATGAAAAAAAAAATGTGTTTCTGTCACCACCACCCGCCACCCCGGTATTTTATTATTTATTTATTTATTATTTTTTTTATTTATTTATTCTTTTATACGAGGATAAGGAATAAGCACTCCTGTTTTTTTTAATCCGTCCCCGTGTGTATGCGGTTTTTTCAATTTTGGGCGTCCGTTCCCCCCCGCACCAATGGCCTACTCTTTTGAACCGCGGAACAGGGTTAAACGGGTGCCAAAATGTTTTGCGTGCGTTTGCCAAGGGGGCCCCGGTTTTTAGCCCATCCAAGGGGTTTTTTTGGGGGGAGTGGGGGTCTGCACTGATGTTAAACCAAGGAAATTCCCCCGAATGGGATCCCTTGGGGTTTTTTTTATTTATACCACAATTTTTTGGGGTCAAAAAGGGGGAAAAAAGGGGGCGAGGCGGGGAAAGGGAAACCCCAAAACCCCAGGGTTGACTTGTTGGCAGGCGGGGGGAACGTTTTAAACCCTCCTGCCCCCGTGGGGGGGATGGGGAGGGAGCGATGTTGGGCGGTAGGAACGTCATCGTTGAGCGGACTGGGGTTCATGCACCTAATGTCGCTTTGGACCATTCGATATGGTTTGATTGTAGTGACCATTTTTCTAGTTTGCGCCCTGTCTTATGATAATAGTGATATGTCAATGTTGTTGCGTTGAGGGAGGGTGGTCGGGGTTTTTCCGGTTTTTATTTAGGGCAGGAGTATGAGGTCCAAATTAACCTGGGCCGGCGAGGTGCGGTGCCTACAAGTCTGTCGGTTGCGAGTGCGTAGTTCGGCGCGTGCTGGTTCGCTTGTGTTGATATGGCTTGCGCCTTTGTGTGGTTGTGTGTGTGTCTCTTTGTGTGGTGCGGGGCGCAGGCCAGGGGGTAGATGTTGTGGGGGGGGGGGGGGGGGGCTGCTAGGTGCAGGCTCACAGCGGTTGACCGCGTGGGTGCGGGGGGATGCTTGGGCGCAGGGGCGTCTGGTTACGCCCGATTCTTGGGAGGTATAAGGGAAAGAACGGAACAGGAGGGGGGGTGGGAATAGCGCATGGCCAGGGTGTGGGGGGGCAGGGGACCGGGCCGGTGAAAGCCCTTAGGGGGTTGCATCGTAGGGGGGGCTAGGACGTGAAGATGTGGGGGACGAGGCACGGTACGGGTCCGTGTGGCCGGGAGGCCAAGCGCTACGAGGTGCGTAGTAGTCGGTGAACGACGAGTGGGAGTTCGGGCGTGAGAGGGGGGTGGTTGGGGGCGTGATCGTACACGTCGCTCTGTGTAGAGGAGTGGGGGGCGCGGCGAGGTAGGGGGGTTAGGAGTAGCGGGGTAGAGTGCTAGGGAGTCGGCGTGTGACGGGGGGCGCCCATTGGTTGGGGGTGCCGGGGGGGCGCTGGCGCGGTGGAGAGGGTGAGTGGGGTGCGTGGGTTGTGGCGGGGCGAGCTGGAGGGCCGGCGTCGGACGTGTGGGTGAGCGCGTGAGCGAGAATGAAGGTGGGTTGTGGGTAAGCTAGTAGGCGGGGCGTGTGGGTTATGTGAGCCCAGGCGCGACGCACGGGCGGCGGAGTCGGAAGATTATGGACGGGGGTCGGTGGGGGACGTGGGAATCGGGTGGGGGTGTGGTGGGGGGGGCGGCAGGGTACCGATGCAGCGGGGCTCAGGTGGGGCGGCGCAAGGGGGTGGGCTCGCCGTGATTGGGAGCGCCGCTGGTGGGGTGATGGGTGGTTCCGGTTCGGTTGCGTGTTGTTGTGTGGGGAGTGGTTTTGTATGCGGAGGAGGTTCCGTGGTGAACAGGAGGCGTGCGGCCACGCCGGGCGCGGGAAGCCGGTCCTGTGGGAGGTGGCTGGGGCAAGTTAAGACTGGGAGGCAAGGAGATCGGCTGGGGTAGAGGGGTGGCGGTGCGTTGGGAGTCGGGAGGTCGTACTTGCCTGTCTCCGGTGGGTTGTTTTTTTTTAGGAGGGCGGGGGGTGGGGACGGGGTGGTGGGTACAGGTCCTTTATTTGAGGAGGGCGTGGGGTAGGCTTTCTTGCTAAGGTTCGCTGTTTGCTTTTGTTTTAGGTAAGGCTAGTGTAGTTTAGTTTTTCTTAGGTGGTGTTGTGTTTTGTAGGTTGGTATTAGTAGGAGGGTTAGGTTAGGGTCCATAGGTGGGGGCTTGGGGCGGGGGGGGGTGGGGGGGCACCGGTTTGCCGGGGGGAGGGGTTTTGGGTGGTTGGGCGCGTGTTGGTGGGGGGGTAGTGTTTGGGGTTTGAGGATTTGGTTGGTTTTGTGTTGTTGTTGTTGTTTTTTGGGAGCGGGCCCGCCGGAATGGGTAGGGGGGTTGGGGCGGATTGGCGAGGGTGACGGGGGGAGGGGGTGGTTGGGTGGGCCGAACGAAGGGTGGTGCAGGGGGGGCTGGAGAGGATGGTGGGGTGGTGTGTGGCTATGGGGTGTGGGCTGGGCGGGTGGGGGGGGAGGGGGAGTGGTATTTATTGGGGTGTGGTTGTGGTGGGTGCTTCTGGTTGGTTTTTGTTTGGTGTTTGTGTTTGTTGTGGTTGTTGTTTTTTTTTTTTTTTTGGTTGGGGGAGATGGTAGGGGGCGGTGGGGGAGGGATGGTGGTGGTTGGTAGTTGGTTGTTTTTGGTTGTTGGTGTTGTTGTCTGGTTTTTTTTTTTTTTTTGGGGGATGAGGTTTTTAGCTATGACCTAGATATGATGGTAACCGACGATATGGTGGTTGGATGGTGAGGGGGCGGTCTGGGGGGGGTCATTTTTTTCGAGGGGGGTGGGGTGGGGAGGGGGGTGGTGTGTGGGTTACAGTGGGTGGTGGCGGTGGGAGGGGTTTGGTGGTTGTGGTTGGGTTGGTGTGTGTTGGTTTGGTTTTTTGTTTGTTGTTGTTGTTGTTTTGGGGGGGGGAGATGGTTTAGGGGGGGTTGGGGTAGGGTTTGGTTGGTGATGGCGGGTTGGTGTTGGTGGATTTGGTTTGGTTTTTGTTTTATTTTATTTATTCATTTTTTTTATATCGAGATCTCGGATAATGGATAGGCACTTGGCAACTTATGTATGGTTGTGCTTGGTGTTTGTGTGATGGAGAAGAGGGGTTTGTTTTTTGTGTTGATATGTATGTGTTTCTGTCTTGGGGTTTACGTTAGTGTTTGTTTACGGCTCACCGCGTCGTCTTTTCTGCTCCTTCGTTTAGCGTTAAATTATGCGGGTTCTAAATGTACTCGTGCGGCGCGGTTTCGTTGTGCCGTACTGTTCTGTGCTTGTAGGATGTTTTTGGAGTAGGATTCTTGTCATTCTTTTATTTTCCTTCCTGCAAGATTTCGTACCTGTAACAATTCTGCCACTGTCTGCACTGTTACGATTCTCGTTTCTCGAACTGTGCGATTTCTTGTACCGTTAGGATACGATTTAGGGATTTTTTTGTATTGTACCACGTACGATTCTCGTCACTGTCATGATTTATGTTCTCTGTCTTGCGTTCTGTTCGGTAGGAATTTTTTACTGTTACGATTCATGAACTGTACAGATTCAGTATGTTCTGTGTCTCGGATTTTGAACTGATAGTTATATGATTCAGTGTTTGCTGTTACCGATTCTGTTATGTGATGTTTACGATTCTGTATGTTACGTGTTGTATGTAATGTATCATATCATATTGATTCTGTATTGCATTGTGCGGCCTTTTGTAAACTGTATGGCCTTTATATAACTTGTTACGGTCGTGTTCTGTGCTTTTGTGTTGTACTTGATTTGTTCCACCACACACATGCACACACACACACAACACACAACACACACACACCACACACACATTAAATCATTGAAACCTGCATCCTAATGGATTTTGAACCTAAAGGATTTCAAAGCCCAGGACCAGGAAGCAACGACACAAATCCCTACTACACAACAGCCCCAGGTAAAGGGTTTTGCAACTGCCGTTCTGTCTATTGCGCTCGCGTTCTTTTGTCTTTTTGTTGCGTGTGATTGCTGCAAGGTGTGCATGCTTTTTATGCAAACTGCGTTTCATTCTATTGTGGCGGACGAATGCGGGGTGTTTTGCTTCCCTTGAAAGTGATTCGTTTCCTGGTTTCCTGTTAATTCTGTTTTGTACACGGCTAACTTCGTTTATTGACGGAGAGAGAGAGAGAGAGAGAGAGCGAGAGGAGAGAGAGAGAGACGAGAGAGAGAGAGAGAGAGGAGAGAGCGTTGTTGTGTGTGTGTTGTGTGTGAGTCTGTGTGTGTCTGCATGTGCGTGCGTGTGTGTTGGTGTGTGTGTGTTATGTGGTGTGTGTGTGTGATGTGTGGTGGAGCGTGGTCTGTTTTGTATGTGACTGTGTGTTGTCTTCTATCGGTTGTCTGTGTGTGCGGTGCCGTGCCATGCGTGTGTGTGTGTGTGTGTGTGTGTGTGTGTGTGTGTGTGTGTGTTATTGTGTGTTGTGTGTGTGTGTCGTGTCTGTGTGTAGGTTGTTGTGTGTCTGTGTTATGTCTGTGATGCGTGCTTTGTGCGCGCGCGGGCGCACTGTTGTGTATGTGCGTTCGTGCATGCCTCTCAGTCTCTCTCTTTCTCTGTGTGTGTTTGTGTGTCATCTCTCTGTCTCTGTCTTCTGTTCTCTCTCTTCACTTCTCTGTCTCTCTCTTTCTCTCTCTCTCTCTCTCGCTCTCTGAGGGAGAGACTGGAGACAGATCACCTACGTGTATTTATTTCGTTCCTCCTCAGTCAGTGCTCCAAGTTCACCAAGGACGGGATTTTGGTGTATGCAACCTTTTTTTTTTCTTTTCTTTTTTAACCACCATTAAGGCATCCGCGCTCCGACTTCGGACATTTCTTTGACATGAAAAAAAATAATGTGTTTCTGTCACCACCACCCTGCCACCAGGTATTTTATTATTTATTTATTTATTATTTTTTATGTTTTTATTTATTTCTTTTATAGCGAGGATAATGGAATAAGGCTATCCTGTGTTTTTTTACATCACACAAGTTCCCCGTGTTATGCGGTTTTGTCATTTTGTCGTCCGTACCCACCGGCACGCATGATGGCCTCCTCTTTCGAAACCGCGCTCGGAACAGGGAATTTTTTTTAACGGGTTACTGCGCAAGATGTTCTGCGTGCCTAGCCGTTCGCACAAGGTGCCTCGGTTTTATAGCCTCATCCGAAGGGGTTTTTGTGGGGAGAGTGGAGTCTGCACTTGATGTTAACTCCAGAGGAAAATATCCCCAAGAAGGGATCCATGTGGTTTATATTTATTTATACCACAATCTTTTTAGGGTTCAAACTGGTGAGAAAGAAAGGGGGCGAGGCTGGGAATGGAACCAGAACCTCAGGGTGACTTGGTTGGCAGGCAGGGCGAAAGTTTTAACCGTCCGGCCCCCGTCCTTCCTTCCTTTTCCTTTCCTTCCTTTCCTTCCTTCCTGCCGTCCTTCCTTCATTCCGTCCTTCCATCGGTCTCTCCTTCCTTCCTTCCTTCCTTCCTTCCGCCCTTCCTTCCTTCCGCCCTTCCTTTCCCTTTCCCTTTCCCTTCCGCCCGCCCTTTCCTTTCTTCCGTCCTTCCTTTCCTTCCTCCGTCCTTCCTTCCTCCGTCCTTCCTTCCTTCCTCCGTCCTTCCTTCCTCCTCCTTTTTCCTTCCTTCCTTCCTTCCTTTCCGTCCTTCCTTTCCCTTCCTTCCGCCCCTCCTTTTTTTCCCTTTCCTTCCCCCTTTTCCTTTCCCTTCCCTTTCCCTTCCGTCCTTCCCCCTTCCTTTCCTTCCTTCCTTCCTCCCCTTCCTTCCTTCCAACCTGCCTGGGAGGTGCCAAAAAAAAACCCCCCCCATGGCGCGCCAACCACAGGGACACCTTTTCCCGACTCAACAAATCTGCAGCGCTTTTCCAGCAAACAGGAGCAACAGGAGCAACAGGGAGGAGAAACAGGGGAGAAGGAGCAGGAGAGGAAAAAAACGGCGGGGTCCGGGAGGGGCGCGGAGCAAGGCCAGCACAGGGGGGGGCTTCATACGCCCCTCCCCCCGAGCCAGAATGCCCCCTGGAAAGGCACTGCCGATTTCGTCAATTGGTATTTTTGGGGGTGTGGTGGGTGTGGGGTAGGTGGGGGGGGGGGGTGGGGGGGGGGTGGGGGGTTGTGTTTTTGGATTCGATTCAAAATTTTATTGTAGTAAAAACTATTTTTTTAAATTTTTTTTTTATTAAAAATTGTTTATACGTGTTGCTTTCGTGTGGTTGTTGTGTGTTGGTGGTGGTGGTGTTAGTGGGGGGTGGTTTGTGTGGTGTGTGTGTGTGTGTGTGTGGGGTGTGTGTGTGTGTGTGTGTGTGTGGTGTGGGGGTTTGTAAATGTGTAAGTGTGTTAAAGTGTGAAAGATGGGGGTGGGGGGGGTAGGGAGGAGGGGGGGGGGGGGGGTGAGGTGGGGGGGTGGAGGGGGAATGGGGGTGGGGGGGCATGGTGTGTGGGGGGGTCGGTTGTTTTTTATGTGGGGGGGAGGGGGTGGGGGGGGGAGGGGGGGGTTTTTGTTTTGTGTGCTCTGGTTGTAGGGTAAATGTGTTTATGTGTAGTAAAATGAAGTCAAGTCAAAATGACCTTTACTTAGGGTAAAGAGGGGAGCAACAGTCGCAGCTTTCCCCCTCGCCCTTTCTCACCTGGGCTGAAGGGGGGGGGTCCATTCTCGTTTTCGCGGTCATTTCTGATGAAAGCCTACAACAAAAGCTTTTTATGTAGGCGCCTCATAAAAGAACCCGTTACGATTTAAAAAACTTCCCCCATGTTGGATTACGAGTTTCGTTTTTTTAAGGTGGGGAAAATATGGATAATCCCACACACACACACCCCCTCAACCCCCCCCACCCCCCCCCCCCCCCCCCCCCCCACAAACCCTTCACCTCAATTTAGATTCTTAAAGGGAGTCGCTCCATCTACTTGATTGAGGGCTAACTCAACCAATTTTGTGCCGTTTTGCTACTTTCAAATCTAATATTATTAACCGTCAGATCAACATCCCAAACCCACCTAACCCACCTCACATCCCCCCCCCTCACCACCCCCCCACCCATCTCACCATCCCCCCCCTCACCTCACCTCCCCTCCCCCCATTTCCCTCCCCCCCTCCCCCATCCCCCCACCTCACTCTCACCCTCCCCTCCCCCTTCCCTCACCCTCACTCTCACCATCCCCCCCCCCTCCTCTCACCATCCCTCCCCCATTCCTCCCTCACCTCACCACCCTCACCTCACCCCCCACCCCCCCTACCTAAACCATCCCCCTACCTCCCCTCACTCCCCATCCCCCACCCCCTTCCCATCCCCCCTTCTCTCTCTTTCTCTCTCTCTCTCTCTCGCTCTCTGAGGGAGAGACTGGGACAGATCATACATACGTGTATTTATTTCGTTTTCTCCTCAGTCAGTGCTCCAATTCACCAAGGACGGGATTTTGGTGTATGCAACCTTTTTTTTTTCTTTTCTTTTTTAACCACCATTAAGGCATCCGCGCTCCGACTTCGGACATTTCTTTGACATGAAAAAAAATAATGTGTTTCTGTCACCACCACCCTGCCACCAGGTATTTATTTATTTATTTATTTATTATTTTTTATGTTTTTATTTATTTCTTTTATAGCGAGGATAATGGAATAAGGCTATCCTGTGTTTTTTTACATCACACAAGTTCCCCGTGTTATGCGGTTTTGTCATTTTGTCGTCCGTACCCACCGGCACGCATGATGGCCTCCTCTTTCGAAACCGCGCTCGGAACAGGGAATTTTTTTTAACGGGTTACTGCGCAAGATGTTCTGCGTGCCTAGCCGTTCGCACAAGGTGCCTCGGTTTTATAGCCTCATCCGAAGGGGTTTTTGTGGGGAGAGTGGAGTCTGCACTTGATGTTAACTCCAGAGGAAAATATCCCCAAGAAGGGATCCATGTGGTTTATATTTATTTATACCACAATCTTTTTAGGGTTCAAACTGGTGAGAAAGAAAGGGGGCGAGGCTGGGAATGGAACCAGAACCTCAGGGTGACTTGGTTGGCAGGCAGGGCGAAAGTTTTAACCGTCCGGCCCCCGTCCTTCCTTCCTTTTCCTTTCCTTCCTTTCCTTCCTTCCTGCCGTCCTTCCTTCATTCCGTCCTTCCATCGGTCTCTCCTTCCTTCCTTCCTTCCTTCCTTCCGTCCTTCCTTCCTTCCGTCCTTTCCTTCCTTCCTTCCTTCCGTCCGTCCTCTTTACTTCCGTCCTTCCTCCTTCCGTCCGTCACTTCCTTCCTTCCGTCCTTCCTTCCTTCCTCCGTCCTTCCTTCCTTCAGTCCTTCCTGCCTTCCTTCCTTCCTTCTTCCGTCCGTACCTTCTTCCTTCCCGTCCCGTCCTTCTTCCTTTCCTTCCGTCCTTCCTTCTTCCTTCTTCCGTCCTTCCTTCCTTCCTTCCTTCCTTCCTTCCTTCTCTTCCTTCCTTCCAGGTTACCTGCCTGGAGGAGCGTGTTCCTGATCCAGAAGCAACGGCCCCATGGCGCTGTGTACAACTACATCACGGACACCTTCCTGCAGCATCGTGGCAGCAAATCTGCAGCGACTTCCAGCAAACAGGAGCAACAGGAGCAACAGGTGAGGAGAAGGAGCAGGTGGAGAGAAGGAGCAGGAGAGTAGGAAACAGGCGAGGGTCAGCGGAGGTGCGCAGGAGGCAGAGGCACAGCAGCTAGGCGGAGGCTGTCATCAGCGCCTTCCTACGCTGAGAGCCAGGAGGATGGCCCATGAGAAAGGCACTGCCGAGTTCGTCAAATGGTATGGGGTGGTGTGGTGTGGGTGGGGTGTGAGTGGTGTGAGGTGAGGGGGGTGGGGGTGGGGGGGGGGTGGGGTGGTTGTGTGTGTGATTCAGATTCAGACTATTATTGTAGTATATCTATTCTTATTATTTTTATTTTATTATAATGTGATTTATACTGTGTGTGCGTACGTGTGTGTGTGTGTGTGTGTGTGTGTGTGTGGTGTGTGTGTATGTGGGGGGTGGTGTGTGTGTGTGTGTGTGTGTGTGTGTGTGTGTGTGTGTGTGTGTGTGTGTGTGTGTGGTGTGTGTGTTTTGAGTAAATGTGTAAGTGTGTGTACGTGTGAAAGATGATGGTGTGGGGGGGGGTGATGGAGGAGGGGTGGGTCGGTGGCGTGAGGTGGGGAGGGTGGAGTGGGAATGAGGGTGGGGGGCATGAGTGTGTCGGTGGTCGGTTGATTGTATGTGGGGCCAGGGAGGGCGGTGGGGGGAGAGGGGGTGGTTATGTGTTTGTGTGCTCATGTGTGTGTACGCGTAAATGTGTTTATGTGTATGTATGAAAATGAAGTCAAGTCAAAATGACCTTTACTTAGGGTTAAAGAGGCAGCAACATGTCGCAGCTTTCTCCTCGGTCCCTTTCTCACCTGGTCATGAAGGGGGGGTTGGTTCCATTCTCTGTTTTCGCGGTCATTTCTGATTGAAAGCCTACAGACAACAGCTTCTTTATGTTTTTTTTTTACGCGCCTCATAAAAGAACCCGTTACGATTGAAAGACTTCGCATTGTGTGGATTACGAGTTATCGTCTTAGAGGTGGCGAAAATATGGATACATCCCACACACACACACCTCCCTCAACCCCCCCTCACCCCCCCCCCCCCCCCCCCCCGCCCCCCCCCCCCCCCCCCCCCCCACCCCCCCAATAATCACTTCACCTCAATTTAGATTCATTAAAGGTAGTCGCTCCATCTACGTTGATTGAGGTCTTACTCATACCAATTTTGT
This sequence comes from Rapana venosa, assembly GCA_028751875.1. NCBI lineage: Eukaryota > Metazoa > Mollusca > Gastropoda > Neogastropoda > Muricidae > Rapana > Rapana venosa. The sequence goes on along the minus strand of CM054158.1, from coordinate 52,268,560 downwards.
TGCTCGTTTTGTCCTGACTTACATATCTAATATTATTAACCCGTCATGATCAACATCTCCAACCCACCTAACCACCTCACATACCCTCCCCTCACCATTCCCTCACCTCACTCTCACCATCCCCACCCCTCACCTCACGCTCAACCATTCCCTCCCATTTCCCTCACCTCCACTCTCCACCATCCTCACCTCACATCTCACCATCCCCTCCCATTCCCTCACTCACTCTCACCCATCCCCTCCCCTCCCTCTCACCATCCCTCCCCATTCCTCCCTCACACTCACCATCCCCTCACCTCACCCCACATCCCTACCTAACCATCCCCTCACATCCCCTCACTCTCCCATCCCCACACCTCACTTCCCCATCCCTCCCATTCCATCACCTCACTCTCACCATCCCCTCACCTCACCCTCACCATCCCCTCACCTCACCAACCCCTCACCATCCCTCACTCTCACCATCCCTCACCTCACCCTCCCCTCCCCTCACCCATCCCCACCCTCACCATCCCTCACTCACACCCCCTCACTCACCATCCCCTCACCCATCCCCTCACTCAACCTCCCCCCATCCACCACCTCCCATCCCACCCTCCCCTCACCATCCCCTCACCACCCCCTCCCCACACCTCCCCTAACCTCACATCCCTCACCAATCCCTCACTCACCTCCCTCACCTCACCATCCCCTCACCATCCCTCACCTCACATCCCCTCACCTCACCTCCACCATCCGCTCACCTCACCCACCCTCACTCACCATCCCACACCTCACCATCCCTACCCCTCCAACCCTCCACTCACCATCCCTCACCTCACCTCCCTCACCTCACCATCCCTCACCTCACCATCCCCTCACAATCACCATCCCCTCCCTCAACATCCCCTCACCTCACCATCCTCACCATCAATCAACATCCCCTCCCTCACCATCCGATTCCCTCCCTCCCCAACCCTACACCTCACCCTCACCAAGCCTCACCTTACCCACCCACAACATCCTCTCCACCTCCCCAACCCCTCTACCTCCCCAACCTCACCTCCCCATCCCCTCCCACACCATACCCCTCACCTCACGTTCCCCTTCACTCCCCATCCCCTCACCTCACCGTTCCCTCACCTCCCCGTCCCCTCACCTCCCCCTATCCCCTCACGCTCTCCCTCCCTCACCGTCCCCTCACCCACCATCTCCTCCCATCCCCTCACCTCACCATTCCCCTCACCTCACCGTCCCTACCACACCATACCTCTCCTCACCTCACCATCCTCACTTACCTCACTTCAACATCCCCTCACCTCAAACATTCCCTCACTTCACCATCCCTCACTCACATCCCCTCACCTCACCATCCCTTCTTTCCTCACCATCCCCTCTCCTCACCTCACCTCAACCTCACCATCCCCTCACCCCCACCCCTCCCCTTTCCTCTCACCTCACCCCACCCTAACCCCCTATCACCTCCCCTCCCCCTTCACCTCTCACACATCCCTTCACCACTCAACCTTGCCTCCTCTGTCCCGTGCAGACGGTCAACCTGCAGAAGTGTGATGGGACCTCGTTCGCGGGAGGCACGACACCTCCCGCCACCGCGCTTCGCTGGGCATCGTCTACTTCTGGCACTACCCCGAGGTGCAAGAGATGGTGCTTCCAGGACGTCCACAGGCCTGGGGGGGGGGGGCCCTCCCCCATCACCTCCATGCTCCTCACCTTCCCCACCCAGGTGACGAGCTCGCTTGCCTTACTGGCAGGCCACCATCGACGAGAGGGGTCCTGCGCATAGCGAAGTGGTCCCCTGGGCATCGCGCATGCGGCCGGCGGGGGGACGCCGGAGCGTTCCTGTGCTGGGACCTCCCAAGGACGCCTTAGTTCCTGCCCAACTGGACTCGGTGCTGCACGACCCCAGGTTGTGGCGCGACCCGAGGGTTCCGGCCCGGAACGCTTTCTCGGGGAGGAGGGCGAGCTGGTGCGGAGTGGCCGAGTTTCGCCCTTTTCTCTGGGTGGTTTGGTTTAATTGAGATTTAGAGAGAAGGGGGGAGTGGAGGGGGGGGGGGGGGTGGGGGTATGGGGGGGTAGACAGAGAGAAAAGCAGAGTGAGAGAAAGGGAGGGAGGAGAGAGGGGAGTGGAGGTTTTAAGGAGGGGGTGGTGTGGGTCATCTATCATAGCATTGGAGGGGGTGGACAGACGGGCAGACAGAAAAATGGGAGAGAGAGCTAGAGGAGAGAGCGAGGGGTAGGGAGGGGTGGGGGGGAGCGACAGACAGAAAGAAAAGCAGAGAGAGAGAGAGGGGGGAGTGGAGGGGGGGGGGGGCAGACGGACAGAAAAGCAGAGAGCGATGGAAGGGCGGGAGGGGAGAGAGAAGAGAGAGAGGGGGGGGGACAGACATAAGACAGAAGAAAAGCAGAGCGAGGTGATTTGAGAGAGAGGGAGGGGGCAGACAGAAAGAAAAGCAGAGAGAGATGGAGGGAGGGAGGGGAGGGAGAGGAGAAGAGAGAGTGAGGGGGGGGGGGGGGGAACAGGACATTACAGACAGACAGGAAAAGCAGAGAGAGAGGGAGGGAGGGAAGAGGAAGGAGAGAGGGGGGGGGGTAAGGTGTGGACATCAGACAGAAAGAAAAGCAGAGAGTGAGAGGGAGGGGGAGCGAGGTGGGAGGAGGGGAAGACATACAGAATAAAAGCAGAGAGGAGGGAGAGAGTGATAATGAATTGGGGGTAGTGGGTGAAGAGAAACAAACGAGGGTGGGAAGGGACGAGGGATGCAGTGATAAGAAAAGAGAAGGAGGGATGGAGGCGAGGGGGCGAGAGGAAGAAAGAGGGGGGGAGGGGCGAGGGATGAGAGTAGCGAGAGAAATTTTGGGGAGAGAGTAGTGGAAAGTAGAGACAAAAAGAGGGGGAGGGGAGGGATCAAATCAAAGTCTTTATGCAAGGATACTGAATAGGGGGAGAAATAGGACGGAGAAATAGATAAAAGGGGGAGAGAGGGAGGGGGATAAACGGAGAGAGAGGGAAGAGGGGACGAGAGAGAGAGAGAGATGAGAGATGAGAGAGAAAGAGGGGAGAGAGAGAGAGCGATGAGGAGAGAGAGAGAGAGAGAGAAAGAATTAATGCGTTTATGCCTCTGTGTTCACTCGCATGTTGTTTAAATGTTTTTTATTCAGAATGAGTTATAAGGCTTGAAAACAAACAGCATGGTAGTTCTGAAACCAGATGCTGTGTTTTTCTCCTTCAAACAAGTTTGGTGGAACTGATTGTACAACCCTGTAGTGTGGGCTGATAGCCTTTCAACAATAATATTAGTGTTCTCTGTCTGTATGTCTGTCTGTCTATTTGTCTATCTGTCTGTTGTTTGTCTCTGCTCTGTATCTTTGTTTCTGCAAATTCTCTCTCATTCTCTATGGTCTTTCTCTCTCTATGAGTATTGGGTTTATTATTAAGATGTTTTCCCTACGGGCGGGGATGGAGTAAAAAAAGCACATGAGTGCTGTATTCATTATCCTCAAACAAAAGAATTTGTCTTTGTCATTGGTCTCTCTCTCTCTGCTTTTCGTCTGTCTGTTTCTGTCTGTCTGTCCCTCCTCCCCCCCTCTCTCTATCACACACACACACACTCACACACACATCAGACATATCCTCCACATATCGGGAGCATAGTTCCCAAAGCAGTGTTATATGAACCATCTCCTTCTTCCAACACCCCCCTCTCTTCTCCTCTCTCTCTCTCTCTCTCCATCTCTCTCTCTGTATCTCTCTCTCTCCCTCTCTTCTTCTCTCTCTGTCTGTGATTAGGCCGAACGTGGTCTGTCTGGAGAGAATCGCTGGCTCGGAGGGAAAAGTTCCTCTACCTCTCCGCCATGGTTTGACGCACTTCCGCTTCCTGCTCACCGGAAAGACGTACAGCTGCATCTTTCAGGGGGATGTGGGCCTGTCGTGCACGACCCAAGGCCTTTCCTGGTGCGTTTGCCCTGCCCGGAAATGAACCCCCGCCTCAGGCCGCACTCCAGCGTTCTGGTTTGGGTTGTGTGTTGTTCCTTTCCGTTTGTTTCTTCGTCAGATGGAAGCTCGTTTGTGTGTTTCTGCGAAAGTCTGCAGGGCCGTGTACTGTACAAGGACTGTGTGCCACCAGAGAGACCAGCATGGACGCGTCAGATGAAATCGTTTTGTGCTGTTTGGTGTTTATATATATATAGATAGATATATATTTATATATATATATATATATATGGATATTATAAAAAACATGCACTTGACGGAAGTTCAGATAAACAAAGGTGATATTTGTACGGGAGCAAATATGAAGCGGACAACATTGAACTTAATATTGTCAAAGTTAGCGTTGGCAGGTGTACCCATTTAAGACCCCCCCCCCCCCAAAAACCCAGCAAAAGTTGAATAGACGAAACCCGGATGGAACATGTTACGTTAGAGAAAAACCCAAAAACGTAATATGGTTGGGGTCGGGATAGCTAGTGGTCGGCAAGCACTCGCTTTCCCCAGCCAAGCCTAAGCGTCGAGCGTGGTTTCCCACTTGAATGGGTGATGTTTGCGCGCCATGGCTTCAGTACAGTCCCCAGTTCACAAGCTGTAAATGGGTTCCTGCCTCTTTTGGGTCAGGGAAGGGTAGAGCAGCGAGGTGAGAGTAGATGGCGCCGCCCTCAATATGCTGGCCCTAGAGAAGTTGAGTGTCTCTGATGCCTCGCTCCCCTACGACCACATAGGTTGTGGGACACCACTTACCTTTTGTTTGGTAATATGAGGATGAAATCCAAGCAACACAGCAAGATATCAAGCATTCAAATAAAAGATGTTTAAAGAGACAACAAGGGACTGACACAAACACACACTAACAACAACACTATCCTTGCATGCCCGAAAATAAAAAAGCTTTTTTTAAAAAACAACAACTTTTTTAAGACCAGCTTGATTTACAAGTTTGAACAATGTTGAAGGTTTGGTTTTGTAAATACTGTTTGTCAGCAAACACTGTATCCCTTCATTTCCTTGTCGTCTTGCCAGCCTCCCAACTACAATATTCATTGCGCGGGGTCATCAGGTGTTGTGTGTTTGGGGGGGGGGGGGGGGGGGGGGACCTAGGTGTGGTGGGTTCCAGATTAGTTTTCGATCTTGTATTGCATTTAAGTCATGTAGACTTATTAGACCACAACAAAAACATCAATTAATAATTATCTAATTTGGCTTTTAAAAAAATTATGTACACTAAAAATATGTTGCATTTCTTATTCTCTTTTTTCAACACTCATTTCATATATCTTGATGTTTCTGCTTGATATATATCAACTTGTGATTATGTCACTTAATGATGTACACAGTTTTTGCGTTCTTGTCTTTGTTTTGATTTTGATAACAAATTATTTCTGAGTTCATCAATAAGATACATTTCATCGAGTAAATGAAATTTATTTCTATCTTTGTTACATTATCTACATTTTCTTCTCTAGGGATTAGATTTGGTTGCCTCCTATCTCTATCATTAAATTGTGACAGCTTGTGCGAAATTTACCATACGTTTCTTCTGGGTTTTGTTCTCATAGTTTATTAATATGGTTCGGTCTGTATTCTGTGGTGGCATAATCACAAAATGTTAGTTTTGCAAACTCTTTTTCTGTAGATCCAAAATGTGTTTTACTATCTCAAGCTTTCGTTGAACAGCAAATCAACGAGGAACTATCAAGAGTCTTTGGTTCGGTTCCTGGACATAGTTTGAATCCAATTGTGTAAAGCATATTTTTTTACTGTGTGATCCATTTTATTGTATGTATTCTATCTGTTACAATGATCGTATATTTTAATATAAGTGTCTGAGTTTTGATTCTGTCAAATGATCCAAAAGGATATTATCTGGCATATGAATTTTAGGGGTCAGTGGAAATCTTCTAATCACAAAGTGGGTAGTACTAAGCTTTTTATGAACTCCTAGTATTTATTTACAACATTTTACATTGAAAATTCTCATACAAAAAACTTGATAAGCATGCCCTCCGACAGTTTATCAATATGATATTCTGTCTGCTCATTTATTAAAAACAAAAAGGGAAACCAAACTTCTGATCCATGGTTAAAAAGGGGGTTATCAAGGACCGTCAAATCAATCGCATTATTATAGTAGTTTTAAATTTATCCGTCCATGAACAGTCTTTTAAAAGGCGTATCCCGTATATTGCTTTGTGCTTTTGTTTATAATGTTCTCTGTGTTGCTTGAAAATTTACCGTTCTGATTAAACGATCGACACCTAGATATTTATAAGTTTATTACTGTTTCAATTAACATGCTCTCCACATTTAAAATGAATCGGAATTTTTAGGAGGTGATCTCGTAAAGACTATTACCGTGGTTTTTGTTTTGTTATCTTTAAACCCCAATTAGAACAGTATTCTTGCGGTTATTCAGTTTAGTTTGATGTCCGATTTGGGTTGTTGATAGTGTAATGCTAGGTCATCAGCATAGAGGTAACAAGGAATTCTGTCTTTTGCGGTTATATATGGGCGAATCTTTCTCATCATCTATTGAATATATCATTGACTAATCACATTAAATAATGTAGACTTAGTGTATTTCCCTGATGTACCCCCTTTTTTTCAAGATTTCATCTGTGTGTTTGGCTCGTATTTTTTTGTAAATATTGTGCTATTGGAATACATGTTTTATGACATCAAAAGGTGTGCCTGCTATTCTAATTCGTTTAACTTTATAAGATGACCCTCGTCCACACATTATAAAACGCTTATCTGAAAATCTATACAAAGCTAGCAACAAGTCTTTTTGTGTTTTACTTTCGTATACACTATTATTAAGGTGTTAAGTAGGAAGATGTGGTCCATTGTACTGTATGCTTTTCTGAATCCAGCTTGTTCTCTGGCAATACTGTTGTTATTTTCTAAATATTCAGAAATTCTATGATTCAGTATTTTACAAAAAAGTTTTCCAATAGTGTTTGTCAACGTTGTTGCTCTGTAACGTGTGTGTGTGTGTTATTATTATTTCTATTTTATTCTCTTATATCGAGGATAATGGCGAAAGCACTCAATGTGCTTTTCTTTTACATCCAGTCCCTGTGCGCATGGGGTTTAATAAATTTTGTCATCCGTTCCCACCGGTACACAATGGCCTATGCTTCCGAAAAGCGGAACAGGTTTTAACGTGTGCGCAAGATGTTCTGCGGTGCGTTTCGCAGGATCTCGGTTTATAGTCTCATACGAAGGATCAGTTGTGTGTGGGGGTTTGTGCGTGCGCGTGCATGCGTTGCTTGTGTAATGCAAGCTTGGTGGTTGTATAGGAAACCAGATATGGACGTTAACATTATTCAGTGCGTTAAGAAACCTTCCAAAACTACACATGAGTCTGCCTCCGTCACCATTCTGGACACTGCCTTTGCTCTTGTGCTTGTGATGCATTTCATGGGGAAATAATTATAGTGAAGCGAATACGGAGCGTCCTGCACACAGTGATATCTTCATAAACTAACAACTGGAGACAAAAACCAAACACTGCTGTAATGAGAGGCAGCAGCAACATCTGCGTTTCCCACCTCACAAACACAAGGTTCACCGGTGACCTGGGAAAAAATGCACAGTAGGCAACCTTGAAATGGAGAAATCACCCAGAAATCCTGAAGGAGAGAGGAATAAGAACAGGTAGAGCATTCCATTCCCTGTGCTGAAAAACGGAGGATACTGACGGAGTTCACGCTGACAGTCCTACAACAGCAGAGAGTGGGGGAAGTCTACATCTACATGACGTACTCTCCTTCTTATTCTTCTCCTTCTTCTCCTTCTCCTTCTTCTTCTTCTCCTTCTTCTTCTCCTCCTTCTTCTCCTTCTTCTTCCTCTTCTTCTTCTTCTTCTTCCTCTCTCTTCTTCTTCTTCTCCTTCTTCTTCTTCTTCTTCTTCCTCTTCTTCTTCTTCCTCTTCTTCTTCTTCTTCTTCTTCCTTTCTTCTTCTTCTTTCCTCTTCTCCTTCTTCTTCTTCTCCTTCTTCTTCTCCTTCTTCTTCTTCTTCCTCTTCTTCTTCTTCTTCTTCTTCTTCTTCTTCCTCTTCTTCTTCTTCTTCTCCTTCTTCTTCTTCTTCCTCTTCTTCTTCTTCTTCTTCTCCTTCTTCTTCTTCTTCTTCTTCCTCTTCTTCTTCTTCTTCTCCTTCTTCTTCTTCTTCCTCTTCTTCTTCTTCTTCCTCTTCTTCTTCTTCTTCTTCTACTTCGTCGAACGCGCAGACAGCAACTATTGTTGTCTGTCTTATGAGTGAAAATGCGTGGCGCTGCCGTTAAGTCAGGCCCAGGGTATCCGACTTTTCGGTGTGGGAGCGAATTGGTCATCTTTGAAGTCTTTCTCGGGGGGAAAGAAAGGCAGGAGACTGGACCGAGAAGGCTGAAAAGAGACAAGTAAGGAAGAAAAGGAACAAGGCAGAAAGAAAGAGAGGGATCGAAAAGTAGGAATTCCTAGCACAGAATTTACAGCAGGTGGGGAATGCTGTTTGTACGGACAGGTCCCCGGCATCCCCACGGGGGGAATTCTACAATGACAGAGAATTGCGCCAGAGTTTCCAGGAGCTTGAAGAGCAGTCTGGTTTCCGAGCCAACATCCTTGCTGTAGAAGTTTGGAGGCAAGAGGGTTTGTGGGAGCACCTGTGTATGATCTGATGGTCCAGCACTGACCTCCTGGGAGACAGAGGACCACAGCCCTGGAGGGAGGCAGTGGCAGAGGAACGACAGTGAACTGTATCATTGTGGAAGAATTTCCATCATTCCAAGACTCCGCACTGGGCACAACAGGCTAAACCACTACATGTCCACAAAGCTGAAACTCTTCCTTCTCCCCTGTGGTAAAGAAAACCAGACTGGTCAGCACATCCTTCAGAGGTGCAGCACGCTATACAGCGACCTGAGGAAGATTGTGTGGCTGACGGAGATAACCCTGCAAACCAAGCTGTACGGCCCACGAGAGGAGCTGGAAAAGGCTTGCCATGATTTTTCCCAAACATATCTGACGGTGTAAAAGTGAACGAGAAGAGGAGGAGGAGGAGGAGAAAAAGAAGAAGAAGAAGAAGAAGAGAAGAAGAAAAAGAAGAAGAACAACAACAACAAGTAAGAAAAAGAAAGGAAGGAAGAAGAAGAAGCATAAGAAGGAGGAAGAAGAAGAAGACTTTCCCTGGTAATTCAACACCAGGTACCTCTCTGGCTGGGTGGTCAAGTCATCATCACTAAAGCGACTCGTAGTGTGGACCTGAATATCTCCAGGGGCACGGGTTCGATCCTCGAGGGGGAAAAAAAGAAACCGCAAAAAGAAAGGAATCTGACAGTCATGATCTGAATGTAACACCCCCCCCCCCCTCCCCGGACCCCCATTTTGTAAGAAGCTGCAGGCAGGAACACTGGCTAGAAGGGGCCTTCTTCTTCTTCTTCTCTGAGGACCTTCTGCTGTCCTTCTCTCCCTACACCTTCTACTTCCTACCATCTCCTGTTAGAGCTTTAGCATGGCAGACCGAACAGTCAACGCTCATTCCTGGTGGAGGTAGTGGCCTCTGTCGCTAGTGTTTTTTTTCTGACCACCTTCTTAGAAAAACAAAACCTTTCTTTACCTGCAGTTTCGGTTTGATGGCGGGTGGCGCTGTTCTTTGGCCACACACCGGAATTTTTAAAATCGCTCTTTTTCTTCTGTTTTTCTATGTGACTCATACTCATACCGCACGTACTAAGGCATCCACGGAAATAAAAACCACTTTTTGTGAAAGACTAGCCTCTGACTCAAACCTCGTGTGATTTTGAACAAATTTGGAAGTTTGAATGTTTTAAATTTTTCAGCAAACACTGTACCCCCTTAGTCTTTTGTCGTCTGCTAGCTTCCTTACCCCAATATGCATGCGCGGGGTCAACGCTGTAGGAATACAAGCAATCCTCATTTGATGATTATTTCCAACTTTTTCGTGACTACCTGGTATTGTTCTATGTCCTCAATCCCCAAAACAAGTGCACAGTGCTTTTATTCATACTTTAAAAAATCGACTCGCGCTCTATAGAAGATACTACATTATCCCCAAATTAATACCGGTGTGCAGCCTTTGTGGCAACGTGGTCTTCTACCAGGGGAGAGCAGCCCGACTGTGACGCGGCAGAGAACTCTGCTGTGACGGAGATACAAAACGAAACAAGATGGCGAATATCTCTGCTGCATCAGTGTTGGATAAAATTGGGGAGAGGTCGCGGGTTTGAATTCCATGAAGTGTGATCTTCGGGTGTGTGATTAGTTCATAGTATGGATGTATAAAGAGGGAAGCAGAACACTGATGAAAAAAAACCGATCTATTGTGCAGATATTGGACTTTACGTGTGTTTGTTTCTTCCTTCAGTCACAATGTTTTCATTTGGCGTATATATACATACCCAGTATAATCATGTATGTGTTTATTATCATTCTGTGGTGCTGATTCAGTTGACTACTTTTACAGTGAACTATTTGAAAATAAATTTTTTCTTAAAAATCGAGCTACGACCAAAAGAAAAAGCATGTTGCTGTGAATATGTCTGCCAATGTTTTGCTTGGAATGTTTCGGGGCCTCTCTTTATGTTTTCCTGTTGTAGCCAATAACTACATTGTGATACGACTAAACGAGCAAAAGGCAATAGATGACTTTGTCTTCAGCAAAGCTACCTTGACGTATGAAACACTCTCTCTCTCTCTCTCTCTCTCTCTCTCTCTCTCGTCTCTCTCTCTCTCTCTCTCTCTCTCTCTCTCTCTCCTCCCTCCCTCTCTTTATGTTTTCCTGTTGTAGCCAATACACTACAATTGTGATACGACTAAACGAGCAAAAGGCAATAGATGACTTTGTCTTCAGCAAAGCTACCTTGACGTATGAACACTCTCTCTCTCTCTCTCTCTCTCTCTCTCTCTCCCTCCCTCCCTCCCTCCCTCCTTCCCCCTCTTCCCTCTTTCCCTCTCTCTCTTCCTCTCCCTCTCTCTCCATCCCTCTCTCTCCCTCCCTCTCTCTCTCTCTCTCCATCTTTCTCTCTCCTCTCCGTTCTCTCCTCCTCCCCCCTCTCTCCCTCTTTCCCTCTCACTCTTCCTCTCCCTCTCTCTCCCTCTCTCTCTTCCTCTCTTCCTCTCCCTCCATCTCTCTCTCCCTCTCTCCCTCCCTATCTCTCTCCCTCTCTCTCTCTCGTTCTCTCTCTCCCTTTCTCTTCGTTCTATCTCCCTCTGTCTCTCTCTCCTCCCTCTCTCTCTCTCTCTCTCCCTCTCTCTCTCTCTCTCTCTCTCCCTCCCTCCCTCTCTCTCTCTCTCTCTCTCCCCTCCCCCCCCTCTCTCTCTCCCCATTCCTCCCTCTCTATCCCTCCCTCTCTCTCTCCCCTCCCTCTCTCTCTCCCTCCCCCTCTCCTCTCTCCCTCCCCCCCCCCCCCCCCCCCTCTCTCTCTCTCTCTCTCTCTGAAAGGACCAGTACAGGGGAAACACTAAACACACAACGGGACCCGCGCACCTGAATAACCCACAAACAGAAGTAAGGTCTGCGCTTTTGAGCTGTGACAAAGAGATCGTGAAACTAAAAAAACAAAAACACGCACCCTTGAGTCATCAGAGCGCCACTGCAGAGATTTGAACCCAGGACTTCACGGGCTAGAGGTCGGACGGTTCCATTCCCTCAGCGGTGTCACCCTTCGCCTGACTCACCAGCGTGTTGCTGTGTGCCGATACATCCTCCTTTCCCCTTTGGTTCGGGGGTCTACAGGTCTAGAATTTACACACCTGCATGCACGCGGGGACTGGATGTAAAAAAAAAGCGCATGAGTGTTTATTCCATTGATCCTCGAAATAAAAGAATTTTTTTAATAATTTAAATGATGTAAGAGGTAAGCACATGTATGCTTATTCCTTTATCTTCGATATAAAAGATTAAAATATATTTTTAAAAATAAAATATTAAAGAGAAAAGTGGTAACGCTCCTACCCAGACATCGACAAGTGTGTGTGTGTGTGTGGGGGGGGGGGGGGGGGGGGGGGGAGGGGGTAGGAAAGGGGGGTTCGGATCCCCACATTTGAGTCCCAACTTTCCCCTCATCCGCTAGACCTTGAGTGCTGGTCTGAGTGCGAGTCTTTTTTTTAAATAAGGCGATAAACTGAAGTACATTGTCAACGTACGTTAAAACAAAAAAATAATTAATATCGAGGCTAATGGAATAAGCACGCATGCGCTTTTTTACATCCGTCCCCGTGTGTATGCGGTTTTGTAAATTCTGTTTTCTGTCATCTGTTTCCACCGG
>CM054158.1:52239231-52244231 GCA_028751875.1 Rapana venosa | reverse complement strand
TAGAATACAAAGCAATACAAGGCAATTCTCTAGGCGTGCAAGCACACATACACATACACACACGCACGCACGCATGCACGCATGCAAGCACGCGCACACACCTATTTTTATTGTATGCTATTATACAGATAGCACCGTATAACCACTATGAAAGAATACAAAACACTAGATGGCAATTTTCCAAGCGTGCAAGCCCAAGCACCCACGCACACACACACACACACACACACACACACACACACACACACGGTGCGCACGCACACACGCACGCACATACACACACATACACACACTGTGAGAGAGTGACAGAGAGACACAGAGAGATAGAGAGAGAGACAGAGACAGACAGACAGATAGACAGACAGATAGACAGACACAGATCATGCGAAGCAGTACGCCATGCAACACACACCATTAATTTTATGGTGCCACATACGGCTCCTTGCAAGGCAATGAAAGCAGGAAGGGCAATAATAACACAGTACAGAGTTATGCAGCCAAGTGTAACACACCCGGTGACAGAAAGGTACCCTGCAGCACACCAGAATAGAATTATTCTCCTCCTCCTTCTCCTTGTTGTTGTTGTTCTTCTTCTCCTTCTTCTCCTCCTCCTTCTCCTCCTCCTTCTCCTTCTCCTCCTCCTTCTTCTTCTTCTTCTTCTTCAAATTCTTCTTCTTCTTCAAATTCGTCTTCTTCCTCAAATTCTTCTTCTTCTTCAAATTCTTCTTCTTCAAATTCTTCTTCTTGTCGTTTTTCTTCTCTTTCTTCTTCTTCAAATTCTTCTTCTTCAAATTCTTCTTCTTCGTCGTATTCTTCTCTTTCTTCTTCTTCAAATTCTTCTTCTTCAAATTCTTCTTTTTCGTCTTTTTCAAATTCTTCTTCAATTTCTTCTTCAAATTCTTCTTCAATTTCTTCTTCTTCTTCAAATTCTTCTTCTTCCTCCTCCACCCTTCTCCTCCTCCTCCTCCTCCTTCTTCCTCCTCCTCCTTTTTCTTCAATTCTTCTTCTTCTTCTTAGTCGAACGCTCAGACAACAACCATTATTGTCTGTCATATGAACGAAAAAGGCAGGAGAATGGACCAAGAAGGCAGAAAATAGACAAGGAGGAGGTGACAGGAAGCAAGATATGGCCCAGATCAAAAGCTTTGTCATCTTTTTTTCTTTTTGTCTCTTTTATTCTTATATTTCGATAATAATGGAATTAGCACTCAGGCTCTTTTTTTACATCCAGTCCCTGTGTGTATGCAGTTTTGTAAAATTTTGACATCCGTTCTCACCGGCAAGTTGTCAGTTACTGATGTCAGATTAGTGTAAAGGCATACATTAAAATAATGTTTTGCTTTGAAATGGGGACGCGATAGCTAAGTGGTCGGAGCAATCGCTTTCCCCCCAGCTAAGGTTAAGCAGCATCGAGCGTGGTTACCACTTGGATGGGTGACCGTTTGCGCGCCTTGGCTTCAGTACAGTTTCCCCCAGTTCACCCAGCTGTCAATGGGTACCTGCCCTCTTTAGGGTCAGGGAAGGTAAAAGCAGCGAGGGGAGAGGAGATGGGCGCCACCCCTCAATATGCTGGCCCCCTAGAGAAGTTGAGGTCTGTGACGCCTCGCTCCCCTACGACCACATAGGTTTTGGCAACATCTTTATGCTATGAAATGTTCTGTTGAGGATTATCTTCAGCCATAACAAGCTCGTAGCCTAACAACTCTCCCAAAAATAAAGTAGAAATCAACGCCCTGAAGATAAGATATGGCTGCCTGTACGGCTTGGTATTTGAAAATAGCCACGCTAGCAAACTTTTCGTCCGGTATGTTCCCAGTGGTTGGTCTCAGAGAGATTCCACGATGTGATGGGCTCCCCAGTTCCCCTTGAGGGTCACCCAGAACATGCCACACTCTGACTCACTCATCCCACCTTGGGAAATCACTGTGAGATTGAAAGTACACACTGGATGAGAATAAAGGGGGACAGGGACAGCCTAGTAGTCAGAACATTGCGCTCGCAATCTGACGACCCGGGTTCGATTCCCGTTCAAGGGGGATATTTTCCTTCCTGGAGTTACCATCAGTGCAGACTCCACTCTCCCCCCCCCCAAAAAAAGTCCTTCGGATGAGACTAGAAACCGAGGTCCCGTGTGCGAACGCATTGCAGAACATCTTGCGCACACGTTAAATCCTGTTCCGCTTTTCGTAAGAGTAGGCTATTGTGTGCCGGTGTGAACAGATGACAGAATTCACAGATCCGCATACACACGGGGACTGGATGTTAAAAAAAGCACGTAAGTGCTTATTCCATTATCCTCGATATAAAAGAATAAAATAAATAAATAAATAAATAAAATATTTGCATGTATGACTGTTTTCAAGTACCGCGCCATATAGGCAGCCATACTCCGACTTGAGAGGATTTTTTTTTCTCCTTAAGGTTAGACACGGGTGTAAAACGGGCCAAAATCATGGGGTTTTTTAGAATAAAAATTTCCTAGATGCAAATATGGAGATTTCCCTGCATGAATTTAAAGAATTTAGGTTGTAAAACATGTCTGAAGAAACAGGTTTCTTGTACCTGTTATAGATTAAAGAAGGCTTAGGAGTTTGAAACATTTAGTTTTGGCAGCCATTTTGGATTGTTGCCATGGCAACAGTGCATAAAAATGAGTAATTTTTAGATTTTTAGGCATTTACAAGTGATGCTCTTTTAATATATCGTACACTTTCTAACATGAGCGTGTAAAAATAAAATTGCAGGTTGTTATGTTAAGAGCTTGTCATGGCTGAAGGCAATCTCGACATAATATTTTACAACATAACAACATGTTGATGCAGGCCTTCGTGCAGACACGCGCGCGCACACACACACACACACACACACACACACACACACACACACACACACACACACATCCCTCCCCAACACACACACATCCACACACACACACACACACACACCACACACACACATCACCCCACCTCCACCCTACCCCCACCACACACACACATCCACACACACACACACACACACACACACAAACATCACACACACATCACCCCACCTTAACCCCCACCACACACACACACACACACACACACACACACGCACGCACACACACACACACACACACACACACACACACACACACACACACACACACACACACACACACACACTAACGTCAATAACTGACACAGCTTTTTTTTTTTAGCCTGGGACTAGGATGGATGTGAGGAGTGAGACAAGGATACATTTTCTGGGGGAATCTCAAGGTGTTAAGCTGAGAAACGCCTAACAGCAGCATGCAACAGCAACAACATAATTATTAGCCATACTGCAAACCACGCTGTGGACACTATGGTACACTCTCGATTACTTACTGTTTTTGCCCTCCTGTAAGAAAGAAACAGATATATCAAGAAAACGTATCAACATCCACGTTCATGATTTTAAGTGGGGACACTGGTCTTAAAGTGGCCCCAAATCCTGTTTCGTTTCAGAAGTCTTTAAAATTTGCAAATATGGAGATGTCTTTGTGTAGATTCAAAGAATTTAGGTAGTAGGTGGATGGGTGGTCTAGAGGTAACACGCCTGCTTAGAAAGCGAAAAGTCCGGGTCAGATATGAGCGTGGTTCAAACCCTGTATGGAGTCGAAATTTTTCCTCCATCCATTAGACTATGAGTGGTGGTATGGGTGCTAGTATTTCGGGCGAGACGATAAACTGAGGTTGCGTGTGATACACAAAATTATTTAGCGCACGTGAAAAGAACCCACGGCAACAAGATAGTTGTCCCTATCAAAATTCTGTAGGAAAAAAAACCCCAGCCACTCTGATAGGGAAACAAAATACAGTTGCAGACAGGGAAAAGAAAACATAATGGGTGGCGCTGCTCTTGTGGCGACACGCTCTCGCCAGGGAGAGCATCCCGAATTTCATGCAGAGAAATCTGCCGTGAATTAAAGTGGAATAGAGCGTGCCTGTTAAACATATTTCTTGCACTTGTTGTAGATGAAAAGGTTTGGAAGTTGGAAACATTTAATTTGGGCGGCCATCATGGATTGTTTCCATGGCAACAGTGCTTAAAACCGAGTCATTTGTGGATTCTTCTGCTCTACAAGTGACGTCCTTTCGAGGACGCGATAGCTCAGTGGTCGGAGCACTCGCTTTCCCCCAGCCAAGTTAAGCAGCGTCGAGCGTGGTTACCAGTTGGATGGGTGACCTTTTGCGCGCCTTGGCTTCAGTACAGTTCCCTCAGTTCACCCAGCTGTAAATGGGTACCTGCCCTCTTTAAGGTCAGGGAAGGTAAAGCAGCGAGGGAGAGGAGATGGGCGCCGCCCTCAATATGCTGGCCCTAGAGAAGTGAGGTCTCTGACGCTTCGCTCCTCTACGACCTTATAGGTTATGGGACTCCTTTACCTTTTTTTTTTTTTTTTACAACTTCTAACATGAGCGTGTAAATAAAACTGTAATCAGCTTCGACCTCCATGTCTCACCTTTAACGTTCAAATAGGTGTACAATAACTTATTAGCTGTATTTTGACGGAACAACTTATGTTTCAATCATGAATAATCGTAAATTAATTGGATATGCCAACATTCTTGAGAGCAGCTTGTTATTTGACTGCATGACCCTTAAAAATTTAACATAAGTTTTTAAAAAAAATTCTGGAACTGCGTAATGTAAATACATACATACATACATAATACATACATACATACATACATACATGCCCACATACATACATACATAATACATACATACATACATACATACATACATACATCCCTATTAAGGAAATTCCAATCAATCGAGCAACATCTGTAGAATACACAGTATTCCGTTTTTACATGAATACATTCCAATGATATACAACCACAGGCACAAATATACACTACAAAGTAGGGCCCTACACAACTCGGAACTAAAAGCAAATCCCTAGACAATCAAGCTTTTGTCTCAGACACAAGAACAACAAATACTTATTGAGAGTGTTATTAGCCTAAAAATAT
>CM054158.1:52226731-52234231 GCA_028751875.1 Rapana venosa | reverse complement strand
CCACAAAACAACAAAACAACAACAACAACAACAACAACAACTCCAGCAGCATCCTGAAGACTGGCCCAGCTCACCAGAAGTCCCTCAGATGGTAACCAGCGGGCAGAAGATCACGAGGACGACCCCTGACTACAGGGATCAGCTTCATCCAGAACGATCCTTTGTTCCTGGACATGGACCCCTGCAGACCTCATCCTGTCCTGTCCTGTCCTGTTCCCTGTCCTGTCCTGTCCTGTTCCCTGTCCTGTCCTGTCCTGTTCTGTTCTTGTCCTGTCCTGTCCTGTTCTGTCCTGTCCTGTCCTGTCCTGTCCTGTCCTGTCCTGTTCTGTTCTGTTGTGTCCTGTCCTGTTCTGTTCTGTTGTGTCCTGTCCTGTCCTGTCCTGTCCTGTTCTGTCTTATTCTGCCCTGCTGTGTCCTGTCCTGTCCTGTTCTGTTCTGTGGTGTCCTGTTCTGTTCTGTCCTGTCCTGTCCTGTTCTGTTCTGTCCTGTCCTGTCCTGTCCTGTCCTGTTCTGTCCTGTCCTGTTCTGTCTGTCCTGTCCTGTCTGTTCTGTTGTGTCTTTCCTATCTGTCCTGCCTTGTCCTGTTGTGTCCTGTCCTGTCCTGTCTTGTCCTGTTCTGTCCTGGTCTGTTGTGTCCTGTCCTGTTCTGTCCTGTTCTGCCCTATTCCTACCCTGTCCTGTCCTGTCCTGCCCTTTCCTGTACTATTCTGTCCTGCCCTGCCCTGTCCTATCCTGTCCTGTCTTATCCTGTCCTGCCCTTTCCTGTCCTATCCTGCCCTGTCCTGTCCTATCCTGCTCTGTTCTGCCCTATCCTGTCCTGTCCTGTCCTGTCCTATCCTGTCCTATCCTGTCCTGCCCTGCCCTGTTCTGTCCTGTCCTACCCTGTCCTATCCTGCCCTACCCTGTCCTGTCCTGTCCTGTCCTGTCCTGCCCTGTTCTGTCCTGTCCTATCCTGCCCAACCCTGTCCTGTCCTGCCCTGCCCTGCCCTGCCCTGTCCTATCCTGTCCTGTCTTGTCCTGTCCTGCCCTTTCCTATACTATTCTGTCCTGTCCTATCCTGCCCTGCCCTGTTCTGCCCTATCTGTCCTGTCCTGTCCTATCTGCCCTGCCCTGCCCTGCCCTGTTCTGTCCTGTCCTGTCCTGTCCTGCCCTGTTCTGTCCTGTCCTATCCTGCCCAACCTGTCCTGTCCTGCCCTGCCCTGTTCTGCCCTATCCTGTCCTGTCTTGTCCTGTCCTGCCCTTTCCTATACTATTCTGTCCTATCCTGCCCTGCCCTGCCCTGTTCTGCCCTATCCTGTCCTGTCTTATCCTGTCCTGCCCTTTCCTGTCCTATCCTGTCCTGTCGTGTCCGGCCCTGCCTTGCCTGACTCTTCTCCCAGGGATTTCAAACCATTCTTCTGGCTAGAACTGTTCTCAGGAAAAAACAGTGCCTATGGAATGAGGTGAGTAAGTTTTCTTGGTCTCTGTGGTGTTGATATTTAGCTGCCACTTTCGTGCAGTTGTTGTTGTTGGTCCATGTGGTATACAAGTAGAACCACTAATGCTTGTAGTTTGTGGTTTGGCGTTTTTTTTGTGGTTAAGCTGGTTGAGATTTGAGTGTAGAAAATATATCAAATAATTTATAAAATCCATGTTGTTTATCTGAGCGTTTTAATTTTTTTGTAATACGAAAAAGAATGCCGTCTGAAATTACAGAGATTTTTTTCCCTTTTGGGAGAAAAATCATTGATTAAATTCAAATTTCACCAGCGGCAATAAAATTAAAATATGAATGACAAGAACAAAATGAATAAATGTTGTCTTGCATAAAAATTACAAGCGCACATATCTAGCCCATAGTTTTATAACAGATTAGTTTCTGTAGACCTAAAATCAAAAATAGATTGCAAAATATAAAATAAAGTTTTAAGCTCTAAGAGAAATGGTTAATACCATGTTGATGAAAGTTTAAAGTTTAAATATTTTCACTTCCTACCAAGGTAGGCCAAAATGAGAGAACCAAAAGAAAATTACTCGAAAACTGCTGATACTATTAATCACTCTTTATTTGTAACCACCACATTTTCCAAGATCTTTCTCCAGAAAGCCAAAACACAAAATGAACAATGACCATCACCGTAAGAATTGCTTCGGAACAACAACAAAAAACAAGAAAAACACCCAAACATAAATAAGGTCAAAGAGAACACGAAAACGAAATTCCTCCAAGGTACACACAGAGGCTGCCACACCAAATCTTTGCTAACTCACACTGTATGAGTGAGTCAGGCTGCAGTTTTTCTTTCCCTAAGCAATGGGTTTGGTGTTTGCTCTGCCACTCTTATAGAGCAGGAGATAGCGGAACTCCCTGGTGCACGCCAGACATAGGTAAAAGATAGATGTCTAAAGGTCAGGAGCAGGTGCCGGCAATTTGCAGGAAGGTGGAGGAAGGACACGTGGCAGCAACTGCAGCCTGGTGCACAGCAGCATTTTGTCTCTCCTGGATAAAGCCATCGCCAATTCCTGATTGAATGCTCTTGGAAGGTCAAAGCTCCAAACCAGGGTAAAAACGGTAACAGCGTATTACCAAGAGAAAAGTGGATGTCGTAGAGAGAAAGACAGAGAGACAGACAGACAGACATAGAAAGACAGACAGACAAACAGACAGAGAAAGACAGACAGACAGACAGACAGCGACAGAGAAAAAGACAGAGAGAGCACATCAGCTCCTACAGAGCCCTATAATCTGTCATACTGAATCTTAGAACCACCAAAATTTCCAAAGTCTAGTACACACTTTTAGATGAAAGATCTTACTGCAAGATAATAGAATGTGAGCCTTTCTTGATTAAGATTAAATGTGTATGCGCCCTATACATTATACATTTCTATCTTGTAGGCAAGGTCAAAGTGATCAAATGGATATTGAAAACTATTTTTTTTAAATGCTTAGAGAAACAAAGTCAAACACAATTAACCACAACTGACAGCAACAACAAAGCATTACTAGAACAGCAAGTAATTACAAATATAACCATGCTCAAATGGCAAATCTTTTTTTTAATTTAGCGTGTCTGACTTATGTTGATAAATCTTTAATTTCCTTGTAGAGGCAGCCCAAAATTCACCAAAGAGCATAATGGTTTAAACAGTCATTTATTCAGTCCAAAATTTACCACAGAGCATCAATCAACACTAAATATTTAATTTTAAGAAATAAGAAGAAAAAAGTTGGAGAAGGGGGTAGGAGGCATTTTTTTAATGATTGAGGAAAATAATCACTTGAAATCCAATTAATGGATAAATGACCATACTACAACCTAGATTACCACAACTGTCTTACTGGGTTTATTGCGTTTGTTTGTTTTTGGTTTGTTTGCTTGTTTGTTTTAAATGAAGCAAAACGCGAAAACTCCATAATCATCCTCGACTAGCGTACCTCAAGGTTCTGGGCTAAGTCTTCTTCTGTTTGCCTCACATGTGAGGCATGGACACTGAACGCAGACCTACAAAGGAGGATCCAAGCAGTAGAAATGAGATGCCTCAGAAGGCTCCTTGGCATCTCATACAAGGACCATGTCACCAACAATGAAGTCCGCAGAAAGATCACTCAACAAGTGCGGGACTATGAAGACCTAATGACCACGGTGAAAAAGAGGAAACTCAGATGGTATGGGCACGTAACACGCTCAGAAGGACTTGCAAAGACCATCCTGCAAGGAACAGTCCAGGGGAAGAGAAGACGGGGAAGACAGAGGAGAAAGTGGGCCGACGACATCCGTGATTGGACAGGGAAGGACTTCAATGTCACCCAGGCACTCGCCCACGACCGCGCTAAGTGGAGCCAGCTGGTCCACCGTTTGTCCACCATGCAGCGCCCCTACGACCCTGGCGGGTTACGGGACCAGTAACAGTAACTTCTTCTGTTTCCCAATCCATCAAGTGCCACGCCCATCATCCACTTTTTTCTACCTCCTAAGAAAACTTGGCACTGTATGATAAGATGAACATTACCTTGGAAACATTTTAGGCAATGAAAAATTGGCAACAGGCCTGAAACTTGGATGTGAGGAGGGGGGAGGCGGAGTGTGAGATTTGAGTATCTTGCAAACCCCCAAAACGTCTGCTGATAAAAGCTGTTGACCCATTTTTCTGTATAATGACCCAGAGTTGCTCCCCTCCCCTCTTTTTTTTTCTTTTTTTTTTGCAGCTCTTCCTCGTCAGACAGGGTAAATGTCACAAGCTTTACGTCATAGACAAGACATGGGGAGATAATTCATTAACGATGTATCATCGCATCTTTCTGGCCGCTGGGTTCAGTGTCTGTTTTAAGGAGGTTGAAATGGTGAATAGATAGGTAAGGGTTCTGTCTTTCTGTCTCTCTCTCTCTCTGTCTTCTCTCTCTCTCTGTGTCTCTCTCTCTCTCTCTCTCTCTCTCTCTCTCTCTCTCTCTCTCCCTCATTTAAGGAGGTTGAAATGGTGGATAGATATACTCACTCTCTCTCTCTCTCTCTCTCTCTCTCTCTCTCTCTCTCTCTCTCTCTCTTATTTTTACTATCTTATATATTCTGTCTGTCTGTCTGTCTGTCTGTCTCTCTCTCTCTCTGTCTATCTTTAAGTCTGTCTGTCTGTCTGTCTGTCTGTCTGTCTGTCTTCTTCTGTCTCTCTCTCTCTCTCTCTCTCTCTCTCTCTCTCTCTCTCTCTCTCTCTCTCTCTTTCTCTCTCTCTGTATTAAGGAGGTTGAAATGATGGATAGATAATCTCTCTCTCTCTCTCTCTCTCTCTCTCTCTCTCTCTCTCTCTCTCTCTCTTCTCTCTTTTCTGCTTGTGTGTGTGTGTGTGTGTGTGTGTGTAATCCAGCCAGGTCACAAGGGCTCTTGACAAACGCTATAGCCGAGTGGTTAAAACCGTTCGACTTCAATCCCATGGCCCTATGAAGTCGTGGGTTCCAACCACTCACACACACACACACACACACGGGAGACGGGATAGCCTAGTGGTCAGAACATTGCGCTGGCAATCTGACGACCCGGGTTCGATTCCCGTTCAAGGGGATATTTTCCCCTGGAGTTAACATCAGTGCAGACTCCACTCTCCCCAAAAGTCCTTCGGATGAGACTATAGACCGAGGCCCCGTGTGCGAACGCACGCAGAACATCTTGCGCACACGTTAAATCTTGTTCCGCTTTTCGTAAGAGTAGGCCATTGTGTGCCAGTGGGAACAGATGACAGAATTTACAAAAACGCATAAACACGGGGACTGGATGTAAAAAAGCAATAAGTGCGTATTCCGTTATCCTCGATATAAAAGAATAAATTAAAAAATATATAAATAAACACACACACACACGCACGAACGCACACACGCACGCACTCAAACACTCACACACACACACACACACACACACACACACACACACACACACACACACACACACATCCTACTGAAATAATTATGTCGTTAGGAAGACTAAACCTTAGGACTTGATCAGAAAGTGTTTTATGCGCATACACCCCGAAGAGTTTGGCCGCAGTCTAGCTTTAGTTTTCTTGTGGTGTAGTGTCTTCTCTCCAGTGCTAGTGTCACAAGGAAAAAAATTGTTCTTAAAAACAGATTTGTGAGTTAGGAGCTGTAAACATGATAAAATAAAACCTTTTAAATTTAGCGGTTGTAACAGTAGGTTCAGGGGACAGGATAGCTCAGTGGTCAGAGCACTCACTGGTCCCAAGCTTAAGGTTAAGCAGCGTAGAGTATGTTACCATCTTGGATAGGTGACCGTTCACGCGCATTGGTTTCAGTACACTACCCCCAGTTCACCCAGCTGTAAATGGGTACCTGCCCTCTTTAGGGTCAGGGAAGGTAAAGCAGCGAGGGAGAGGAGATGGGCGCCGTCCTCAGTATACTGGCCCTTGGTGAAGCTTAAGTCTCTCTCGGACACATCACTCCTAAACCCGCATATAGGTAAAGGGAACACCTTGACCTTTTTTATGGTATTGTTTGAGTAAAGTAAGGAAATGTTTTGACTAAAGTAAGGTACTGTTTGAGTAAAGTAAGGACATATTTGAGTAAAGTAAGGAAGTGTTTGAGTAAAGTAAGGTAATGTTTGAGTAAAGTAATGTTTGACTAAAGTAAAGTAATGTTTGACTAAAGTAAGGTCATGTTTGAGAAAAGTAAAGTAATGTTTGAGTAAAGTAAGGCAATGTTTGAGTAAATAAGCAATGTTTGAGGTTTATTTACAGAAAATATAGGGAAACAGGACATAACCCCACAAAAAATGTGTCAAAGGAAACCAGCCCAAAAATACAAAGCTGGAGTGTGGCCTTCACGATGACTATTTTTAGCCCAACATTTTCCTCTCATTGCTAGGTCATTTAGAAGAAAGAAAAAAATTGATGAACAGAAATTTGGTGCTCATATGGGATGGGGCCAATGGTATGAGTGGCAGTGGGGGGGGGGGGTGGGGGGGGGGGGTTATAGGGTGAAGAGGGTAGAGGAGAGGGATGGGGAGTGGTGGGGGTGGGGGATGAATGAGGGGTGAAAGGGGGCATGGGGTCAAGGATAAAAGACGAGCAAAGCCATGGGGGCTGTCAAGGGAGGCAAATCGCTTTGATTGCCCGTGATTATCTACCTTGTGGGTGGTTAGTTGTACCTCTCTCTACATCTCTCTCTCTCTCTCTCTCTCTCTCTCTCTCTCTGTCTCTGTCTCTCTCTCTCTGTCTAGCTCTCTCTCTTTCTTTCTTTGATGTTTTTTAGATCTCGCTTGATTTTCGGTGTGTGTGTGTGTGTGTGTGTGTGTGTTGTGTGTGTGTGTGTGTGTGTGTGTGTGTGTTGTGTGTGTGTGTGTATGTGTGTGTGTGTGTGTGCGGGTGTGTGTACGCGTGCACGTATGTGTGCATTGTTTTATATGCGATTCCATATTATTATGCATATTTTTCCCTTATTATCTACCTCTTTTCTTTACGAGGGCTGGATGTAAAAAATAAAAAAAGCATGTAATGCTTAATCTATTACCCTCTGAAAAATAAAAATTGTTCCCCCCAAAATCTCTCTCTCTCTCTCTCTCTCTCTCTCTCTCTCTCTCTCTCTCTCTCTCTCTCTCTCTCTCTCGTTGTACATATGATCGTATGCATTTGTGGCCAAAAACCAAGGAATATTAAAGAAGTTCCAAGTTCTCTCTCTCTCTCTCTCTCTCTCTCTCTCTCTCTCTCTCTCTCTCTCTCTCTCTCTCCATTAATTTTTTTATTTATTCATTCATCATTCTTTTATTTCAAGAATAATGTAATTAGCACTCCTATGCTTTTAACACCCAGTCCCCGTGTGCATGTAGTTTTGCACATGTTGTCATCCGTTCCCACCCCCCACAAAATAGCCTTCTCTTACAAAAGGTGTGTGTGTGTGTGTGTGTGTGTGTGTTGTGTGTGTGAGTGTGTGTGTGTGTGTGTGTGTGTGTGTGTGTGTGTGTGTGTGTGTGTGTGTGTGTGTGTGTGTGTGTGCGTGCGTGCGTGCGTGTGCGTGTGTGT